>CADCXT010004863.1:0-446835 GCA_902806775.1 Microtus agrestis
GTTGTTTAGAGTCAAGGATTCCAAAAGAGGTCTCAAACAATATAGGCTATTGCAACTATCTCCAGTTAGCTCCCAGAAGTTGAAATTAAGTCCATATTTCCAAAATCAACACACATTTTGGGCAACAAACTCAGAGGTTTCAAGCTGGATCTGGCAGAGAAATATCCTTATTGAGGAGTGACTTGTATATAGCACCAAAAAAATGCTGTAAAATCTGCCAAGGATGAAAAGTAATCATTAATCCTACACAACTATGATGCCTGTGAATCACAACAAAAATAAGCATGGAAAGATATTATTAATGATTCAATAGTGGTATTTATATTTAGGCAGGAACTAATTGGACTTAAGGCTTTCTCAACGAGAGGGCAAACATGTCTGATGCTGGAAACTTAGTCAACTACCCCATATAGTTGAGTTCATGGGTCATAGAGGAGATCTACTACTGCCAATTTTCTAAGGCAATATAATTCCTAACTTTATTCTAAATGTTTATTCTTATACCCACAGATAAGTGTAACTCTCACTCCTTCATCACAGATTTTCTCTTTGCAGCAGATAGGGATCATTATCAAAGCCATAACCGGTCCCAATACAGAAAACTGACCGTGCTGTGTCCAGTATGACTGGATAAATCTACAACACAACCACTGCACTTAAGGCTCAGGGAAAACTGGAAGATAGGAAAGAAAATTGAGAGTGAAAGAATGAAAGAACCACAAAGTGTGAATCAAGATGAAATCCACTCTATATATTCATGAAATCTAAATAGTATAACTGCCTAAAGACCTGAACAATATTATAGTAACATTAATTGGCATGTCACATGATCTGTGGGAAGCTCATAAGGTTCCAACCCTAGAGAAAAAAACTAATGACAATTAAAGTCTAATGAAACATAGATAATGTTTCTATAAAGATGACTACCTAAATGGTTATCCTATACTGTTTTCAGTCATACAAAATACATGTTGACTATTGCATATAAGCAGCGCCAAACAGACTCAGCAGTGTGTACTTGTACATTTATTTGCAAATATATGTATAATGGGACAATAATCATTAAATTAAAAATATTTGAGAGAGAGAGAAAGAGCAGTAAGTTGGATCACAGAAAGGGTAGGAGGAAAATGATGTAATTATTTAGAGTTAAATAAAATTTATTCTTATTAAAATCTGTTAATTAGATTTTATTAATTTAAAAACTGTCTTAAAGATCCGTTATTAAAGATACTTACATAATTCTGCCAAATTTACATAACTGCAATCTTGAAAGACAAGTATATTTTTAAGAAAAAATCTTTGAAATTGATATCCAAAATATTTGTAAATATTTGTAGCATACTATATGCCCATATATGTTTAAAGAAAACTGATTTTTTTTCCCCGAGAGGCTGTCAATTCCAGCAGCATTTTTATTGGTGGTGATGGTGTTCAGGATCCTTGGGTTTCCCTGAAAGTGTTTGTATACAAAATGTAAGCTGATTAATAATAATTTCTGTGAATAATTATATTGTAACTTTGATGAGGATTAACTTGAAAGAGTAGATTACTTTTTGTAGGGTAACCATTTTTGTAATATCGCTCCTACCTACCAAGTCATGCTCATAGTCAGGCTTTCTACCAAAGGTAGAAATTTCTTCTATGTCTTAAATTTGCCATTGTAGAATCCTTTACTTCCTTGGTTAGATTTATTTCAAGAGAGCAGCAGTGTGTATGTGTGCCTGTGAGCCCTTCTTTCCCTGTTTGGGGGCACCATTGTTAATAGTTCTGTCTTCCTGATTTATTTCTCTGTGTTTCTCATTTGTACATAGAAAGGTTTCTGTTAAATGGGCTTAGTAATAAACTGATTCCTAGTGACTTATTATTGTACATGCAAATTATGCATGTCTCAACCCTCATCAGAAAAGCTTCTATTTGCAGTAGATTGTGATTAACAAAGAGACTCAAGACTATTCAATATGCTGACAATAAGAGACTTTGGAATATTCAGACCTAAATGGAACAAGTATACTGCACCTCCTCCTTCCACGGCTCAGGGATCATTAAAGAAGTAGGGACAGAAAAACATTAAGAGACAGAGGCAGTGGATAATGACAAGGAAACATTGTCCTCCAGATCCAAAAGCACACAGATGAACTAACAGGAATTCTGACAGCATAAAGAAGTCCTGTGCAAGCCTATGATAGTCCAAACTTCAGCATGGTGACGGGAGGTGGGCATCATGCTCAATCATCATTGGAGAAGCTATTAGCAATTGAGAGCTGCTGGTAAAGGGAGAGTTAGTTTTCTTTAAGATGCTGCTCCTGTTGGTAGATCATGCTCCAGTGTATGGCCACACATGCAGGAAAGTATGGGTAGCACACATTAGACCTGGTGGGTAGTAAAACATAAAAAAGAATGAGGGCACAAAAGTAGATAGGTAGGTAGGTAGGTAGGTAGGTAGGTAGGTAGGTAGGTAGGTAGAGAAGGACAGGAAAGATCTGGGAGGAGGTGGAGGAAGAAGTGAATATAGGCAAAGCTCATCTGAAATTATCAAATAACTAATAAAAAGCGAGTAGAATTAAAACACATCAGATTGTGTCCAATAATCAATAGGCATATATAATAAAATCTTTGCTCCTAAAAAGTATTACTAATATTACCGTGATTTTCAATTGTTATTACCTATCAGTTAAGAAGTTACATCTCATTATGCATATCTGAGTGCTTTCAATTAGCATATATTCTTTGCATAATTAGAATAAATTAAGTCCCTAAGTCAAATAAATTATAATGAATAGAAAATAAATAGTTCAATGACAGTAATTTTACAAGAAAATCTATAAATTTCTGTTTAGAAAATAATACCTATTTATTCAGTGGATTAAAATTTGCTTTAAGTAGTTGAAAACAGATTTGTGGGAATAGTAAAGCATTGCATATTTATGACTTAACTTGAAACAAAAGTAAAAGTGGGAGTTCTGCTATTTTTCATTTAGCTTCTCTGCAATTTGTAAAATTAGTGTTTTATGTTTCGATTCAAAAATTTACTACCTGCCTATTCTTTGTAGTCACACAGTCATTAAGCTCATAGTTAGTTTGACCATGTTAAAATGAGTCAATAAAATGAACTGAACACATTAAAGAATAGTTCAACTCATGGGTGCTCAGCCCCAATTGGCACAACAAAAGTCCTGAGCTCAGGGAACATTTTGGAAGGAGTAGAAAGCTTATAAAACCTGAAGTACCAGAAAATTTATCACTAGATTATCGCTCCTAGAAATTTCCTACATGATAACCCAACAATATGAGTGAGAGAACTTTGGTGACTGATTCCTTTTCTCCTGTTGTGTCTGGCAAGACTGTTTGGTTCCTTCCTAAATCTTCAGCCTCCTCTCTCCCCAAGTGCCGACTCCTCAACCACATTATCACCACTGTGGAGGAATCTTTATGCCATATCCTTATAATGAAATGGCAGAGTTTATTGTCCTCTTGTTTGGATTTAGAATCATATCATAACTTCTTCCCGTCAATGGAATATCAGCAGATGTGACATAGGAAAGCTTGAAAAAAGCACCATGCATTTCTGTTCAACCTCAGCACCTGGTGGCACTAGGATACCATGCCCAGACAGTCACGGGATGATAAAGGATAATAGATAAAGACCAGACAGATTTTGTGGGCAAATCCTCAGTAATGACACACATCTCTCTCCCTAACCTGTGAGAGACTAATGCAACGTCAATAACCCTGTCTTAGATAATCACAACAGATCACAGTCACCGTAATAAAAAATGGTGGGTAAGATACATTAAGTGACTTTTTATACATACCACTGAAATTTTTGTAGGTGCTTGGTTTTCAGCATTATTGTCGGTATATGTTTAAAATTTCCACACACTCCATCTATGACTCTACTTCCTTGAGTTTTGACAGCTCAGGGGCCAGGGAGATACAGGTGCCTTCAGTCAAGTCATCCTAAGCTCAGACTGTGAATAAATATGGAGCTCAGATATCAGTTGTAATGATTTCATAACTGAGTTCTAATCAGTATTTGTATATAACAGAAGAAAAGACATTCAAGACCCAAGGCCAGCATGGAATATACTGAAAAGTGTATCATGGAAATGAAAATTCTTGGTCTACAGCAGCCACAAACAAAACAGAGAACTCCTTCTCTTGTTTTATCTTGTTCTCTTTTGTGAATAGGTATTTATGCTTCAACACAGCTTTACTGAATGTGGTTAAGAAACAGCCAAGGTTCTGAAACCAAAGGCAGTTGAAAATTGTCTCTGCAGCAACACTTCATTCTCTTAGGAGGCAGCTCATACCCTTCCACTTCCTAGTCTACCTCAGAGCAGCAAAGTAGAACCAATACATGGCTATAAAGGCCATTGCTGAAGACAACTAGTTACAGGTGAAACAAGCTAGGGATTTAAAATTATTTCTCACTTGATAAGCCCTGGATAAGATTGTCAGAAAGAATACAAAATGGCAAATTTAATATGACCTTTAGATAGCTGACTGTAAACAGCATAAGTATGTTTCTTGGAATACCAAAGGGTATTTTGTTACCGGAAATTTCATCTCTGGTTTGGCATGTTGCTCTTTCATCTGGTTAATCTGAAAACCCTGACAGCTCTTGTAATAATGATGTCTATTCCACCTCAAATAACCTTATCTCATGACTGTTTCTTCTGGAACACTTCTATAATTACCTTTTTGTTTGTTTATTTGTTTTTCCAAGTTATGTTCTTATATCCCAGCGTTTCTTGTCTTTGCTCAATAGAAAGCATCCCTTGCATCTAGAAAGCAACAATAACTAATTAGAAGTGAAAACGATAAGTGATTGACAAAGATTTAAAATGCAAATTGTAGCCAAATATCTCTAAGAGTGAAGGTGCTGTCAAGGCTGACAGTCTGAGGAGTTCAAATAATTTTAAAGTTTCCTCCTGTAGTTAGTTGGGATATGACACAGCAAGAGTCCATAACCAGTGTGTATATGCAGTATATGTAAGAGACAGTAAGATCCAAGCTAACTCCAAGATAGAGGAACTAAGCTCCCATAGATTCCAGGCATCAAGACACTGTTTCCATGATGACTCACTTCTTACATATTGTGTAACTTCTAACTCTGAGCAGAGCAACCACCTGCACACAGAGCTTTGTGGTCTTTATTTCTTTGGGACACTAGGGAGAACCTTCCACTTACATATTCACAACTCAACAGACAGACTTTTAGACTGTTTGGCTGTGCCATAAACTCAGCATTTACTTATCCAGCTTATCCAATGTGGTTGATTCTCTCTAAAACCCTTCAGGGTGGTTCCCAGATAAGCACTCGGTTCTATACACAGAATCTACAGGAGGTTGGAGATGAGCAAGTCGAAAATGAAAATCACCAGTATCTGTCTCACGGAGAACTGAGCACTACTTGGAACTTGCTCACATGAACTCTGCAAAAGAAGTATAGTACCCAAACACATCCATCCTGCATATGGATGTTCCTTTGTGTGCTTCAGTTCTCTGGAGACTCCCGAACTAAAGTTCAGCTTCTAAAATGCAGGCTCCATGTTCAAACAGATCTGAATTTAAATTCTGACTCTGCCACTCACCATTGTATAAACATGAATAAATATATTCATCTTTCCAATTTTGATGTACTCATCTAATACAGCACAATTTTCACTACAAACAATTCTGAGCACATAAGTTTTAGAGCACATAATTATTAGAAAATCCCTATTAATTAAATCAAAGTGAGAGTGAATGGGGAGAGAGAGAAAATTATGATCCTCATGATGATAGATCTGCAGCAGAAAAATACTTTATATATCTAAATCTTCTCAAATTTTTTCACATTACTTCTCTAAAGACAACTTGAATAGTGGGGTCAGCAGGATTTATATTTTACCTTACAATATCTTAAATTTTTGTTTCAATAATATTGAGGAATTTTTCAAGAAGTTTCATAATTTTTTCTTATATATATAAAGCATTTAGAAGTGAGACAAATGCATGATACATGATGACTTCTTCGAAGACGCAATGGCCTGTGAAGAAAACAGTTGGTTCAAGGACCATGGTCTTGTTCATTCACTCTGATTGACTAACCACCATAGTGGGTAGCCCATCAACCATCATACATGCCTCTGCAAGGGAAAGAAGGGTGATAGGTGTCCTAATAATAAGTAGCACTTTGCAACTCAAGGAATATTGAGAAACAAGCAAAGCCAATAAACTACAAGCTCCTGCGATGCTGGGAGGAACACTGAAAAGGCTGCCATGTGGAACCCTGTACAGCAGAGAGAGCACCAAATGCTGCTCTAGGATTCAAATAGGCATATGTTCACAAGAAGCTGGGTTACCAAGATCCTTTACATCTCTGAGCATTGTCTCTTGGTGGAAATAATTGTGCCTTAGTCCATTTATGTCCCTTAACATAAAGTTTTACCAACTGTTTAATATGTTATTAATAAGAGAAGTTTATTTTAAGCTAGTGATTGTAGTCCAATGTCACGGTGCCACATTTTGAAACGGTCGTGATGAGAGAATCGCTTGAAGTATAGTCATGAACTGCATGTGGATTCTAATCAAGCTGGCTTTTACAGAGGACCTAATCTTAAGGAGATAAGCGAACAGCCCTAGCCTCCTCCATCAGACTTCACATCTTCATCCCTCACAACAGGGATAAAATTTCAACTTGAGTTTCAAAGGAGACAAACTGTATTCAAACCAGAGCAATGTCTGTGTCTTAGGATCATTGTGATAAATTAAGACAATCCATGCCAAATATTTGATCTGGGTCTATTAAGATATAAAAATATCAGTGTGCACAAAATTCAACAAGTGATAGCTACTGTGAATATTTTTATCATAATTAAGTCCATCAACAAAACATTATCCAATTTGTCACAGCAATACTCCCAAACCTGGTACCAATTTCTGTCTTAGTGAAGGTTTCTATTGCTGTGATGAAATACCATGACAGAAAAATCTTTAGGAGGAGAGGGTTTATTTCACCATATATCTTTTACAACTACCACTGAGGGAAGTTAAGACAGGAACTCAAACAAGGAAGGGGCTTGGAGGCAGGACCTCTCAATGGATTGCTCAGTCTGCTTTCTTATGGCATCCAAGACAATCATCAAAGAATGACACCACCCAGATGGACTGAATCACTCATTATGAAAATTCCCTGCAGACTTGCCTACAGCTTATGGAGGCATTTCCCCAATTGATGTTCCCTTCTCTCAGACTGCTCGAGTTTGTGTCAAGTTGAATTAAAACTAGTCATTACACAACAGAAGGGAAACTTATGTATTGTCAGGAAGGAAAAAGTTACAAAGAACAGTAATTTCAATGAAAAGATCAGCAGACATCCGAATCCTCTACACTTTCAATCACCTTTATCTTAAATTTCTGTCTCTGAAAAATCTATTCCAACTCACAGTCCTTAGCAATCCCAGAACACAGATTTGATAGGTGCCAATTCTATTTTAACTTTGTCTCGGGTAAATGAAATGACCTAGACAGAAATCCCAGGTCCTAGAATTCAGTTTCCTTGTAGATAAAATGAGAAGGATATGTAGAAGTTTCAATACTTGAATAGAAGTATACAGACAAAGACCTTTGAGCCCTTGAGGTATGAATGGGATGGAATAAACAATTCAATCCTTTCCCAGAACTGCATATGCCCATTTACTACTACCTTTCAAAATCAAAAGTAATGACAAAATGAAATTTTAACTATTTTCCAGAAAATGAACCTAGTTCTTATCATCCTGGAATTTTTACTGATGATACAGAGAATTTTTTTAGGCTTTTCAAATGTCTTTCTGCTCACAGCGCATTGATATAAGTTACATGTAATTTATTTTTCTGCTATTATATTGTTTGAGTTAGTATGTTGGCGATATTTTTAGCCTTTCACACTTTGAATCAATGCCCAGAATAATTCTAACAATATTTTTATTTTCTGGAAACAATCTCAAGGGGGAAAAAAAAAAAGCTCATCAAAAAAACCTGTGTATTCATTTACATTCAGATGAGACTCTAGGTGGAATGTTAGGTGAGCCTGGCAGGTAAATTATACTTCATTTCACTGCTAATACATAATCCTACTATTTTATCAGAAGCAACTCAAGGAACAATTACTGATGTCAAATTCCCTAGAGTTTTCATGCTGGATATATGTTCTAGAATGAAACACAGTTGGAGATATTGCCAAAACTGTGAATTTGATCAAACTACATCATCAGAATGGTGGTTTCACTTTATCACTCTAAAAAGACATTTTAATTTGCAACCACAAAATGTGTCATTTTTTAGTATTACTAGAAATGAGGAAAGATCTAAATGGACAATATTACATGTAAAGCAAACTGATAGATCGGACATAGATTCAAGGTCTTGAAGTTATGAAAGGCTCATTGAGGACATGATTTTTACTGAAATTTTATTTGATTCTGATTAATACTAAAGTCTCATATTAACAAAGGAAAAAATATAAAAGTATCTCTGTTCTTCCACCTCCTTCAAATCATCTTCAGATATTATTTCTTAAAATTGGGGAGCTAATGGACCTCGTTCCTTGAATTCCAGGGACTAAATTCTGCCTGTATTGAAATCATTCATCTGTGTGGGCCAGCCATGAAAATCTAAGTCTGGGCAGAAAGGAAGTTCTTTACTTCCTCCAACCATTATCACCTGGGACTCTGGCCATTGGTAAATTTAAATGGAATCTCAAAAGTTTACCCTGAGACAATGCCTGGCAGACTGAGATTACCTAACCCCCACCCAAGAGCAGACCAATCAAAGGAAATTCTTGACATCCCAAGCACTGTAAATAAAAACACCTGCTAGCACTTTACCAGGACACCCCCAAACAAATGTCAGCCAATCAGGGGTCCTGAACTTCAGAGACCCCTCATCCCCACCTTTACTACTATAAAATTCCAATTCTAATCGAGCTCGGGGCTCTCCGGATATTCTAATACGTTGGACATGCGGAGAGACCGAGTTTGCAAACTTGATTAAAATAAAGGCTCTTTGCTTTTACATATGGGTCTCCTTTGTTGGCTTTTGTGGGGACCCACGAATTTGGGCATAACACATCTAAGATTCAGGGAAGGAATTCTGGGAGATATTCTTTGCTAATATTATTGATTATACTGTGAATTGTTGTTTCCTAATGTTATAGGTTGCTGTGATATTCAGTGAACAAATATATGTGCTAATTTCTGTAATAAAATATCACTATCACTGATATAACACTGACAATAAAGACATTCCAACAACTTACGGAAAGAAGCTAAATCTCAATATCGAAATTGATTTCTACCTAAAAACTTCCTACTGTACCTTAAGTATGATCATGACCATCAGGAGTAATTAGGCCAGTTATAGAGTAATCAATAAATGGAAAGTGAACGGGAGCTCAAAACCCTTCCAAGAAATAATTGTGCAACAGAACTCTGTGTAAACATATTATGTGACAGGGAAGAAAGGCACATTTTCACATATTTCTTCTTCCCCTGTTAAATTCTGTGATCTATCTTACTAGTTACAAACTGGGCTTTGTACCACAGGAAAAAAACACAACTTCTTTAATACTTTTGGAGTTATTCTTTACTTTGTAAGATACATCTGAGGAGCTCTTTAAATTCATTTTAAAAACTGGAAGAAATTTAAAAGCACTTTGAAAGGTCCTCTTCTTTCTCAAGGTACTTTTACAGTTTGAGATCAGAGAATAAATAGATAAAGGGGGAGATTAAGGCAAGATAAAAATTGATATGCAATTTGAGGCACATGTAAGGAAGGTGACAAATTCAAGTCGTGAGCCTTCTCACATTGCCAAGAAACTTGTCAATGTTTTCAATCCAAGATACAATTCACTATCTGGGAACCACTCTCACCCTCTTGCTAAGTGTGCTTGATTAGTAAATGCCAGGGTAAGGTGCACTCTAATGCCACCAAGGGGATTCTGAAAAACAAATGAATAGTTTGAATGTTGCCAGCAATGGTGTAAATGTCCTCTGAAATGCAGAACATCATCCCCTAGGGCAGGAGAGCATAAAATCTGAACCAAAAGGCAAAAATGTATCTGTAACAGATATGGCAGTGATCTAGTCCTGGTAGACATTCTTAACAATGATTTGGATTTCTTCAGTCCAAGCTCAAGAATTCCTTGCCTCGAACTCACCTCATGACTAAATCTCCCAGTTTTGTGTGCACAAATGACTTCTCTTCATTAGCCATCTCGTCATATAATTGCAATCAATGGGAGCATCTCTTTAATTCTAGTGAATGAACCACTTCCATCGGATTTCTTAGAATCAGTTTTACATAAAAATAAAGGCTCTTGCATTATAGCTTTAAGCTATTAACTCAAAATATCTATGGTAAGCCTTAAAAATCAGAATTTATATAAATACTGTATCGGTTAAATAAAACCATGTAATTGAAATGGGAGTAGCATTACACCTCAGGAACAGCAAACTGGAATGTAATCATGATATATAGAGTAATTTCTAAGGTGGCACTGGAAAATTCTAAGAAAGAACAGATCTTCATATAAATTTAACACACCCTGATATGCTCGGGAATATATACAAAGCAAGTGTCCTGAAAAGGTGAGTGTAAAGCTGGAGTCTTTAAGATATAATGGCTAGTCATCTGGTCTCTAAATTACATCACCTTGTTAAATATGTTTACAGTCTTGCTTTTAGAATACAGTTGAAAATTTGTGTCAATAGACAATGGAGATCTACTGAAGAGGAGCGGTCCTCTCTTTAGTAGTCAGGAATTAAATTTGTTTATATCCAGAAAGAAAAACTCTGTTTCAAAATATCTAAATGTTAAACAAAGATATATGGCTCTGTGGAGTTTATAGGAGGCAGATTTATCTTCTGCTTGGTTCACTCTAAAAAAGTCCATCCCTCCCCATCACACACACACACACACACACACACACACACACACACACACACACACACTGCTACAGAGTCTGGAGCAGAAGTTTCACCACAATATCAAGGTCTACTTGTTCTGACTTGAATAGGATATTGCATAAGCAATGCTTTAATCTAAAATGTATCAGTTGCCTGTGTATTAAGGGTTAATATTGTATTATTGCATATTGTGTAATAGACTATATATATTATAATTCTCTGCTCTCTGTTAATGAACTAATGTCCATTGTATTTTAGATGGCATCATCATAGATAAAAATTTTCAGTTCTTAAATTAAGAATAATTCATAAAATTATAATTCCTAGAGCAGGAGAGCAATAAAGTATATGTAGCTTACAAATCAGCTAAATTATGTATTATATGTTTCAGACAATTTATTGCTGTTTGGGAGGATTTTTGTTTGTTTTGTTGGTTGATTAGATTGTTGTTGATTGGTATATAATAGGAATAATGAGCAGAAAGTCCATTTGGACTCCAGAAATAATAGAGAATGTCTGTCTCACATAAACAAATAATGAAACAGAAATCAAGGCTGATGTTGTACCAAAGCACTAATCATTGACCTCAGAGAGAAAAAAAAATACATGTTCCTTCTTTTCTGAAAGAGGATATAATGGTTCTCAGTAATATTGTTGATTTGTAGATTCCTTAAAATTGGTATGTGTATAGAAAAGCATCAGATTCTGCTTTCTGTAAGAGCATAGTAGTTAAGACAGCCCAGCCTGTAGCTACCACCTGCCATTTTGTACCTGTAAATCAGTAAGGCAAAGCCCGATTTAAAATCTCAGAGAAATGAAAGCTTGAAGGTTAGCACAACACACTCTTCTACTACTTTAAGAGCTGATTCATAACAAGACAAGCTCCTGTCATCTTGTATTCCTATCTGTAGGAACTGAGGCAACAGTTCTGAGAAATAGGAATACTTGTAATAACGTCTATAAATATGTAAAATACAAACATAGGTATTTTCCCAGAAAATAGTCTCTAGTGCGAATAATAGTGAACAAGAAGACCTGTCCTGCAGTTGATCCTTAGAGAAAGCTATAAAGACAGATGGATCGATGTTGTGCTGTGAGGAAGCCAACCTGCAAGTTAAGCAGGAGAGTAACAGTTCCTCTCCATCCCACTTTAAATGCTGGTTGCCATGACATGCACTGCATCCTCCTGCAGCATAAATCCCTATCACTAAAGGTAATGCACAAGGATTCTACATGAATCTACTATAAGAACTAAAAAGTGCATGGCGTATGAAGGCAAACTTAGAAGTATACCCACTTATATTGGCACCACCTGAATCTTGAAATTATTTTATAAATTTAATTATTTTATAAATTTATTCATTCATAAATAACTTACATTAGAACATGAATATCCATCTGAAAGTAGTCACTGACTTTTTAAAAAACATTTACTTATATTTTTATGTGTGTATGTGTGTTTTACCTACATCATACGTCTGTGTATTATGTACATGTGGTGCCTGTGGAGACTAGAAGAGGGCAGCAGATCCCCTGGAACTGAAGTTACAGCCACTTGTGAGATACCCTCACAACTCTCCTGGAAACTGTGTTCATCTGGAGAAGCAGCCTTTGCTCTTAACCATTGAGCCATCTCTCCAGTTCCATGATAGGCCACTACTTTTAAACAAAAGAATTTGGGATATCAAGTGGGCTCTAAAGCTTGAGGCCTAAATCTGGTCCATGGAATCCTAAGAGTTCTAGATTGCCTTTCAAGGATGCTCAAAATTATTTTTTCAATAACACTAAGAAGTTATTTGTCTTTCTCTGTCCTCTTGACTATGCACTAATGGTACAAAAGTGAAATTGGGTGAGCCTGTTTCAGTCTTAGAATTGTCAGTAGTTCACTGACAGACAGCTACAGATAAGAATAAGAAAAGTGCTAGATACATAAAGAATTTCCAATAACAACTAATTTTATTAGATTCTTGTCCTGAGAGAAATATTTTAAGATTTTGTGTGATGATACGATGAATACATATCCAGTATTTATGCTTCTGTCAACGTACAATGTTTGCCTTAAGTAAAAGTACTCATGTGATTGATTTCTGAACTGTTATTTAAAATCATTTCAACTTCAAAGGAAAACTGACAGATAACCATGTACAGTTATTCAGATCTTGGCATCTTAATAATAAATAAGCCTGTTATTTTGTGATGTAATGCTTTAGTTTATTATTATTATTAGTTTCTCATACAGTGACAGTCTAGAGATACAACACAGATTCATAGAAAATGTATTGCTCAAATTCATGATTCTGTAACAAGTACTTGATACAATCAACTTAAGAGAAAGTTTACATAACTCTTGGTTTTAGAGACTTCGGCGCATGCTTATGTGGTGTTGTTCTGTGTCTGTCGTTACAGAAATGCAGGAGGAGAGATCTACTCACTTCCTGTTGTCAAGGAATCAAGACAAGGAGAAGTGTGTGTAGGGATAGCCCAGCCCCTTTAGGGGGCCTGTTCGCCTTGGGCTATTGTTTACATATAAATTTGGCCAGCATGAGCCCACCGCCCTCTTTTTTTGTATTTCCTGCTCACCGCTGGATCCCTGGTGTTGTAAGCTATCTCCTCATTAAAATTTGCTGTTTTATATCAAGCTAGCCTGGTTATTATGACGCATGCAAGTGTGTCAAAGTACTAATATTTCTTCAAGCATACAGAAACATCTTTTAACAGCGCTATATTTCTCAATAACTTGGGCCCAACCCTAAGCACATGGATTCAGTGGATAGGATATTCAGAATCCAAACCAGGAGAGAAAGAAAGGTTGAAAGGAAGAAGAGAGATATATGTACAAGTCCTTCATATTGTTTTAGAGTAAAAAGAGTCCCTTAAATCCAGTATGAGGAATATGAGAACCATGGACCTACTGCTAATTTCAATATAATCGTTAAGGGGCCAGAAAGATGGCTTGATGGGTAAAAGTCACTTGCTGCAAAAGTCTACTGACATGAGCCCAATCTGCAGAACCCATCCAAAAGAAGACGGAGTAAACCAATTCCACAGTGCTGGGCTCTCACCTCCACATGTACACCTTGGCATGATGGTGCAATTGCATTCACAAGCACACTCTCCATAAAGATATAACTGAAAGACATGAAAATACCATAGAGAAGAGAGGAGAATTATCAACCCATCATAAGACAATACAACTGTATTAATGTAAGCATCTGTGACCAAACCATTCTTGGCAGACCTCGTTTCTAACATTCCATTTAAAAGAAGTTTAAAGTCTCTCAAATGTGGACACGTGCAATATCAATAATAAAATGTCCTCTGTAAAGTAACCTCCCTTTTTTCAAGAGGAAAGAAACAGAAAACAACCATTAACAAGGCAAAATCAAATTCCAACAGTGTGAACAACTCAAGGCACAATATCTGTAATTCGTTCATAATCCTCTGGGCTTCCCCAGGTGGCTCAGATCACCTCTATGTCCCTGTCCTCAAAAGGATATACAGCCGTGTTTTCAGGCACAGCCAGACCCATTTCATTACATCTGGGGTTTCTGGTGGTTATCACCCATTGAAACTGGGCTCCATGTAGGAACTCTAACTCTGCCATACAGCGCTAAGTCTCAGCTGTTCTCTATGATCCATTCATGCCTTGAGAATCAATGCCACCTGAGAACTTTTACATCACAGAGCTTCAATGCCAGCATGAGGTGCATTCTCACACATGAATGCATGGAGTTGCAGCTTTAAAAATGTCTTGTTAAAACAAGAATTGTTTTTAAATACTGTCATTCATAAGCTTTGTGTTTTCATCTTATGATTTTGTTTTCAGGACAGAAATTACCATATAAGAATCCATGCTAATTAAAAAATACTTTGGAAACCTGTTGTTGGCTCTTTGGTTTACAATGAAGTCACATGGAATTCACCCTCTCCAGGCTTAGCAAAGATGGCTACTAGCCACGTGGCAGCCTCCATCCTGATGTCAGACAGTACCAATAGCTTGGGAGGTCTGCTGTGAAAGATTGTCCTCCAGGGTTCAAGACAAAAGTCACAGAGCAGCAAAGGGAACCTAGAATATCTCTTAATCTGAGGGAAAAGGCTCACACGTATGTTGTTCCAGGCATGTTTCTTTGTTTTCTGTCTCTATTCTAATTCTCCTGTCCTCATTCTAATTCCTCCTAGTTTCTCCCCTGACCCAAAAGCTCTCCTTTTACAGGAGCTTTGAAGCAATAAAAAAAAAGTGTAAGACTTATCTTTCATTGATCAAAAGCACATTCCTAGGGTAAGTGATAAGGAGCTAAGCCATTTACCATGGCTCCACAAGGTTTCAAGTTTTCAGGAGTAAGATTATGTGCCAGTGGCACAGAGCCCAGTGACAAACTTTGAGACATAGGTGTTTTGTCTAGATATGGCAAGTGAAGAACTGGCATGTTTTTCTTAGGGTGCTTTGTATAGCAACCTCAGTTTGACACCTGCTACTCTGACCTTGTGCAGAGCTGTAAGGTTTTAAACTTATGACCCATTTACTAAAAGCCTTTAGTCTGGTTTGAACTTGCCCTGAAGTAACAATGAGCTAATTGTGTGCAGTTAATCTTAGACTGAGAAGAAATTGTTATTTTTTGTGTTAGTCTGAACAAGGGAACAAGGCAGTCTTTAAATGTCTAGAGTCCTCAGAGAACAATAGTTTTGAAGCATCTCCTAGTATATTTTCTTTATATAAAATTGTATAGATGAATGAAAAGCCATCTCCCTAACCATCCACAGATACGTGTGTACCCATATATTCACAAGATAAACACTCAAGCAGTGGGAAAACACCCAAAACTATTATTAGGGAAAAAATGAAGTGACTCATGAGAGAAATTACAGACAGAGACAAGAAGATATCTACAGCCAGTGAGCCCCCCAAGGCATTCCAAGTGAGGCTCCTCATCACAGAATCTCTCATCTGGTAGATCTGCCTGTTGAACACTAGTTGTCACCTGCTGTATACTCCTATGGCCTGCGGCAGGACAAAAACTAAGGTGGTGACAAGCTGCAGGTTGTTTATATCACAAACTGGTGTCACTTCATGTGGTTCCTTTAAGATTACTTATGTACAGAATTTCAATACCATATCAACCTCATGTTATGAGTTTAACTTAGCTTTTTTGTTACAGATACTGCAGATTTTTAACAATATTACAAATTTTGAGAAACAGAAAGTTCATACAATTGTTTTACAAAATCTTAAGATAAGGCTTATATCTTAGTAAAAGTCTGATGCAGTTAAATGAAACCTATAATCTTTTGGGCTGTTTTACTCTGTTCTCCTTTCCCTGGCAGAGTCAGGTAGACTGCCTGACATAGGACATAGAGAAAACCTAAATAAGGTTTCTCCAGTGCCAGACATGAAGGTGAATGAAGTTGCACCCCCAAACAAAAGCAGGGAGATCTTAGAGGTCTTAGGTGAGAGTTGATTACTTGTACTCTACAAGCTGAGTTGTGCCCAGTTACGATCAAAATCTGAGTATTTAGGCCAAAATTTGGATGGCTGGCAACTTTGAGGAGGGGAAGCTGCAATAGCCACCAAGAATGCATTACTGGGTTTTTGGCACCTTTCCTTTGTTCAGAGACTCTCTGAGCAGGCAAGGCTTGGGAGAGAGACAGAGACAGAGAGAGAGAGAGATTGATTGCTGGTCTCTACTCTTCAATTCCTTTCTCTGTTTATTTTATTCCCAAATTGATAACAGGGATGAAATTCTCTATTTAGCAGTATATATCTGACAGTGTTGAGTTTTGACACAAAGGTACAAGGAGGTCCCATGCCACAAGACTATAAGTGTGGTTAATAAGTGGCCCATAGTACTCACACATGAGGACAACAGGAGGTAAAAACTTAACAAGCAGTTCATGTGAGAAACTCCCGAAGCTGCACTTCCAGCATGTCTTGGTTCTTGGGCCAGAAATGCCAGGAAGGAGATGTGGTCCTGTATTTCTTCCTAAATGAGCACCCCTACCTGTAAATTCTGCTTGTAAAACATCCTAACCTACATAACAAGAGTCAAGGGCAATCGGGAATGAGGATAAGATCTGCCCAGTTCCTGCACTTCTGCTCCTACATTAACTGATGAAAACCACTAAAAAAGAGCTAAGATATCAAGAGTCATGTTTCTTGAGACTCCTGTTCACTTGCAAGATATAAGCCTTTTCTTCTTTCTTTCTTTCTTTCTTTCTTTCTTTCTTTCTTTCTGTCTTTCTTTCTTCTGTCTTTCTTTCTGTCTTCCTTCCTTCTTTCCTTTTTCCTTTCTTTCTTTTCTCTCCTAAATAAAACCTTTTCCTACTCGTTTTTCTTGTTTTATCTACTCTTTGGTGACATTCCTCCAAACTTGGTACCCTATCCAAGTGTTATGTTTTAAAGCAACCTTTACTTTACAGATAGTAGGATCTGGGATTTCATATTTATTGAAAGTAGCTATGTACCTGTATTGTATCAGAAGTCAATATTATTTAGTCTTATAAGAAAATTCCACACAAAAGAAAATAAGAATGAATATTATTAAAGCTAATTTTCAGGAAAGAAAACTTACATCAGAGAGGAACAGAAAAGGCAAAGAAGGGAGGCGAAAGTGACCTAAGTCACATGTCTCAGAATAAGTAGAAGGAGCTAGGACTGGGCCACATATATAGAATGGAATGAAATGATTAAGCAAAAGAATAAAATCTCATAAGCTTAAACAGTCTTGAACTTTGTATGACATTACAAGGTCAGCAGTGGAAAACTCAATCTACGTTAGTAATCTCACAAATATGGTAATGTCTGGCATTTATAAGCAGTCTCAAAGAAGAGATTTTCTGAGACCAATTGGAAAACTAGATCATTCTTCTCCTCACTCTTCTGAGTGACTGTGTGTGTGGTTGAAGGCACAGATATTAAACTTCAGAGGAATTCAGAATAATAGGCAAGGAGGGGGCTTTTCAGGCCTGCAAGCACCAGCAAGCACACAGGGGAATGACATTTACATGAAAATGACTTCCAGAACTGAAATTATGCTTGTGATGTTCCATTGTAAATATTGACAGCATCAAAAAGAATGTCTGAACAAAAAAGGACACTAAATGCCGGCAGCAAAAGCCTGGCCAGTATTTATGTTAAATTCCTCAAATTACATCCCTTTTTGCATAAGTAATGATGCCTCGGGAAACAAAGGAAAAATTCTCTAAAGCCGTGAAGTGACAGAAGATGAATGTGTCCACGTTCTCTGTCATGTAAGAATGCAAGAAGACACCCACTGTTTCTCATCAGAATGACACAGGGTCCCTCCCCCTTCTTTGAGGAATTTCAGATAAGAAAGCTTACATTTTCATGTACTGAGCTTAGAAAATGAGTAGATATATCACTATAAAAATAATGAGCCCTGAGAAACATAAATGAATTCTGGTACTGAGTTGAGAGTATTGGATGTTGATGAAACTTTGACATTTAAGCTTAGAGGCAGGCTTATCTATTTAATGAGGAACAGGCTGGCGGCTGACTATAATGTGGACCCCAAAATCAGATTTTTTCTGCTCGTCCATTAGTATATACTATGGATATTTACTTAACTGAATTTCTAAGAGCTTTGGTTTTGGTGCTTAATCAATTTCTGCTTCAACATCTAGTGGTTTCATTATACACCATTGTTAAGCTGCAGGCTGCTTGTTGACTAAGACAAAAAAAAAAGCTTTTTTGATCTCCAATACGTTTTTAGAATTATATGCAAATTTTTGAAAGAAGAAACAGAAGAATTACTCTGGAATTCATTCATTTCCAGACAGTAGTCACATCCTACATTGATTAAGTAATTTTGAGCAAAAAAAAAAAAATATTCCATTAGCTGCTAATTCTATTGCAGAACAGCATATTGTATTTTGAAGCTTGTTCTAAAAATACCCTCAAAAGAAATCATAATTTAAGAATTAATCATCTTGTAAGTTTATTTCAAAAGAAGAAAGATTTTCTGTGAAATATTGCAGTTAATGTGTCTCAATTATTTTAAGGAATGGGATTTGAGTTAATTTTCAGAATCTTTATATGCTTTTGAAACTACAATATAAGACAAATTTGTAGAGAAATACTGGTATAGTAATGTTAAGACTGTTGTAGAATGTTAAATACCTTCTGCTACAATCAATAGTATGTAAGATTTAGTTGTTATACTAGAAGATCTTTGGATTTCAGTGAAAATCAATCATTTCTCTAGGATAGAATAAATAGTAAACATAATGATTTGAACTAAGCACAAACATCCATATTGGAATAGAAATAATTAAAAACTGAATAAATGGTCAAATAGGTCAATTCTTCAATTTCTTTTTCATATTTTGTTTTATTTTTATGTATGTGTGAATGAGTATATATGAATTTTATGTTAAGAATTCAAGGTGGCCTTATATAAGGAGTCTCAGTTGGAGCCTGGGGTTTAAAATCTTACTGTAAAGTTGCTTCAAGGATGAGCGTGGGTTTAGCACCAATATGAAATAAGAAAAATTGTGCCAGAAAAAGAGCAGGGATATGCATGTTTTAAGTGTTTGGTTAAATCAAAACAACAAGGCTTTTTTGGGCAAATAATTTAACCCACAGATTAAGAACCTATAAGGAAATTGGATTGATATCACATAAAATATTGGACATTTGTGCTAATATAAAAATGTGTTACTTTACTTTATATTCATTAGTTAAATACATTAAATATTTTGATTTACCAAGAAGGAAATTATGCCTTGAAACTGTTAAACTCTCAATAAGCATTAAGTTAGTGAAAACTTATTCTTTATCAAATTATTAAGTGAAAAATCTTAAATTATTTAGGATATATCTTTACAATTGATGGTAAAATCAACAGGAATTAAATTGTTTATGCTCACCACTGACATTTATGAATAAATTTCACAAATTTGTCTTAATATAGCCAATATGTCTATTCTTTCCAAAATCTAATATTTACCTTTGCTTTTGCTGGGCAATACTACTTCTGGAAATTTCTGTATGTTGCAGCATGTGGATTGTTTTCCACTCTCTTCCTCCACTGCTGGTTTATTTCATGTGCTATCCCTGAGGCTTCCCAAGCCTCCCTCTATTTCCTGTCTTACCTCACCCTTGCCATCAGCTCCGAACACAATTTTCTCCCAGAGCTGTAACCCGGCTGCTGCAACAGTAATAGCCGAGGACCCCAAGATGCTCTCAGCTTCCAAAGACAGGCAATGCTTCTATATAGACAACCTTAAAAGATACTTGGGAAATTGATGCTTAGTATAGTCGTTTGAATATTTTATCTGATCCAGTTCTTAAATTTACCAAACAAATTGGGCATAAGTCTTGAGGTTCAAACACTTAAGCCATCTGGTTCCTAAATGATATCACTCAAAATAGCTCTAAGCCATTAATGTGAAAATATTCTAAGAGAACTGAACTAGATTTACCCCCAATATGTAATGAGAGAATGTTCTGTTGGATTAGAATATCTCTACATTTTCTTCTGCTTTACAGCTTTTTCTTAGGCCCAACTGTTTAAAAGTTTAGAGAAGAGGAAAATCTTTATTGGGCTAAGAAAAATAGTTGAAGTAGTTGATAGGATGCTGTGAAAGTAGGACACATGGTAGCCAAGTGACCACAGCAACTATCAGGACAAGACAGCATAATTCTTGGGAAAATATTTTCTTATTTCATTTTGTCTAAGGTGTAGGTCAACTCACAAGTTTAAATGCAATTTTTATTGTTGCACATGTCTCTAAGGAATGCCTTCA
The DNA here is from genome assembly GCA_902806775.1 of Microtus agrestis. Taxonomy (NCBI): domain Eukaryota; kingdom Metazoa; phylum Chordata; class Mammalia; order Rodentia; family Cricetidae; genus Microtus; species Microtus agrestis. The sequence continues at coordinate 20,697 of CADCXT010004863.1, forward strand.
GTTGATAGAGATGTAAGTTGCAGAATAACAGTTGTTTATCATCTACATCTACCATGATGGGACCCTGATAATTCTCACTTGTAAATATTAGGTACCTTTTAAATGAGTATCAGGTTTGAAACACAAACCAAGGAGTTTTGAGACTAGGCCCACACTTGCAAGTGATTGACAATATAAAAACCCAAATTCTCAAATTAGTTTTCCTACAAAATATGCCCAATGTGATTTTTAACTGGCACATATTCATTGTGCCTAGGGCTGGACTTCATATAGATGGCCGCTCGAAGAACACCCTGCACATTTCCTTTGCTCATCCCATGTCTTCCCATTTCTCCTCCCTCCTTCTAGACTTCTTTTTTAGCCCAAGTCCACAATTCTGATTTTATGTCCAATATAGGGATACATCTTTACACAGCTATATAAACTATAACAACAAATAAAATAAAATACACAATATCTGTCTCTGATACTCAATATAATATAACAACCTAGAGCCACACATGAAGCTGTCTGTGAAGGGTGTATGAACAAAGTCTGTTGGAGCAAAGCCCAAGTAGTCAACATTTATGCCACGTTGCTCGTGCTCTTTCTCCTACTACTGGAGGTGGGTGGTGTTTGGACTTCCCACAGGGCAGGGAACCCTGATTGCTCTTTGAGCTGACGAGGGAGGGGGACTTCAATGGGGGAGGGGAGGGAAATGGGGGGCGGTGGCAGGGAAGAGACAAAAATCTTTAATTAATAAATAAATAAAAACCATTTATGCCACATAACAATATTGGCAAATATAGTCATTTTATTTGACATCATCTAAAGCCAGGTTGTTTTATCCAGTCAAAGTATTTACCTGAAAGCAGGAGAAGGACAAAATATCAAAATCTTCTCTTCCATAGGAATCTAGAAGATAGAATGAAATGTATAAAGTAAAATGCCTCCTTAGTCCCATAGTCACAATGATGAGAATAGAGTAATGCCATCTAAGTATTCCGTATGCCTAGGTAAACAGGAGGATGGGGGTCTGATGGGGAATGTGTGGAAGTGGAGGGTCCAGACAGCATAGGCTGAAGGCCAGGACAATGAAGAAAAAGGTATGACAAAAAGGAAGTAGACAGAAAAGGAGGCTTAAAAGATAAATGAAGTTAAGTGGTGGGGTGGGGTGGGCATTGGCACTGCCGTGGACTGGAGCAACCAGTAATTAACTCCCTCCATCCACACTCCATGCTCCTCTAAGATACCAACGCCACCTGTTGGACAGAATCATTTCCTGTTTGTCATCTCTTCCTTTTGTTATTTTGAGGGCGCAATGAAACAGTAATTACAGGGCAAGGACTCCCATGACATTTTTTCTAGACTACAAAAAGCAGCCACGCACTCTAACTGCTGGTGTGGCAAGCCACTCACTCATTAAGTCATTTTAAAGCAAATGCAGCTCATGAATTCTTTCTATGACCGACTTAAGGCAAAAGAAATCTTAAAAGGTATGAAGATATTGTCACCTACTAAAGATAATTGTGACCTCTGTTTATCGTGAACTTCCTTCATATTTCACATTCACTTAATTGTATTTTCTCATAAATGTGAAGCAGTTAGAAATTAAATCTGTGTGTGCCTGTGTGTGTGTGTGTGTGTGTGTGTGTGTGTGTGTGTGTATGTTGGGTGTGGATGTGCAATCAAGATTTTTTTTTATTTTTACATTATATGGTGTTTACCTGCATCACAGACTTTCCTGTTGCCCACAAAGACCATGAGGATGTGTTAGAGCTTGCAGAACTGCAGTTACAGATGGTTGTGAGCCACCATGTGAAGACATATCTTTCTTATATTGTATTGATATAACATACAATAAAAGATATTTGTGTAATAATATATATATTATATATATAATATACATATTCCTCAGAGGAAACTAAGTCCCAAAGCTATTAAGTGAATAATACAAGGCAATGTTACAAAAACAAGTCTCAGTTTTGTCACTGCTTGTGTGTTATAAAGCAAGATGTCTATCTGCACCTACAATGCATACATGAAGGCCAGAGAACTATCTATTATTTATATATTTTCATAAAATCATTCAATGTCATTCAGTGAATGTATTTTAACTTTCTTAATTCTTGCCAGTATTAAATGCTAACTTAGAAGTTAAATGCATGCAAACATGTTTTAGAAATGCATTTTCTTTAGTGTTTGCAGTTTTGTAACACAGTATGAATTAATGTGATCACCATTTGTCCTAAGTTGATAAAATATCCAATGATGGATTCACATATATTTTCTCTGAGTAAAAGGATAAGATTTTTAAAATGTTTCTTAAATGAAAGGAAAAGCAAGATCGACTTAGACAATGTTTTTAAGATTTTTAACTACAGTTATCTTTTTTTTATTTTAAAATATTTCAATGAAAAGATGTTTTATTTACTTTGACTGAGAAACCTAGAAACATATGTTTTTAAATTTTGGCTTTAGGATGTCACACTTAGGTTAAAACTGGTGACAACATAAAGAAACATAAGTACTCTTAGAAAAATATAATTTTACTCTATTTGATTCACTTTTACTTTGGAAATTATTGTATAATTCAAAGTTCTAAAACTACTGAGATGTGTATTTGGTAAGGGTAAGGTTAAGAAAAATGCTAAACATAAGGCCTTACTGCCACCTTGTGGAACACTTGCAATTATATTCTAAAATGTCTATTCCTGGAATGTCATTTAGTATTATTAGTATTAGCTGCAAAATGACTTACGAGTTCCCCAGAAACTTATCTGAACTAATTTCTATCTATGAACAAAGCATGAAAAGGCTCATGTGTTTTGTTTTATGATGGCTCAAAGATTAACATATTTAACCTTAACCCTTTGCTGTAGCCATTTATTGTCTACTTTCCCTGAAAATCATGTGTAATTTAGCATATTTTGCTTGGCAAGGATCACACAGAGAAAAGAGGTAGTGACATGAGAGTGTTAACTAGGAAAATAACAAGCCAAAAAGATACAGTATTCTGAGAGGCTTGGCAGTTCCAACACACAGAACAATTGTTGGAAAGAAGGCCCAAAAGAACAAACCTGGATCTTAGGATTAGAATTAACTGGCTTATAAAACTATGAAAACTTTCCCCATTTTAGATAAGTACCATAATTTTCATTTTGTGATATCTCCAATTAATTTGCATGAATAGTGAAGTCACAGCCATACTGGCATAGGCCTTCATTGTTCATTTCATTTATACTTTTATTATAAGAGATGATTCATGAATATAGAGTGAGGAAAAACTGGGGGAGAAGGGAGAGATACAGATTATAAAAAAGGCTAAACAACAACACACTGTCATTAAAAAACAGGTTATTCAACCGTTTGTATTTGAGTCCAAGCTCTAGAAATGTAAATTTTACATGCCTAAGATATTCCACCTGTAATGAAAAGGAGGTATTCAAAAGATGATTCTAATATCCCCTTATCAAGCATCCTTGATTTATTATTTATTCATGAATTGTTCATTTGCAAAAATATCCATGCCCTACCTATTTAAGCACTAGGAAATTGATTGATTGTTCATCTCAGAAATTTGATAGCAAGCCAATAACTCAGTTTCAAACATCTAACCAGCATCTGGGCATGGCGGTGCATGCCTGGAATCGCAACACTTGGGAGGTAGAGGCAGAAAGATCAAGAGTTCAGTGCAGGGACATATTTAGCTACATGGTGATTTTGAGGCCAGCCTGAGCTACAAGAGGCCATAACAGAAAACATGCACACACACACACATACATACACACAGCACCCAAAACCCAAAGCAAAATCAAGGAATCAATGGAAAGAGTCAGGGGAGAAAAGTGATAAAAGTACATCATATATAAGGATGAATTCTCAAAATTAGCAAAAATTTATATTTTTAAATTATATTATATCTAGTACATTGAATTTTAATGTCTAAGGCTGCAAATAAATTTTTCAATAAGTATATAAGACAATTTTCCAATATTTACCAGTCAATATGGAAAGTTTTTACCAATATTCATGTATATAAAGCATTTACAGGAAACACACAATTCTTCACAAAAGCTTTCAGTATGATAATCTTTGATGGCTATTCTTGGCATCAACTTGACAACATCTACAATTAAATCCCAGGCAGCTAGGTACCTGTGATCCATTTTTCTTAGTTAAATTGTTTGAAATGGGAAGACCCACCTTTAGGTCAGATTTTTTGAAGTAGGTAGATCCACCTTTAATTTAGGCCCCATATTCTGGTGGCAGCCTAAATAAAGGAGTGGAAGAAGGAATCTTCTGCTCTTTTCATGCTGGTTTTCACTCTCCTTGATAAGCTTATTCCTTCACTGACATTAGAGCCTACCTCTTCAGGATTCTAGTATTTACTGAAAAGCAGATGAGACATCCAGTCTCATGGACTGAACTATTGTATTATTGAACTTTCATTGGTAGACAGTCATTATTGAATTAAATAGACCACAGCTTGTGGGTCATTCCAATAAATCACATATTTCATTGGTACATACAGTAATAAATCTCTTACAGTGAATCTTATGGTCCAAATCTCATTGATCTCCCCTTGTCTCTCATAATTTCTTTTGTGTCTCTTTATTTTAGAGCCATTCGTCTATTTGGCCAATGGCAGTATTAAAAGACAGACAGTCATACAGATGTTAGATGGAATATATGTATATATTCTGTTCCACTGGAGAACCCAGACTAATATACCATGTTAGGGTGTTTAGTGACAATATACAATCCTGTACTTTTAAAAGGATTTTAAAACTAAGCATCCACTTGATCCTCTTGAGAACACTGGACATGAATAAAGTAAACATTACAAATTCACTAAAATGCCACAGTCCTCATGGGTTCATGTTCTTTTTTTTTATTCATTTATTAAAGATTTCTGTCTCTTCCCCACCGCCGCCTCCCATTTCCCTCCCCCTCTCCCAATCAAGTCCCCCTCCCTCGTCAGCACAAAGAGCAATCAGGGTTCCCTGCCCTGTGGGAAGTACAAGGACCACCCACCTCCATCCAGGTCTAGTAAGGTGAGCATTCAAACTGCCTAGGCTCCCACAAAGCCAATACTTGCAGTAGGATCAAAAACCCATTGCCATTGTTCTTGAGTTCTCAGCAGTCCTCCTTGTCTGCTATGTTCGGCAAGACCGGTTTTATCCCAGGGTTTTTTCAGACCCAGTGTTCATGTTCTTCTTACAAAATATGGATGCTTCTATATTTATTTCATGGTATCAGATTTCTAAACACCAAGATCTGCTAGTTGGTGCACTGATGGTTAGGTCATCTTCTGTATAAGCTCTTGTCCTTCTGCAAAGTTCTGTCTTACCTTTTAATTGACTCTACGGAGTTACTAAGTATTTCCCCATCTCCAAGCTTACTCTCAGCTCTGAGATTTAAGATTTCCACTACAGTGAACTTTATGGTCAAATTCTGTCAGCCAACATTAAACTACATGGAGAGAAAGTCCCAGCAATCCCATTGAAATCAGGAACAAGACAAGATTGTCCGCTCTCTCCATATCTATTCAATATAGTTCTTGAGGTCCTATCTAGAGCAATAAGACACCAAAAAGAGACCAAAAGGATACAAATGGAAAAGAAGAAGTCAAACTTTCACTGTTTGCTAATGATATGATAGTTTATATAAGCAACCCCAAAAATTCTACCAAGGAACATCTATAACTCATAAACACTTTCAGTAATGTAGCAGAATACAAGATTAACTCAAAAAATCAGTAGCCCTCCTGTGCCCAGGTGATAAAATGGCTGGGAAAAGTCAGAGAAACAAGACCCTTCACAATAGCCACAAATAGCATAAAATATCTCGGAGTAACTCTAACCAAACAACGGGAAGATTTGTATGACCAGATCTTTAAATCTTTGAAGAAAGAAATTGAAAAAGACACCAAAAAGTGGAAAGATCTCCCATGCTATTGGGTAGGTAGAATTGACATAGTAAAAAAGGCAATCTTACCAAAAGCAATCTACAGAATCAATATAATACCGATCAAAATCCCAGCAAAATTCTGCACAGACCAAAAAGAATGGTACTCAACTTCATATCAAAAAGCAAAAAATCCATGATACATAAAACAATCTTGTACAATAAAGGAACTTCTGGAGGCATCACAATCTGTGACTTCAAATTCTACTACAGAGCTACAGTACTAAAAACAGCCTGGTTTTGTTAAGAGAACACTCCTGCATTGCTGGTGGGAATGCATGCTGGTACAACCTCTTGGGATGTCAGTGTGGTGATTTGTCAGAAAATTGGGAAACAACCTTCTTCAAGACCCAGTAATACCACTTTTTGGTATATATCCAAAGGATGCTCAATCATGCCACAAGGATATGTGCTCACCTATGTTCATAGCAGCATTGTTTGTCATAGGCAGAACCTGGAAACAACCTAAATGCCCCTCAACCGAAGAATGGATAAGGAAAATGTGGTACATTTACACAATGGAATACTACATAGCAAAAAAAAATAATGACATCTTGAATTTTTCAGGAAAATGGATGGAACTAGAAAACATCATTTTGAGTAAAGTAACCCAACACAGAAAGGCAATTATCACATGTACTCACTCATAAGTGGTTTTTAATCATAAAGCAAAGAAAACCAGACCACAAATCACAGTCCCAGAAAACCTAGACAACAATGAGGACCCTAATAGAGACATACATAGACCTTCTCTACATTGGAAATAGAAAAAGACAAGATCTCCTGAGAAAATTGGGAGTATGGGGACCTTGGGGGAGGGTTGAAGAGGAGAGGAGAGGCAGGAGGGGAGCAGAGAAAAATGTAGAGCTCAATAAAAATAAAAAAAAAAAGACCACAGCTGAATTTTTTTTTTTTTTTTTTTTTTTAGAATGGCATGTCAGTGTTTGTAAACCTGTCATTCCGCTCAGGATCCTTATTTCCATTCTACTTGCTGCTTTATCTAAACCCTGCTGGACATCTATAGGAAAGAGAGTTCCAGTCTATGTCTAGAAAACATGGCACTGATATAGATATCTAACATCAGCCAAAATGGCAAATACTAACAATCACAGGGCTAAGAATCAACATAAAATAGATGATATTGATTATTAAGAATGCTCAAAAGTAAACAGTGATGTAAATTGTTACTTAACTATTTGAACAAAATGCCCCCACTTTAATCTTGGTTTTATATAAATATGATTTTGAGACCAAGATGGAAACCTTAACCCAGATTAAAGTATGCTACATCTGCATAAAGTTCCACATATCTTTTTAATTTTCTATTCCCTTAGAACTTTCTGACCTTGGCCCCAGAGTTAGGACCCTTCAGTAGCCTGCTGTGAGATTATGCTTTATACACAGTGACCTGGGTACAATTAGATTACAATAAACTTCCTAAGTATTAGGGACTTATAATTAGTTACTAGTGATTTGACCTTGACCAGAGGTAGGTGTGTAAAAAGTTGTGTCATCTAAGGCACAGTGCAGAAATTTTTTCTTGAAAGACTTTGCCTCAAACTACAACATTAAATGTGAAAATATAGGCACAGAAAAGTCTTATTTATTCTAATATGACACAATCAGCTAGTCTCAGGTCTAAGGATTCTGTGTTCCAGAGGCCCAGGGAATCCTTTCTTGTTTTAACATGTTCTGTCTTATTTTTTTCCTCTAGTGAAATAAATAGCAAATGTACCAGCATTGATTAGGAAGGAGTTAGCAAATCATAGCCTATAGGCAAGACTATCTAACACCTGTTTCTACAAATAAAGGTATAGTTACTCTCATTTCAAAGGATGGCAAAAAACTGTCTTATAGAACAGACAGCACACTCCTGCCAACCTGAGGAAAGGCAGTTATTACTAAAAGTTACAGGAACCATCCAGCAATTAGAGTTACTGACCTTGCCATAAGAGACTGAGTCTCCCCAGGAATACAAAAAAGTAGGCATCCCATGCTTTTTCAGACCCAGGCCAGCTGGCCTTGGTGAGTTCCCGAAAGAACATCCCCATTGTCTCAGTGTGTGGGTGCACCCCTCATGGCCCTGAGTTCCTTGCTCGTGCTCTCTCTCCTTCTGCTCCTGATTTGGACCTTGGGGTTTTAGTCCGGTGCTCCAATGTGGGTCTCTGTCTCTGTCTCCTTTCATCGCCTGATGAAGGTTAAAATACAGGAGGATGTCTATATGTTTTTCTTCGGGTTCACCTTCTTATTTAGCTTCTCTAGGATCACGAATTCTAGGCTCAATGTCCTTTATTTATGGCTAGAAACCAAATATGAGTGAATACATCCCATGTTCCTCTTTTTGGGTCTGGCTTACTTCACTCAGGATAGTGTTTTCTATTTCCATCCATTTGCATGCAAAATTCAAGAAGTCATTGTTTTTTACTGCTGAGTAGTACTCTAATATGTATATATTCCATACTTTCTTCATCCATTCTTCCATTGAAGCACTGGGTCTGAAAAAGCATGGGATAAAACCAGACTCCCTGAACATAGCGGACAATGAGGACTGCTGAGAAGTCAAGAACAATGGCACTGGGTTTTTATCCTACAGCACGTATTGGCTTTGTGGGAGCCTAGGCTGTGTGGATGTTCACCTTACTAGACCTGGAAGGAGGTGGGAGGTCCTTGGACTCCCCACAGGGCAGAGAACCTGGTCTGCTCTTTGGGCTGATGAGAGAGGGGGAGTTGATTGGGGAAGGGAGAGGGATATGGGAGGCGGTGGCGGGGAAGAGACAGAAATCTTTAATAAATAAATAAATAAAATTAAATAAAAAAATAAATAAAATGATGAATAAAAAAAGAATAAAAAAGTAGGCAAAATCCATACATTCAGTTAAAATGTTTATAAATGGTTTAAAATATTAAGTCTCTCTAAATTAATTTCAACTGATGTGTTTTAAGAGTTGCCCAAACTTTGTCTACTTTTTCTCCACAAATATTCCTTGATTGCTGAATATTGTAGCCAATTTAAGGTATGGTAGTGACTCTTTTTTTCATGCTATTTAATATCATGCATTACAATTTTTCTTACCAAGTACATATTCAAGAACGTTTTTATAGTCAAACTGTGAAAGGCATGCTTCTTCAACCAGCAAAATATTGTTTTCTATTTTAATATTAGACATCTGAACCAGAAAAATCACTGTAAGTGATGAAAAGTATGATTTGGAATAGACTGTTCAGTACCTACAGAGAGAATATTATCCCAGGTAGATAACTCTTCAGGGCCCTTATTTATGACTTCTCAGGCAAAATCTTTTGCTGGCAGGTAGGAATTGCACAGTGTGGCTTCAAAGGCAGTGAGATAACTTGACACATCTGCCTGGAGGCAGGTCCTCCACAAGAGAAAGTAACAAGACAAGCCTCAGCTCCTGTCTGCATGGAAAATAAGGCACAAGCCACAGGGACCGAAGCACAGAAAATTTCCCCAGCATGTCCTGGGAATCAGGTCAGCATGAGGCAGGCAGAACCACTGGGCAGAAAACTGTGCTCCAGAGTGTTTAGGTCCTTTTATTTATGCTACCCATCAGAAAATAATTCCGTTCACTAAATTTTCAATATGACATCTAAGACCATGCTGAACTGAGGAGGTGAAGGTGGGGGAGGGTTAGTCCTATAATTCCTGGGTGGACTGTAAAGGCAACTGACAATTCTCTGTGCGTGTATTCATGTTCTCATGAGTGTATACACAACACCGCTCTCACAATTCTTACCTTGCGTCCACAAAAGGTGATCTCGGGAAAAAATTCTTTCTAGGGAAAACACAGCAATTGTGTATGAGAATGTAGGTGCACAACTCCCAGGGTATTTAAGAGAGTCATCTCAACAGAAATGTTGGTAGCCCTTGATTTTCACAGGTGAAATGATTCAGAGGTAGTGATGGTACTAACAAGCCCCACAATCCCGTCCTATAAAACTCATTTAGAACTTCTTGGTTAGATTTTTCTGTGAGCTGAATTTAGAAGTTAAAAATTTCTAATCATTCATAAAAAGTTGTTGGGAGGATGGTGATCAATGTAACATCCAATAAAATAGAAATACTGAAGATTTAATTAATGGCTTTGTGCCACATTGCTTGAAATCTCATGGCTTCAAATCAAATGTGAGAACATGGGACACAGTGTATTTTAGAGTTTTGGCTATTGTTAGCCACACATTCTGGAAGTCACACTTTTCCATGCAAACCAACAAGAGACTGGATCTATGTCTACTTTCAGTGAAAACAATAATCTTTCCTTAGATTCATCTGTGAATTCCATACAGAAAGTAATCGCTTTTAACAGAGAAATAGGGAGATTCATATTAGGGCAATCAAGGACTGTGTGACCTTTGATATAGACTCCGCAGAGCTAATGAAGCTCCTCCACAGCTAGACATACAGAGGAACATTAGAATACCAAAAAAGATATCCAACTATGGAAAACATAACAAGCTCACTATAGATGGTTTTAATAAAAGATAATAGAACTGTCTTGAACATCTGCAATGAAATATTTAATGCCTAAACAATGCTATCACATGCAGAAAATCTCAATGTGAAAACAAGAAGTGAAAACATCTTATGAAACTCTGGTGTTCAGAAGACTAAAGGTTCTGGGTGAGCAACAATAGCATAAACAAGTAACATTATATATGTGTGTGTTACATATATATAGTAGATATGTGTGTATTATATATAATGTCTTAGGTATGTGTATTCATACCCTTTTTTAATAATTGTGTATATATAGATCATGCTGATACATATCAATATTAACATTTTATATCAACATATCAAATGTTGAAATATACCAACAATTATGGAAGAAGAAGAATTGAATTGGATTTGAAAAATATCAAGGAAGGGTACAGGGAAGAAATTAGAGAGATAAAATGAAAGAAATAAATGATGAAATTTTATTGTAGTTTCCCAAAGTAGAGAGTATAAAAATCCTTGGTTGCAAAATGTGCATAAATACTAATTAGTTCATCACATTTTATGCACTTCATTTACTCACAGTCTTTCTAATAAATGTTTGTTAATATCAATTAAGTGAAAACACCATTCCCATACCCAAAGAGTAGAGTGATGGAAAGAGAATTAAGAAAGAAAACATATTTTAATGGATATGTGATTTGACTATGATGTGTTCTCTAGTCTAGGCATTTGAATATTGGTCTCCAGTTAGTGGACCATTTGAGGAAGTTTAGGAGGTGTGTCCTTGCTAAAGGAAGTGTGTCACAGGGACATACTTTGACAACTTAAAGAATACCCTTCTGGGTTTGTTTTGTCTGATTCTTGCTTTCAGTTCAGAACACATCAGGCCCTGAATCCTTCATGCCTTTCTACAATCTTATCTAGCTCAACTTATCTAGCTCAACTGCGATCACTTGGTACTACAGTGAAGTAACAATGCCTTTGCTTGATTAACTTGCCAGGAAGCTTCTGTTTGTGCCTCAGCTTGCACAGCTGTTTTTCAAAGAAATTTTTTTTAGTTTTTCTGCTACACTATGCCAACTTATTTTCATTAAATTACACACAGTTTCAGGACACTCCCTATGCCAGTCTTCCTCCTAACAAACTATAAGTCATGCACCACCAACTTAGAAATATACATTTTTTCCACACGATTTGCAAACACCCATGCATTAAAAATAAGAATGTCTCTTCAATCTACTTGTAAGAAATGAGTATAATTGCACATACATGTATTTGGTAAGATGTACAATTATGAAAGTATAAAAAACAAAAATGTATTATTTTCCAGGGTGATTCTGTTATGCACCAGAAAACAATATAGGCCTTACATCAGAAGTAACTGGCAATAAGAAAAATATATACATTTTAGAGTACTACTCAGCAGTAAAAAACAAGGACTTCTTGAAGTTTGCAGGCAAATGGATGGAAATAGAAAACACTATACTGAGTGAGGTAAGCCAGACCCAAAAAGAGGAACATGGGATGTACTCCCTCATATTTGGTTTCTAGCCATAAATAAAGGGCATTGAGCCTATAATTCGTGATCTTAGAGAAGCTAAATAAGAAGGAGAATCCAAAGAAAAACATATAGTCATCCTCCTGAATATTAACCTTCATCAGGCGATGAAAGGAGACAGAGACAAAGACCCACATTGGAGCACCGGACTGAAATCTCAAGGTCCAAATCAGGAGCAGAAGGAGAGAGAGCACGTGCAAGGAACTCAGGACCACGAGGGGTGCACCCACACAATGAGACAATGGGGATGTTCTATCGGGAACTCACCAAGGCCAGCTGGCCTGGGTCTGAAAAAGCAAGGGATAAAACCAGACTCGCTGAACATAGTGGACAATGAGGACTACTGAGAACTTAAGAACAATGGGAATGGGTTTTTGATCCTACTGCACAGTCTGGCTTTGGGGGAGCCTAGGCAGTTTGGATGTTCACCTTACTAGACCTGGATGGAGGTGGGAGGTCCTTGGACTCCCCACAGGGCAGGAAACCCTGATTGCTCTTTGGGCTGTTGAAGGAGGGGGTCTTGATTGGGGAGGGGGAAATGGGAGGCGGAGGTGGGGAAGAGATGAAATCTTTAATAAATGAATAAAAAATAAATAAAAAGTAAAAAAAAATAACTGAGATCTCTTCTTTGGACAACATAGACCATGGATTATTGATTGTTTTAAGACTAAAAATATAAGGTTTAGTTATCATTAAAGTTAAAGAATAAAGCAACATTTTTAATAATCTACATGTTCCCTATCATGAATTATTATGCTTTCTTACAGAGGTACTAACTCACTGACAAGTTATGTCTAGTTTTCTGTTTCTTTAATCCTCAATAGGACACAACAGAACTGATGTTAGTTTCAACTGATGAATAGCTTTCATCCTTATTCAGTGTAAAGTAATCACGAAGAAGAATGGCCTTTTCAAGAAGTGATAAGTACCCGAATATCTCCTGTGTCATACAAGATAACAAATGATGCTTTTGATTTTTTTCAAACAGAAGGGAAAGAACATATGAATTAAGTTTCTGCCTCCTGGATGAAATGTTTGTTGCAGGACAATGGGATGTGTAATCAAGAGGATGTATTCGAGACTGCACCTTCCTGGGACACAAGGGACCGAGAAAAGAGAACAGAGGGAATTATAAAGCACTGTCTCAGATGGCTTTGTAACACAGGAGCACCACACAAATATCCTTTATTTCTATATCAGAAAATAAGACTTTGGGAAGATTTTTTTAAGCCAAAATAGGAATTGTTTTCTGTTCATGGACATTCTCTGCATACCAGACAATGATTCATAAGGAAAACTATTCTCAAAGAAAAATTAACTATAAACTATTAATTTAATCATTAAATATACATGGATATAAAACCAAGAATATATACACACATATGGATATGAAGTCAAATATTTATACACATATGCAAGTATATATATATATATATATACATGCTTACTTATATATAAGTATATAGATACATATATGTGTGTGTGCTGCTCTGCTTATCTGAAATGCTTTCCTTTTCTCTTCTTTTTATTTTCTTTCTGTTTTTATTTGTTCTAATGCTGTGTTTATTGCTTTCTGTTTTATTTTATTCATTTATTTGTATACAGAAGTTTTGGCCTGCTTATATATCTGCACAGATATCCAGGGAACCTCAGAGGCCAGAAGAGGGCATAACTTCCATTCAGTCTGCAGTCACAGAACATTGTGAGCTGCCATGTGTGTGCGGGGAATCAATTGCCGTCCTCTGAAAGAGTAGCCAGTGCTTGTAACCCAGAACCAAACTCTCTAGACTTTCCTTTTTAAAATTTTATTTATTTATTTATTTATTTTTTCTCCAATAACAGCTTTAATTGGGTGTGGGGCAATAGAACTATTCTTAGCACAATTATGGGTGTGGGATTCCCTGCAGACTCGCCAGGGTGATGGTTCCTGTAATGATTTTTAGGGGGAAATGGCTCCCAACAGATCCCCCTTTCTCTTATATAAAGGCAGGTAGTTATTACGTGAAGAGCACCAGTCAGAGTCAAACATGGTGTCAGATCTAAAGGAGAAGGGACTGAGATAAGGAGAGACCCTCCTCTCGAGTGGAGAAGCAATTTACCTCTCCTGGGAACACAGGGGTGCCTGATGATTCTTAGGTCAAGTGGGGACCAGGCCTTTTTACTTTCCCCCTTACCCGTCCTAGGGTTCCCAGGGCCCTGTCTTAGGTAGGGGGATTATCCTGCCATAAGTTGCCCATCCTTGGAGCTCCTCAAATAAAAGGCATCTAGCAGGATTAAAGTAAACAGATCACAGGGCACCCTGTCTTAGGTCATGTGGAGAGCGCCCTCATACCTGTACCATGCCATGTTGAGCCGGTTTTATCTTATATAAAATGACTTAATCACATTCAAGTTTATAATATTAACTTTCCTTAGCCCCTGGTTAACTGTTTTCAAAACCTTTTTCTCATGTCTCTTTTTAAAAATATTATTTAAAAATTATTTTTAAAAATTTCTTTTAACATATAATGTATTTTGTTCATATTTTTTCTGTCCCTCATCTCTTCCCAGATCCTACCCACCTCCCTTCTCTTGACCTTTTGTCTTTCAAAAAAAATTATATATTTTCTATTCGACAAAATTGTTCAATTTGTATTATTAAATGTACAACAAAAATACACACTGAAAAAGCTCTTAGTATATGAATGAGTCAAGAATTGTCACATAAATATGATTTACACATGCACATACATATATATAATTATATATATATATATATATATATATATATATATATTTTACTTTTGTGACAAGCTATTAAGGATGTTAAACAATACTATTTCGTACAAGCTAAAAATGAATCAGAAAATTTTAAAAGCTGGGGCATCTAGATCATGAATGAAAAACCCAGGCTCTCCTTTCCTGATGTAATCTGTTGAATATACTGTGTTCAACTTTCACAAAAGGGTTTTTTTCTGTACTAGGCAATGAAAGCATCCATAGTCTTGGGAATTTTATAATCAAAGTAGCAATTTTTCTGATGTGAGTTTAAAGAAAATAGAGTTCTTTTGGAGAATAATTATAACACAGACTCCTCTTTAGGTAGGTGATTATACTGAATGTTTCTTTGTACTCTTTACATTGTATTATAATGAGCAATAGCAAAATACATATCTTTTCAGCCCTACCTCTCATTTTTCACACTAACTCTATTTCTAGCCTCAACTCTGGTTATGGAGCTGACTTGTCTCTAATATGTGTGACATGATTTGTCAACTTTGACTCTTCCTATTATACTAGTCTCGTCCTCAGTACAATATCAGAATGAGATCTAAGTAAATTCTGAGTTTTCTAGGTCAAAAGAAGTTAAATTTTCAGTCTCCCAGTTATACAGAATAAGGCTTTTAAGTATTCAATATTATTGTAAATAAAACCATCATACATGTTTATAAGAATAATTCTGAAAAGATTGATCAAAAGCAACTGAGGACAATGAAACTATTAAGTATCATTTGTTAATTGAGTTTTCATAACAGCAAACATTGTTCCAAAAGCTTTGTTATATTCCATGCAATAAAACAACCCATGGCTACTTGGTTTGAAAGAATAAAAGCATAAGCACAAGTTTTCTTTCAATATAAATAAACAACAGGCCAACAATAGTGTTAGTATCCATGGCAACAGAGACTTAAACAACTAAGCAAATACAATTCAATGCAAAGGAATATAGTAGGCAAAGAACAGAGGTGTAAATATGACAAGGATAAATCAGGACTTAAGAATATCACAGGTACAGAAAGAAATGACATTTGTAGAAAAACAAATCTTTCATCTGAGATTCATCCCACTTTTCAAGGGGAGTTTACAGGTATTAAGAATGAATAATAGCCTAGCAGTGGTGGCACATGCCTTTAATTCCAGCATTTGGGAGGCAAGGGCAAGCAAATCTCTGTGAGCTCAAGGAAAGCCTGGTCTACACAGAGAGCTCTAGGACAGCCAGCGCCACACAACCAAACCATGTGTCAAATAAATAAATAAATATAAATAACAAATAAATAAATAAATAGAATGGATAATATAATGCCATTGGCATCAAGTTAGTAAAGGGAGATATAGATATGTAACCTAGTAACCTATGTTCTAGACATTGTGGACTAAAGAAAGATGGCTGAAACAAAAAAAAAAGCAAAAACAGAGTTTTAAGTACCTCATATCTTTAGTCCACATGTGACTATAGGACATATAAATCAGAATGACAGACTATATTCTCTTACACAATAAAAACAGTATTTGCTACTCAGACACTTATGGCACATAGTTTTCCATGCGTAAAACCTTTTTCAATTTTGATGCATCACTAGAGAACTGAAATATACTTGAATTTTTTGCATTAATAATTTTCATATATTTACCTCTGGGGAGTAATGAAAAGGTAATGAGTCATCAAATGAGGATAATTTACTAATATCAGTCTTAGTAGCAAGGAAGGGAATGCAAACTTGTTCCATGGCTATGAGAATACAGGGCGATGATTTGTTCATAAGATACAGACATAGAAGCCCACATTACAGGCTATCACCAAAGACTGAGAGAGCCTTCAAAGGCCTGTTCCTAGATATTCACTAGCTAGGACTCATCTCCTAAGGGATTTACAACCTTCAAAAGTAGCCACTAACTTGAGATAAACACTGAAAACATGAGCTTGGGAAAAACACTTCACATTTCAAATTATTAGCACATGTTTTTAAAATGCAAATCATGTCATGTATAGCAGCATGGATGCAAGTGGGAGATACTATATTAAATGAAATAAGTCATGCACAGGAAGAAAAGAACAACATGCTCTTATTTTATTATTTATCTAGCCAACTATTAAAATAGGACCTCATGTATACCACCTGAAGTTAAATTTTTTAAATCCACCTCATTGTACCTACCAAGAGCTAGGACTTAGTACATATACAAGCATACCCAGATTCATGACCATATTGTGTACATATATTAGTATAATAAGGTTTAATTTATGATGTTTGCTATAAAGTAAACTCACAAATCAGCAGACAAATAAGTAACAAATACAGGAATAGAGAATCATAGGGGAGAAAACATTATGAAGAAAGACTAACAATAGATTTTGAGAGAATTTTAATTTGTACATACATCTACCTGTGTGTACCAAAACAAAGAAGACAGAAAAATAAATTTCCATCACAAGAAATAAAGGTGACCCATGGTAATATTTCTACAATGTCAGAAAACACTGAGATATTGTGGAAAATATGCCAAATATCTAGAACAAATGTGTTAGATAAGCTTGCTGTAAGTGCACTTTTAAACTGACATAAAGGGGGGGGATTATCATAGATACGTATCCAATAAAGCATCATAATCAAGAATGCTGCAGACTCAGAGAAGAAAAGGAAAATAAGGGACCTTTAATATGTAGATAATTTCAGTAAAGAAAAGTGATATTATTCTGTAAATTAAAAAAGAAGGCAAAGAAGAAGTAGGCAGACAGAAAGAAAGAAATCCTCACTAGAAATGACTTCTGTGGATTGATCAAATGATTCTTTTTTAAAAAAATAATGGAAATCAGAGAGTATAAACCATCCCATAGAAAAGCTAGAATAAAGTAACCGATTTGAAGATTTACTCTATAAACTACAGTGGTTAGGATGTGTGGTGTGCACAGGTGAATACAAAATATCGAGATGCTCAGCAAGCAAAGTGCCTGCCATACAAAGACGTTCAAAACCTGAGCACACCTTAAAAACAAACAAGCAAAAAACAAAAAAGCAGGCCCAGAAGTTTTCACTTGTAATCCCAGTGCTGGGAGACAGAAGAGCAGATGCCCAGGGTTGCTACATAGCCAGTTTAGCCAATTTGGGAGCTCTAGGCTCAATGAAAGTCCTTATTGCAAAAAGAGAGTCAGGTGAATTGTTTCAGTGGATAATATGCCTATTACCAATCCTGACAACCCAAGTTCAATTCCCAGGACTCACACAGTAGAAGGAGAGAAGTGAGTTCATCTCTGGGACCCAAAAGGGAAGAAAAGAGAACTTATCTATGAAAGATGCCCTCCCACCTCCATGCATACACACACACACACACACACACACACACACACACACACAGAGACAGAGGGACACACACATCCATACTCTAAATAACTAAATAAAAATGTAATGAACTTTTAACCAAAAAGTAAGATAGAGAATATTATAGGAAGATACCCAACAGAAATCCTGGACTACTATACACACATGAACACATTTACATGTTCATCTGGATGCATATGTGAATACATACATATATATACAATATATGCATGTAAAGAGACACAGGAAAAACTTGAAAGACTAAAAATGAATTAATTGAAAAACAGACTCTAGACAACATCACATAGTAGGCTCCATTACTGGTCAACAAAATCCCGAGATACTATTAAAGGGAACTCCTTTTCAACGAATGATCTCAGTATGAGCAGAAAATTATCTCTATGCCCCACTTTACATTAAGCAATTAAATTAATGACAAAGGGAGAAAAACTCAGATGTGGGAATAATAAAATTATCTACATATTAAAGGATACAAAACTATATCTGCATACAAATACTGAAAAAATTCTTCAACTGAAAATGCTAAACATGTTAATAAAATAAACTTGATCAAAATTCAGATTTTTGTGGTTTGAGACAAACCACTTATTGATGTTAAAAATTCTTTATTCTTTTAAAATTTTAATTTCTTTTTAGAAATTTTTAATTAAAATATAATTGCATCACTTCTTCCTCTCCCTCTAAACCATCATTTGTCCCTTTCATGTAACCATACCTCCATCACTCCTTCCCAAACTGATAAAATTTTCTTTAACTATTATTATTGTATATATACACATCAATTCATAAATATATAAATAAAGCCTTGAGTCATTAAGTATTGTTTGTGTGTGTATAATTTCATGGCTATGATTTTATATTAGATAATTGTTTAAGGTTCTCATCTCTAGAAGAGGGGAACTATCCCTCTCTTGGTAATCATTAGTTTTTTGTACTTTGTCTATGATGGGACCCTTTTAATATCTATTGTTATTTTATTGATCTTGCTTAGGAAGCTATATTAGTCAGGGTTCTTTTTTTAATAACTTATTTTATTTTATTTAAAGAAGAAAAAAACCTCTTCTTTTTACATGCCAATTCTAGTTTTCTCTCCTTCTCCTTCTCCCATTCTCTCTATCTACCCTCTCCACGCCCTCCCCCATCCACTCCTCAGAGAGGGTAAGGCACATTACTTTGGGGAAGGTCCAAGGCCCTCCCTATTATATTTAGGCTGAACAAGGTATCCATCCAAAGAGAATGGGTTCCCCAAAAGCCATTTGGGATACATCCTGGTGCTGCTACCAGTGGCCACACAGCCTGCCCCAGCCATACAACTGTCACCCACAGTCAGTGGGTCTAGTTTGGTCCTATGCCGATTCCTTCTTTATCCAGCTGGCTTTGGTGAACTCCCATTAGTTCAAGTAAACTATGACAATGGGTGTCCCCATTATGGTTTTGACCTCTTCGTTCATATTCTCACCCCCCCACTCTTCAATTGGACTTTGGGAGCTCAACCCAGGAGTCCCCTGCCAGTCTTTGCCTCTGTTTTCATCAGTTGCTGAATGGAGGTTCTATTGTGACATTTAAGATATCCATCAATCAGACTACAGGGCAAGGCCAGTTCTGGCACCTTCTTCACGATTGCTTAGAGTCTTAGCTGGGGTCTTCCTTGTGGATTCCTGGGAATTTTTCTAGTGCCAGGTTTCATGCTACCTCCATAATGGCTTCCTCAATAAAAATGTCTCTTTCCTTGTTTTAATATCTGTCCTTCATCCACCTCAATTATCCTGTTCCCTCAAATTCCCCTCCCTTCTTCTCCCCTCCTTTTGTTCCTCAGCCCTCCCTTCTTCTCCCACCTCCATGCTCCCAATTTTGTTAGGCGATATTGTCTATTTTCCCTTTCCAGGTGGATCTATATATGTTTTTCTTAAATTTATAGATTCATTGAAACCCCCATCAAAATCCCAACACAATTCTTCACAGACCTTGAAAGAACAATACTCAACTTAATATGGAAAAACAAAAAACCCAGGATAGACAAAACAATCCTGTACAATAAAGGAACTTTCAGAGGCACCATCATCCCTGACATCAAGCTCTATTATAGAGCTACAGTAATGAAAACAGCCTGGTATTGGCATAAAAACAGACAGGCTGACCAATGGAATTGAATCAAAAGCCCAGATATTAATGCACACACCTATGAGCACCTGATTTTTGACAAAAAAGCTAAAATTATACAATGGATAAAAGAAAGCATCTTCAACAAATGGTGCTGGCATAAGTGGATGTCAACATGTAGAAGAATGCAAATATATCCATATCTATCCCCATACACAAAACTCAAGTAAAACTGGGTTAAAGTCCTCAACATCAATCTGACCACATTGAAATTGATAGAAGAGAAAGTAGGAAGTAGCTTTCAATGCATGGGCACTAAATATAACACAGTAACATAGACACTAAGAGCAACAGTAAATATATGGGACCTCCTGAAACTGAGAAACTTCTGTAAATCAAAGGACACAATTAATAAGACAAAAAAGGCAGCCTACTGAATGTGAAAGATCTTTAACAACCCTACACCAGACAGAAGACTGATATCCAAAATATATAAAGTACTCAAGAAATTAGACATCAAAATTACAAATAATCCAATTTAAAAATGAAATAAAGAAATAAACAGAGAATTCTCAACATAAAAATTTCAAATGGTTGAAAGACAATAAAATGTTCAACATCCTTAGCCTTCAGGGAAATGCAAAGCAAAAGGACTCTGAGATAGCATCGTATACCAGTCCTAATGGCTAAGATCAAAAACACCAATGATAGCTTATGCTGGAAAGGATGTAGAAAGGGGAACACTCCTCCATTGCTAGTGTGAATGCAAACTTGTAAAACAACTCTGAAAATCAGTATGGTGGTTTCTCAGAAAATTGATAATCAACCTACCTTAGGACCCAGTAGTACCAATTTTGGGTGTATACTCAAAGGATGCTCAATCATACTACAAGGACATTTGTTCAACTATATTCATAGCAGCAGCTTAGCCAGAACCTAGAGCAACCTAGATGTCCCTCAACTGAAGAATGGATAAAGAAAATGTGGTACATTTACACAATGGAGTACTACTCAGTGGGTAAAAAAGAAGAATGACATCTTGAAATGTGCATGCAAATTGATGGAACTAGAAAAAAAAACCCAAATGAGTAATTCAGACTCAGAAAGATGAACATGGTATGTATTTACTCATAAGTGGATACTAGCTGTAAATCAAAAGATATAATCCATGGTCCTAGTCAAAATTCTTAGAGGTACAGAATTATAGGATGAATAGGAGATTTATAATAATGGTTTATAGGCTGTGGTCCTGCTAGTCCAATAATGGTTTTCTACCAACAGAAGGTGCAAGAATCCAGTATTTGTTCATTCCATGAGACTAGGTGTCTTGGCTGGTCTTCAGTGTATGCCAGAATTTCAAAGAAGTAGGCTCTGACGCCAGTGAAGAAATGCCCTTGTCAGTTTCAGCTAGAGTAAACTAACTAAAAATAGAAGTTTTCTTCCAAGTTACTCTATTTAGGCTGCCACCAAAAGGTTTTGCCCAAATTAAAGGGGGATTTTTCCACCTCAAAACATCTGTGTTAAAGATGTATCTTTACACCTAAAATTACCTTAACTAAAAGTCGGTCTTTTCATTTCTAATGATTTAATTAAGAAAAAAAAATTTCACAGAAGTGTACCCAGCCAGTCAGGTTTTACTTAGTTCCAGATATAGTCAAGTTGACAACCAAGAATAGCTTCAGCGGCCATATTGTTGAGGTACCATGTTGTCCTTCCCTGTTATTTCTAGGAAATATAACCTCACAACAGACTTTCTGATCCCCTGGAAGTAAATGATTCTTAATAAAGACTTACAACTAAAATCTTCTGTATGGAAGATATTACAGATCTCTTAGAGATCTCTTATAGTGCCAATACTGCTTCTGCCCCTATCCTGAAGGTTAGTATATTAGAGCCTAGATACCTAATGTAACAGTAATTGAATCTAATAGAGCATTTAAAAGGTAGAACCCAGCACGTGGTTTTTATTGTATACAATCCCCCAAGACCTTTATAGGCCCTCAGATCTTGCATAACTGATGACCTGATGGCAGAACCATTCAAACCTAGGAAACTAACACATAGGCATCAACACCTGCCAAATGAGGGAAAAAAATCCCTAATCCATCAAATGCCATAAATGTGGAAATTGTGGGAAAGTCCCTAAATGTAGTAACCTTGCTTTATGGCTTTTATACTTCTGCTGCTAGCTAGCTATTCTTGCTGCCTGAGTTGTGACATCCCAGGATGTGGTGTGTGTGTGTGTGTGTGTGTGTGTGTGTGTGTGTGTGTGTGTGTGTGTCTGTGCTTAAAAGCTTACCCTGAAAAAAGATGAAGATGAGATTTCTCTGGGGTCCAAATACCTAGTGTAGTCACTAGACAGCTATTAAAAGCTTTTTATTGGTTTGAACCCATATCTGAGTAGTCTTCTCTGTTGGATAAGTTTCAACAAGAGTACTACCCTAGAAATAAAATGCCATTCCTATGAGAACTTGGAAATGTAAGTAAAAATAAAAGCCTGAACATGGTTCCATCCAGATCTTTCTAGTTCAAGATATAAGCCATCTGTTTTAGAGTTTTTATTATGACAATAAAACACTATAAGTATTACAAACTTGGGGGAGACATTTTTTTTCAACATATAACTTACAGTCTATCAGCCAGGAGCACCCTGAACCCAAGGTTAAGAGGTTGGAGTCAAGAACTGAAGCAGAAGTGGTGAATGAGTTCCTTTATTGGCTTGCACTTCATTGTTTGCTTTCTCTGCATTCTTAAAATACCCAGGACCACCAATCCAGGGATGGAAGTACCCAAAACGAGCTGGACCCTCTCACATCAATCATCAATGAAGAAAATGCATCACAGGCTTCCTCACAAGCCAATATGATGGAGGCATTTTTTCCAACTGAGTTTTCCTTCCAACATAACTCAAACTTGTGTCAATTTTAACTAAAACTTGCCAGCAAAACTTCCCCCCACTTGTACACTACTATTACTGTCTACCATGAGCAGATACAGCTGAGGAGATCCTAACTGATACAATGCTTTCTAATCAATCAAATTTTGAGCTAAATAGTGCTTTTCTTTATTACATTAGACTATACCAAGTGGTATCATGCAAAATTTATAAAAATTCAACAATACAAATGAAAAATCCAATGAAATGAACAAGAGATTGAACGTGTAACTTCAGAGTCAAATGACTAATAAAGATGTAAAAGTATACTTAAACCCCTTAGTTATTGGAATAAGTAATAATTAAAATGCCAAGTAGAAACTCCACATATAATTTATAGGCAGAAATTTAAAAATGGACAGTACCAAATATAGTACCTAAAACAGCCCTTTGCTTTCTGATTGGTAGAATGAAAAAATCATTAGGAATAGCATCATCTTCTTAGAAGGCTAAACATCTACATCCTGGGATTTGGAATATAACTCAGAAGTTGAACATTTGCTCACCATGTATGAGGCTCTGGGTTCACTGCCTGGTTCCACTTAAAAACATCTGTTTCCATGAGCTAATATTATTCCTCCTCAGAATGTACTCAGAAGGAATGAGAAGTGGTCATCCAATTTTAATATTCTTGTCAGGTTTAGTCATGATAATTCAAAACACATAACATATCAATTGGCAAATAGCAACCTAACTAATCAAAAGAAAACGAATGCAATAACATAACTTTGCCTTATAAGCTTGAGATACCCTATTCAAAAGGGTATTGATAACATGGACATATAGTTCTTACATAAATAAACTATAGGTTTGTTTCCAAAATACATATGTATAAACACTTAGAAATCCTGTCATCTCTCTAGTATCCTTGTTATTCTTCATTGTATTGAGAAAGCAATTTCCAGCTCCCAAGAGAAAGAAATAATTAATTTGATCAGCAAACCCAAGCCAAACTCTATTTAAAGAGAAAGCAATTTGAACATTCTACAGCTGCATTCTAATCCTGCCTTGCTTGAAGAAGTCTGCCTAGCAACTTTGTAACAGATAGCAATTTCAAAAGGGATTAGAGCCTCTGAGGCAGAACAGAAGCATTTGCTAGGCTTATTTGCATTAACCAATGGTCAAACTGGCCATGGGATGTAATGTTTTTTTGTGGAAGACTCTCTGGTCTACTGAGCTGATAAAATGACAGTTTTCTCTATACCTAGAGATATCTTTTTGATAGTTGTGATCGCTAACTAATGCTGCAACTGAAATATTTAAACAAACATAGGGATTGTGGATTTAACATGGAAAAATTTTGTCATGGCTTAACGTATGGAGTAATTTTAAAAACACACACACAAAAAAATACAAACAAAATCACAGAAGGATATATTTTGGTCCTCTGTGTATCCAGTTTTTGATATGTGTGTTTGGAACATGATGGTAGAGAAAATAATGGGAAATTTAAAAAAACAGGATTAAATTTTCATGTTTACTTTTGCTTGTGTTTTTCAAGTAGAAATAAGGTATGTTGTACTGGGTGGTTTTTCCTGCCAAGTTGACACAGCTTTCATAAGTCATCAGAAAAAGGAGCCTCAGTTGAGGAAATGCCATGATCAGATCCAGCTTTAAGGTATTTTCTCATTTAATCATCAGTGGGGGAGGGTCTAGCTCATGATGGGCAATGCACCCCTGGGCTCTTGGTCCTGGGTTCTGTAAGAAAGTGAGATGAACAAGCAGTGGGAAGCAAGCCAGTAAGCTGCTCCCATCCACAGCCTCTACATCACCTCCTGCCTCCAGGATCCTTCCCTCTTTGAGTTCCTGTCCTGGCACCTCAGTGATGAACTGCAATTTTGAAGTTGAAGTCAAATAAACCCTTTCTTCCCCAACTTTATTTTTGGTCATGGTGTTTCATCACAGCAATAGAAACCCTTACTAAGACATATTGAAAATAGAATGATGAGCAGATTAGGAAGCAAATGATTATTAAGAACAGGGTTGCAAAAATATTTGAGAACATTTTCAAACTACACATTGAACCATGATTTTATAAGACATTTATATAGTTTTACATATTTTTGCTATTGGGACAGAAATCTGGGTTCATGTTGGAGAGATATTTGCCTATCGGTATGACCTGAATTCATAATATATAGTGTCACGGGAAGAGGTAAGGCAGTCTGTGTACTTCAACTCACAAAATATTATAGACTAAAATACATCACCACCTCATTCACAAGTACCTTACCTGAGTTCTTCTTGTATTTCCTATCATGAAGAGCAATGAGTAATGGATACCCAAAGATTAAGGATGCCCAGAAGTAAAGTCTTTATTCTCCTTATTGGGCTTTTCATTTTGTTTGTATTCTGTCCCTATTGCTTTCTTTTCTTTCGCCATTCTGGACTCCTGGTATTTCTTGGACTTTTCAAGTATGGTTAGGTTATTGCCCACTGGAAATTTATTTGGGCAATCACAAGTTATTCTTTATTCAAATTTCATCTTTTGTATACATTACCCTAAACCATTCTATTAAAAGATACACAGCAAATACCTTTAGCCTTTTTTACATGCAATACTTCATTGTCCTTATCCCTATCTCATACTTCAGAGAGTAGAGACTTTTTATTTGCTTACTGTTTTCAAGGAGAATTGCAAAGTTATTCATTGACACCAATATTGTGCATAAAGCAAATAATACCATCACCATGACCTGAAAATCCACAAGTTGCTATCAGAGTGATTTTCAGTATGACTAAACTTCATCTTTCCTTGAACTAACTACACCAAATGAATTTGCATCTCTGTGAGTGAGGTCTAGGAATATGAACATAGATTCAAACTCCTCTCGTTTTGATCAATTAATAGTCAAGCTGAAGTTTTACTTAATGATAAAACATATGTTATGAACAAAACTCTAGTCATTGTCAACTGCATAGTGAATTTGAGGTTAGTGGATGCATTGATATAAAGCATTAAACAATAAGCAGTCATCCTCCTGAAGTAGTTTTGACCAACTATGAGCCCAAATTTATTCGCTATTTTTCTCTTTCTGTTTTCCATCTCTTCCTAGTTTATCGTCTGTGGTCTTCTGTTGTTACTCTGTCATGTTGTGTGTGTGTGTGTGTGTGTGTGTGTGTGTGTCTTTCTTTCTGTCCCTTTCTGTCGTCTCTCCATGATACATGATAGATGGATAAATAGATAGATGATACATGATAGATGGATAAATAGATAGATAGATAGATGATAGATAGATAGATAGATAGATAGATAGATAGATAGATAGATAGATAGATAGATAGATAGATAGATAGATAGATAGATAGATAGATAGATAGATAGATAGATAGATAGATAGATAGATAGATAGATAGATAGATAGATAGATAGGATAGTAATACAACTAATAAGAACCAAGAAACAGAAATTGGGGTTCAACCTGAAGGTCAGAAAAACAAAATAGCCAGTCACTGGCTCTTACATCTACCTCAGTCCTTAAACAAAATAGGGAAATGTAGTGATATTTCATTTATATTTTAATAAATTAAGCTTGCCTGAAGTTCAGAGAGTAAAACAGCTGTACTGATCAGCCTTACAAACCAGGCAGTGGTGACACATACCTTTAATCTTAGTATCCACGCTAATTTTCCATAGAAATCAGGTGGTAATCGTGCATGACTTTAATCCCAGAACTAGAGAGGAATATGACATGGGAGTAGACAGCTCTCACACACAATTTCATTCTGAGGCTTCATGGGGTCAGGATTTTCATTTGATACTGAATTAGAGGTAAAAAACAGTGGCACAAACCCTCATATAAAGGCTGAAGATAAAGGAACGTGATCCCAACTGCAGGCAAAAGAGTCAGAGAGAACCTGCTCCCTCACACACACACACACACACACACACACACACACACTTTCAAGTACCAGAAGAAGACCAAGCTACACAATCAAAATATATATGCAGAGGACCTAGCTCAGACCCATACAGTGTCCACTTTTTTGCTTCAGTATCTGTGAACCCACGATCCCCGCTTAGTTGATTCTGTGGGCCCTTCTACTATGGTGTCCTCAACACCTCTGGTTCCTACAATCCTATTACCTATCTTCTTCAGGTTCCCTTGACTCTGTCTTGTGTTTGGCTATGGGTCTCTTCATCTGTTCCTATCTCCTATCAGTTGCTGGACTCTCTACAGTGTGATGCTCTAGGCCTGGGTTTAAAGGTGTGAGCCACCACCACCTGAATTTGTTTCTGCTTTGACATTGTGTATCCCAGGGTGGCCTTGAACTCATCTGACTCTGTCTCCCAAATCCTGGGATTAAAAGTATACATCACCATTGCCTGGCCTCTAGTGACTTTAGCTTGCCTCTGGTCTTCAGGCAAGATTTATTTATCAAAATACAAATAATATATCACTACATTTCCTCTTTTGTCTAAAATTTTTAAAAAATGTTATAAATAATATAGAAAACTACATATAATAAATGTAATGACTATATATAATATATATAGGCAGGAAATACATTAACAATGTCTAGTACATTTTCATTTGACAAATTCAGAAAAAAACTCCAAATCTATCTTATCTTGGTCCAAATTTTTGTACCTAATTTACTTTCTATCACAATTTGCATTACCATCCAAAACTATCTCCTGATACCTCTCAACCTTATACAATTTATATTTCTTTAGTGAATTTCTTTTCTGAGTCTCATAAACAAGGGAGACTATAAGTGTAACTATCTAGTCTTCAACTACCTAAGAGACTTCAAAAGGAAATAACATAAACTGAGCAAGCAGGAAGTGCAATCAAGCAACTTTCAAAAAATGTGAGAAATGGCAGAAACATCTGGCTGACTAGACAGTCACCAAAGATATGCAAAGATATGCAAAGATAGAGCATTCATTCATCTTTGGCATACAGGCCTAGCATAGCTGACAGACTTTTCTGTGAAGCAGGATATTCTGAAGGGCTGTTCTTACTTGTCTTGACAATGTTTGGCAGGCACTTTCTTTTGTGTCCTGCTTGTCCAATTAGGGCAATATACTGTCAGCAGTCAAGGCAAGGGCCTTTATTGCCCAACGACTTACTTTTGCCACAAAGAAGGTAAACTCCATGTAAAGTTTCTTTGATGCCCATTAGCTTCTCTTAAGTAGATTGGTGCTGCTTGGAACAGACATGTCTCATTGTCACAAAGAAAAGAAATATGTTATTACAATATCTTAAAAGCCATATTCTTTAGATCTCTTAAAGTGTTTAAAGATGACTGGGCTATCTAAAACATATTTTTGTTTGACCTTAAAAACACATCTAATGTCACTACAAGTTTGATTATATTAGGTGATTACCTACTAACCTATATTCTTTTATTGTCCTAAACAGTTGGTAATAATAATTTTCAAGGACAAGAAATTTGCATACAAGTTCAATTATACTAGGTTATTACCTACTAACCTGCATTTCCTTATTATCCTAAACAGTTAATAATAATTTTCAAAGACTAGAAATTTCCATTACATTGTCAAATGAGTTAAATAGCTACCATACATTGAACAAGAGTAGAAAGGTATGTAGGATATGTTCCAACAAAATTAATCTCAATATGAAAAATTTGTATACAAAATACAAAAGGCCAATCCATTGTAAGACATTTAAAACTAGTGTCTTTTTTTTTTTTTTTTTTTTTTTTTTTGAGACGGGTTTCTTGTTGTGGCTGCTCTTGGACCGGCTGGCCTCGAACTCACAGAGATCCGCCTGCCTCCTCCCGTGCTGTTA
This sequence comes from Microtus agrestis, assembly GCA_902806775.1. NCBI lineage: Eukaryota > Metazoa > Chordata > Mammalia > Rodentia > Cricetidae > Microtus > Microtus agrestis. The sequence goes on from CADCXT010004863.1 coordinate 49,558, forward strand.
AGGTGGCTTTTTAAAAGTAAATTCAATAATATACCTTTTTATCTTATCATCTCTATATCCTCCCTTTAATCTACCCTTTTATTCTATCATGTCTACATCTCCCTTTTTTCTTTTCAAAATGAAAACCTTAAATCTAATTACCTTTGTTTAACTTTTTCATGACCAGTACCAGTAAAACTTGTAACCAACACCCCTAAATAATGACAAATACCCATAATCCATTGAACAACCAAAAACCACCCACTCCACCATTTACAAATGTGGGCATCCTTAAATTTATTTTCTGCTGTCTGGGGTCAACGGTATCTTTGGGACATCCTGAAAAGAAAAATTTGGGTTAGCTGTCAAGTCCTGGGAAGGGTAGCTGTATTACTTTTTGTTCAGTCTATGTGTGTAAGTGCAAGACTTGTCTCAAGTTCTGACTAGAGTAGTCTGTTGGGCTAGATCATCTCAGCTAGCCACCTCAAAATTATTCTGAGTACTATGTAGTCCAAAGCCGATCCTTAGTTGATGTTTTTTCAGCATAGTGGTGTTATCACAGTCCTGGAGGAGTCTTCATTGTGGGTCCCCATTCTTTTTATAGACACTTCAAATGTCACTGTTAGGCATGCTCATGAGTCACTGCAGAAAACTGATAGAGACTCTATTTTATTTGTTTCTTTATTTCCAGTAACACATATTTCATGGAGTTGAATGGACCTGAGTGCTGTGCCTTTGTGTTTGGATAGCAATGCTGTTTTGGTTTATTCTTTCCTTGATTAGAAGGAAGTGTCCTTCATTATCTCTTCTGAATAGGTTTATTTTTAAGTCTATTTTGGCAGGTATTAGGATAGCCATACCTGCATGCTGCTTGGTTATGACTCCCCATTCTTTTTCTCTAAGTTGGTGCCTATTTTTAATGCTATGATATGTTTGTTCTCCAAAGCAGGTAAGTGTATTCATTCATTGGATAATTGAGGCTGTTAACCTTTAAAGTTATTCTTGAAAGGTATGTGTTGATTGCAGTCATTACTTTGACTGCTGTTTTAGTATTGTTTGTGCTCTCAGTGGTATTTTGTATTTCAGTAATTATGATTTCCTCTTTCTTTCTTCTGTCTCTTGGTTATGTTTATTTTTCTCTTCAGCCTGAAATATTGCTTTCTGATTGTGTTTACGTTTTTCTGTCTTACACAATTTTTTTTAGGTTCTTTATATCACAAAAGTTGACAAATAGTTTTTCTGCCTTTATTAGCCTGTGTTGTTTGGAATGCATTTTAAAACTTGAAATGCATTACTCTGAGCGCTTTTAGTTTTCAAATTTTCCAATGAGAAATCTACTTTTATTCTGATGGGTTTTCCTTTACATGTGATTTGGTTTATTTTTCTCTTGTAGTTTTCACTATCACTTCTTCTATATACTATACATTTTGATGATGGTATGCTGTGGAGATTTTCTTTTTTGGAATTGTTTATTTGGTATTTGATGTGTTTCTTTAACAAATATAAATATGTCTTTCCTTAGTTTGGGAAGACTTCTATAATCTCATTCACATGTTTATCTATACCACTGGACTGGAATTCTTGTCTCATTTATTACTATAATTTGAAACTTTGGTATTTTCATGGGAATATACATCTTCTTCATGCTCCTTTATTGCATTGGGTTTTTCACCATATTCAGTGCTTATTTGGTCTATGCCCTTACTTCATCTTTGAGTCTTGATAATCTAGCAAAATGACAATAAAAGAGTTGGCAAAATTATTACTAATGATATTCTTCTATACTCATGGATTTTTTTTTTTTTTTGATTTTTCGAGACAGGGTTTCTCCGTAGTTTTTGGTTCCTGTCCTGGAACTAGCTCTTGTAGACCAGGCTAGCCTTGAACTCACAGAGATCCGCCTGCCTCTGCCTCCCGAGTGCTGGGATTAAAGGCGTGCACCACCACCGCCCGGCTTATACTCATAGATTGATGCCTAGCCCAAATGTCATCAGAGAGGCTTCACCCAGCAACTAATGAAAATTAATTCAGAGACCCACCACCAAAGGCAGAGCTCAGAAATCCTCAGACGAGAGGGAGGAAGTATTGTAAGACCCAGTGGTGTCAAGGGTACCACAAGAAAATAAACCCACAGAACTGACAATTCTGGGTCTATAGGCACTCAAAAAGACTGAAATGATAGCCAGGGAACTTGTATCAGACTAACCTAGGCGTTTGCATATATGTCATAGTTATTTAACTTGGTCTTCATGTGAAACTCCAAACAGTGAGAGCAAGTTCGGTATCTCACTCTGTTGCCTGTTTTAAGGACCCCTTCTTCTTATTAGATTGTTTTATCCAGGCTTAATAGAAAAAGAGGTGCCTAGTTTCACTGAAACTATGACTGACTAATATCCATGGGAGGCTTCCTGTATATGAAGAAAAACAGTGGAGGAGGGGGAGGAACTGGGGAGAGGGGAGGGAGTGGAAAATTTTACTGGGATTTAGAAACAAAAATAAATAAATAAAAAACTACAAAAAAGGATAATGATTCAATCCTCCTTTCTGGAGAGAAGAGATCAATTTATCAACATCATTATTCACATAATTCAGGGAGCACAATGGAGATAATCCTTTTCAATCTGAAGAACACTGCGTTTTCAATCAATCTTTCCTTAATATTGGAGTGAAATAATTATTTTAGAAAATTTTAGAGCAGACCACAGGGTAGTTTCTCAGTTTATAATTATTGTTTATTGCTGACTCATTATGTTGGCATAGAACAGCATCTTTGTTCATAGCAATCCCAGTTCCTTCCAGATCTTCATCTTCTCAACACCCCCATTATAAAATACAAAGCTCGAAAATCCCAGTCACATATACTGAAGACCCTTCATCTTTACTGGTTCTATTTTGTCCTTGTTCTTCTCAGTTCATACCTCTCTGTAAGCACTCATGCTTACTTACAGAGCCAAAGTTACCTAGTATGGCTAAAAGGGGTCACAGCAACACTAAGTTTGTAACCCTTTTTTAAAAAAAATTTATTTATTTATTATGTATACAATATTCTGTCTGTGTTTATGCCTGCAGGCCAGAAGAGGGCACCAGACCCCATTCCAGATGGTTGTGAGCCACCATGTGCTTGCTGGGAATTGAACTCAGGACCTTTAGAAGAGCAGGCAATGCTCTTAACCTCTGAGCCATCTCTCCAGCCCCAGTTTGTAACTCTTTTAGTGAGAGCAATTACACTTTTTATACCTTTATCAGAAGCAAAATATAAGAGCAATCAATCACCAGAATCAATTGTGTTGCCAAGATACAATGATGTTTGTAAATTTTATGGGCAAACAATATAAATTAATGTCTGAAACCACTTGCTCAATGAAGCTTCCATACTTCCTTGATTTCCAAAGTAACAGAGAGAAAGAGAAAGTGCCCTGAATGCTTCACTGCCTAAAAGAATGTGTTGGTCTCTCAGGGACTGGAGGACACATTGTGCCCCAGGTACCATAGCCTCTAAAATGAAAGATACATGATTCATGCTTCTCAAGGAAGTAAGGCCAGGCCAACTTCACGATTTCCTATATCTGCCCTTTCTCCCAGACAAATTGAAATCAGACTAGAGTTCTTGCACAGTTGAAGTGCCTCATAATGTGTATCTAATCAAGTTTTAGAGTTCTATGAGACCCTCATGAGTCTATTGCTACATGATAGAGAGACAGATGGAGTACTCAGACTTTTCTACCGAAATTTCATAACATGGATAATTCATAAACAATGTAGGTATATTTCTCATAGCTCTGGAGCTGGAAACCCCAAGATCAAGTCATCCACAGGTGTGGTGTTCAGTGAGAACTTATTCTTATAAATGTCAGCTACTTGGTCTTTACACATTTAACAGAGAGCTGGGGTTTCTTCAAGCTACTCTTGGCAAAAGGCCATTCATGGTGATGAGGTTCTCATGAACTAATTCCATTCCAAAGGCATTATCTCAATTGCATTGAACAATGGATTTCAAAACACAAGTTTTGAGAAGATAAAGTAGTCAAACTATGGTAGAAGATAATTAGATGTTAGATATAAATGAGAGATGTAAAGGATAGACAGAAGTAGACAGATATAGAGATAGTTAATAGAAAGACACACAGACAGACAGATAGATGGTATGATAGATGACAGATGACACATAGATGATAGTAGTCCCGCTAAAGTCCAAATAGTCTCATAAAATCCAAGTTTGTTTTATGTCTCCCCATTTTGTTAGATAGTCTCTACGTTTTTCCAAATTAACTAACATCTTGAGAACAGGATACATGTACTAATGCTGTAGACCTCACAGAGCAGTGTCTACCACAGTGGCTTGTCCAGTGCTTTGTTTTGTTAATTTCGTGGTGTTTTTTTTCACACATTTATATTTATATGCATTAATCCCCTGAAAAGTCAAACTTCTGCTCTATGGAAAGGCGCATATTTTACAACACCGTAGTTTATAATAGTAGTAATATTATGCAATTGCACATTACTCAATAAATTTCAGGTATATATGAACATGAACTGACTCAATCTGCCAGAACCTAAAGGGGATCACAGGTAAGTAGGATAACTTTCAGTTCTTTGTCACCAATCACACAATACCTATTTTCAATGTCTTTGTTTATTATGGATATATTTTACATCCTCTAAAATTACACTAAACATGATTTTCTGTGAATGAAACTCCTGTTTGTAGGATTAATCATTTTGAGTAATACATGTGCTAGTTAGATCTTAAACAGATACAGGTAGTACCCTCAAAAAAAGGTAAATGCGGAGGATACATCTCTTACAAGGAGACTTTAAATACGTAAAGGTATGGAAACTGCAAGAAAAACCATTTTAACTAATGGCTTAGTGCCACTGAGGACTTATTATCACTTCTAGATAATTGAGTACAAAGGAAGGGCAGTTACTGGAATCAAAAATTAAAGAATTCCAAAGTCACTACTGTTAGAGGGGCAACAGAACATCCATCTTCAGAAAGAACCCAAGGAAATAGCTACTGACTTCCTCTCCCTCATTCCCCTGGAGTCTCCACATTAACCAAACCTAACCACTGAACAAGGGATAGGCACCCACTGCTATCAGTCACATAAACCAGATTAGTAGAGTCAGAAAACAGTGTAGATAAGGATTGAAGAGGAGCTTAATGAGAAAATAACCAGCCAGGTTCGTGCAGAAGAAAGTGCCAAATAAGAAACACAGAGTAATTCAAACATACCTTCAGTCTTGTTTCTTATGAGCTAAACAGTCATCTCAGAGACAAATTAAAAATGCATAGAAGTTAGGAGAGTGTGCAGAAGGCCTCTCACAAAAGAAATTAGGCTGACTGTGTACCACATATTTACACTCTGATTTGTGTGTGTGTCTTTTTGATCATTGATGAATTTCTCCATGATTTAAGACACTCATGACATGCTCATGATTCAGTCTCTTTATGGGTCATCCTAATAACAGCTAACTTTTTCCTCCAGGTATTTGTGTCACACAGAAAAGATATCATTTCATTTTCTTCATCATATGGCACTGCCTGCTTTCTGCTATGAGACAGCTGTCATGCATTCTGAGTCAACTTGGTGGCAAAGGTCTACTGGGAAAACTGCAGCCCCAGAGCTCATTAACCTTTTCACGAGCCTGGAGACAAGAGTTAGAAAGCTATGACTTACAGAAATAATTCCCAGTGAGCAAGTAGCAGCAATTTTCCAAACAGAAAGCACTAAAGAAGAGGAAGGAGAACACACAAAGAAAGCTGTGTGTGTTAATGAACCAGACTCTGCGCTTCTCATAGCAAATGGAAAATAATAAAGGAAACGAGTTACTGCAGAATCTTTTAAAGGAGGCCATGAGTAGGAAGACTCTGTGAGTTATTTCCTATAAATTTACATTTGCCAAGTACCTATGCCAAAAGACAAAGGGCCAAGCGACTGGAGAGGGCAACAGGGCCATCCTGACAAATCTACTGCCCATCTTCAGCATACATTCTTCCAATTTAAACAGCAGGGTACAGCAAAAGCAGTTATTTTTTTGAAATAGAAATCCATGCCTGCTTTTTCCATTAGTATGTTTACCAGTGTTGTCCAAGTGCTACAAGTGCAATTCTATTCCATAAGAACAATAAGCAAACAAGGACTTTTCTATTCTATTGAAGTTTTCCTGTTTGGAGAAGAATATTTTGTCCAAATATATATCTAATTCTATTAAGAAAAGTTAATGAAGATGATGACAGTAAAGCCAGTGAACCTATCATCACTGGGTGTCTTGAGATGTTATCCCATCATCAAAGTGCCACCTTAGAACTCTCTAAGTTCTAAGTATCTTCATTCAGAAGATCCTTCTTGCCTTCTCCCTGTATCAAACATAGAACTGGAAGAAACCGTTAGCTCTGCATTACAAAAAGAGACGCTACACTTGTCTTCCCTATTTTCCCATCTGTTTAATTTCTTATTTATTTTGGGTGGGTGGGAAAGTGGTGTTTCACATTAATGTTTCCTCTAAAAGACCTTTTCCATTTTTGGAGATTTCCTGTTTTGATCCCTGTTCCTACAGGCCTAACCTGTACATTGAGCATGCATGACATTTTGCCTCTTGTGTCTTATTCCCTACCACCATAAACATTTATACGAGCAATGCAAATTTTTCCAAGCTGTAGCACAATCAAGTAAACGATCTGATAAAGTTTGTAGACCAGGACTGATATGTGTACACTTCAACTCATTCGCTCTCTTTTTCCTTAAAGTGACTCCATTTTATTCTCAAATGATCTTACTACATTTAGAAACTCCAAACTTTTAGCTTAGTTTTAGGAAAAATTATGCTTCATAGTCATCTCTCGACTTTTTCCTCAGAGAAAGAGAACTTTGAGATTTCAAAGGGAAAAATGAAAGAGCAGTCATCTTTATCCCTGTGAGGTCAGTTCATGGAAGGAAGCCGTGAATGTATGATCTCTGATTTATATTGTACCTTGGTGAAAGCAATCAGTAAAAGCAGTTCATATGTGCCAGACAATTTTTGCTGACTTTGAGTTTTAACCTCCATGATAGGGGCAGTGTCTTCGTCTGTTACTCAGTCGTATGACAAAGCATGAATACATAGAGAAGGATGCAGTTCCATTTTGACCTCATGGGTCCAATTGACACTTGCTAATGATAGTTTTCCTGGCTTCACATTCTGTTCTTTCTCATCTGTCAATACAGTTGACACATCGTCACTTCAGTAACAGTAGACGGAACAAAAGAAACAGGCTTGCATAAGCTACTGCCATGATTTTAAAATATCTGCTAGAGAGCCGGGCAGTGGTGTCTCATGCCTTTGAACCCAGTACTCAGGAGGCAGAGACAGGTGGATCTCTGTGAGTCTGAGGCTGCCCTGATCTACAGAGAGAGTTCCAGGCCATGTTCCAAAGCTGTAGAGAAACCCTGTCTTGAAAAACAAACAAACAAAAAAATTAAAAAGATCTGCTAGAACCCAGGGTGAAATACAGCACATACATAGATTTGACAATTAAAAGTATCCTGATACCCTTCACTTGAAAAGCATCTCTAGGAAAACATCCAATCTCAAAGTAAATGTTAATGTTTAACTCTATAGATAATTAGAATACAAGAAGTAATAAGCCTACATTAACATCTTAAAAACCCCACTACCCTCAGTACTCAGTGTGTTCTCACTCCAAAGTGCAAGCATGGTTGGAAAAGCAAGAAATCCCACAAGGAGCTAAGCACAAGGTCTAAGACCTTTCTTCTTGCTAATTTTGCCTGCTACTTTGTAGCCCTCTTGGCTTCAGCAGCCTTTTCTGGGAGGGCAAGCTCTGAAGTTACCAGATTGGCCCTAAGTTTCACCCTTATCCTTCATATCCTTTTCCACACTTCATGAAATTTGGAACAAAGAGAGAGGTGGAAAGTATATATATATATATATATATATATATATATATATATATATATATATATATATCAGTTCTCATCTTGCCCTTTTCTACAGACCCTTCAGTCAAGGCAGGAAGACTGTTTATTCCTTGCCTCCGTGAGGAAAGGGGTATGTCCAGTGCATTATGTTTTTTCATTCACCATATTCTACTCTTTACTTAAAATCTCCATCTGAGTCAGCCAGGCTTGGTTATTATTTTTAAAAAGGAATACTAGAACATATTTTATAAAAATTATTTTCAATAATATTTTTTCAGTAAAATATGTTTCTTTTTTCTATTTTTTATTTATTCTCCTCTCATACAAGACATCCTGACCACAGTTTCCCAGAATTCCACTCCTCTCTTTCACCGAAATTCATTCCTGTTCCATTTACCTTCGAACATAAGCTGACTGCCCAACATAATCTGAACACAGCTTACCAAGATGAAGTATAGGACTAGGTACAAACAGTCATATCAAAGCTGAACAAGGCCACCAGTTTGAGGGGAACAGTCCCAAGATAAGGTAAAAGAATCAGAGACTCCTCCAGTCCCATTGTTAGGAATACTGCAAAAATCTCAGGCTGAACAACCATAAGATATATGCAAAGACCTAGCACACATACATGCAGGTTCTGTGATTGTTGCTTCAGTGTCTGTGACCACTATGAGCCCCACATAATTGATTTTATGGGCCATGTTTTCCTGGTGTTCCTGATCCATGTGTCTCTTTCAATTTTTCTTCTCCTTCTTCTCTGATGTTCCCCGAGCTTCAAGGGGAGAGACCCTCAAGAGATCTCCAGTTTGGAGTTTCCTGCCTAATCTTTGGCTGTGAATTTCTGCATCCACTCCCATCAGGTGCCAGAAAGGAGCTCTCTGATGACTTTTGGTTAGGCACTGATCTATGAATAGGGTAGAATGTCATTAGGAAAGGTTTCATTGACACTCCCCCTCCTTTGACCAGTGGTATTTGATTCTATCCTAGCTCTCTACGCTATCCAACTTCCAGTTCTTGACCATTCAGACAGTGTTTGGCCTGAGATCCCTCTTATAGTATGGACCTCAAGGTTGACCAGTCATTGCTTGGCCACTACCCTCCTATATCTTGGAGGCAGGGGAGATTGCAGGGCTAAGGTTTTATAGCTGGGTTGATGTCCCAGACCAATGAGTGGGGGCCTTGTTTGATTATAGAAGATGGCCAGTTGGGGTTCTGTATCCCCATTACTAGGATCGTTCACTTGGGTCACTCTCATCTATCCTATGTCCCCTTCCCAGGGAGATAAGTACATTATCCCCCTGTTACTTTGCCTTTATGGGTCTATGGATTATAGCATGATCATCATTTACTTATAAGATAATATCCCCCTTATAAGTGAGTACATACCATGTTTTTTTTTCTGGGTCAGAGTTGCCTCAGTCAGAATAATTCTTTTTTCTAATACCATCCATTTGCCTGTAAATTTCATGATGTCTTTTTTGAAAAAGTTCAGTAATACTCTATTGAACAAATGTTCATCTTTTCTTTATCCATTCTTCTATTGAGGAATATCTAGTGTGTTTCCAATTTCAGGCTATTACAAATAAAGCTGCTATGAACATATCTGAGCAAGTGTCCTGGTGGGAGGTGGTAAGAAGAATGATGAGCCTGTATTCACATACATACTGTTAGTCTCTATCCTTTTACTGGTAAATTGAGACAATAAATATTGAGAAATATAAACAAGAAGTGTTTATTGATTTCTATTATTTTGTTGTTGTGGTATTGATTTCCCCCTCCTTTGATTTACTGGCTTAGCGTTATTGGTTTCTGTATTTTCTTCTGTGTGGTAAATCTCTTCCGAATGAAATTTTCCTTCTAGTTCAATCTGTAGAGCCTGATTAATACATACTTCTTAAATTTGGTTTTATTGTGGAATGTTCCCTGCTCCACCTCTGTCTATTGTGGGTGATAGGTTTGCTGGATATAGTATTCTGTGTTGCTGCTGTGTTACCTCAATGTTTGTAGAACGTACATCCATGCCCTGTATCTGAAAGAGTCTCCATTGAAAAATAAGATGTTATTCTCTTGGGCCCACCTTCAAATGTTACTTTACATTTTCCCCTCAAATGTAAACTCTAAAGAATTTTTTTGTTTGGCATATTTAATGTTTTGATTGTTATGTATTGGGCTTGATGGCTTATGTCAATTTGACACAATCTAAAGTCATCTGAGAGGATCAAAGCTCAATGAAGCAAATTCCTCAATAAAATGAGGTTGTGGGCACTCTTGTAAGGCATTTTCTTAAATAGTGATGGGTGAAGGCTTAGTCGATAATGGGTGATGCCTGGGTTCTATTTTTTAAAAAATCAAGCCAAGAAACCCATGGAAGAAAACAAAAAAGCTAGTAAGCAGAAGTTCCCATGGTCTTTGCATCAACTCCTGCCCCCAGGTTCCAGACCTGCTTGCCTTCCTATACTGACTTTTTTTAGTAATAAACTATAACATGAAATCATAAGGTTAGTAAATCTTTTCCTCCCAAAGTTTCTTTGGTCACTGTCTTAGTCAGGGTTTCTGTTGCTGTGAAGACACAACGTGCTCATGGCAAATCTTATAAAGGAAAATATTTTATTGGGGTGGCTCACAGTTTCAGAGATTCAGCCCCTTATCATCATGGAAGGGAATAGGGTGGGGAGCGTGGAGTTGTGGGGGCAGATGTGGTACTGGAGTAATAGTTGAGAGTCCTACATCTTTCAGGCAATAGGAAGTCCACTGAGACAGTAGATAATATCATGAGCATAGGACCACGACACTAACCCCTTCAGTGACACACTTCATCCTACAAGGCCTTACCTACTGCAACAAAGCCAGGCCTCCTAATAGTGCACTCGCTATGAGATTATGAGGGCCAATTACACTCAAACTACCACAGTTATAATGTTTCATCACAGCAATAGTAATAAGATGAGTCATGGTGGATTTCTTTTTTGATACTGTCTCTTCGGTGTTCTTTACGTTCCTTGTACTTTAAGAATAGGCACTTCCTCCTTTCTTATGACTTCTTATGATTATGATTTTGTTAAGATGTTTTCTTTATCTTTGACCTAGGTTTCTTATGCTTCTTTTCCTATTATTCATAGATTTGCTCTTCTCATAGTATACCATATTTTCTGGATGGCTTGTGCCTATGCTTTTCTTTAGAATTAACATTTTCTTTGACTAAACTATCTATTATTTTATACTCTGTCTTGAACACCTGAGATTCTTTCTCCATTGTCTTATAATCTATTGGTGGGGCTTATCTCTGGGGTTTTTGTTTAACTTTCTGATTTTTTTACTTCCAGATTTATTTCAGTTTGGTCTTTCTTTCATGATTCTATTTCTTTCATGTCTTGAAGTGTGTTCATTATTTCATTCCACTGTTTCTTTCTGAATTCACAGACTTCATTAAGGGATTCATTCACATTCTCTTTAAAGTCCTTGAACATATTCAGAATTACTATTTATGTAGTCTTGTCTTTTGCTTTAGCTATATTGCATTTCTCATAACTTACTGTACAGGATTACCAAGTTCTGGTAGAGTCATATTGTCTTTGTCATTCATGTATGGCTTTTTGTACTGGTGTCTAGGCATCTAGAGTTATGATGACTGAGATAATCCTAGGTGTTGATAACTAGTCTTATCTTTGTTGGCTTGATATTCCATTTTTTTGGTTTCTATTGCCCTCTCAGGATTTTAGGGAAGTCTAGAGGCTGGGGTTCCCTTTTAGAGAGTGTTTATGCAAGTCAGTACACGGTTGAGAGAAATAGATTTGGGACAGACTAGGACAAAAGGCTGGAATGGTCTATGGGAAAGAGCTAAGAGTTCCTGTCCACACTAAGCGGCAAGGCCCCCTAGGGAGTTGGAGGCCTGGTGGCCCAAGGGGATCCTGCTAGCTGGCATCAGTAGGACAAAAAATATGTCCAAAGAGACAAGGATGAAAGAGCTAGAGGAACTCTGGGTCTTTACCATGCATTCAAGTCTTCAATTAATGGAGTTTAGGTGGAGGAGAGACACCTACAAGCAGGCTGCTCCAAGGCTGAAAGTGAGACTGAAGATAGTGTCATGGAGAACAGGAAGAACAGTAAAAATTGCTTGAGGCCTAGCCTAATGTGGTCACCAGGGTCCCTGGTAGAAAGTGTTTCTAAGTACAGGTGACTGCCAGAAAGGAATGGGGATGAGGTAGAAGGGAGGCAGAGAGGTTCTGCTAGAAAGAGCTTAGCTGGATCCCCATTAGAAGCCAGAATCCCCACGGGAACTCTCTCTGAACTTTCTCTTGCGATATACAGCGGTTATAAATGGAATAAGGGGAAACCAAGTGAATAACTCTTAAACTCTGCTGCTTTGACTCTAATGGAACCAAATTACAGGGGTGCTTATGTGCATGTATCTCACAAAATTTACATTTTACTTATAGTAAGAGATATTAAAGTCTTAAAAGGCTATACAGATATGAATTTATTTTTTCTTTATGGACTATAAATAATAGGAGGTAGACAGTCCTCCTTCTGTTTGGCCATTAGAGAGGGACGCTGCACCTATTTTTGACTTTACTGTACCAAAATGTATCATTTTCATTCTAAAGATAATTTCACCATTCCAAAAACATAGGCTATAGCCAGGACATCTAGATTCCAAGCTGCAGCCCAAGGGATAGATTAGAAGGGCAAATGTCCTTTTGCAGAAATACCGTGCAACAAATTCTCTTTACATTCCAGTTCTTATAAATATCTTACAATGATTCTAGACAAGGAATATTTTCTTCTGAAAGGATCATCTAAGACCATGCTCTGCATTTTTTTGTAAGCGGGCTTCTCCTAAGTGTGGGTTCAATAATGAAAGATCATGATTTAAGTGTATTATCTGTTCTAGGAAACTGATTCAAAGGATCACTTAGCACATGAAGAGACAATTTCACCTCTTAAACACTCAGAAGAACTGGGAATTTTGAGTGCAATGATACCATGACTATTATTTTGCATTGTGACCTAAATTATTCTGCATACTCCTTTAGTTTATGGACAAAGAGAGGTAGCTGGAACTCCAGACATTGCAAACAATCCACAGACACAACACAAGTCCTATTACCCATTTTATAAATTCATAGCTTAGTGTGAAGACAATATGAATAACTAAGCCAGAAAAGTATTATTAATCAGCTAACCATAAGTACCTCCCACCCTGGCTTAGCTCTTCTTTTCCCAAACGTGGACTAGATTCCCATTTTGCCATATGCTGCCTCAAATTTGAATGCTAGGATCACTTCTATCTGACATAGGAATGGCACTCAAAGGAAATCAGTACATTTGACTTAAATGACTGAGTGAAAATTTGGAAGTAAAAGCGTCCCTAGGTCCACATAAAAGACACACACACACACACACACACACAAGGTTCAACTGTAATTGCTGGAAGACTGACAGTATATTCCTACATAAAAAGCAAGAACAATCTTTAGGTCACAGTGAAGAGTGTAGTGATAATATACTCCAACATCTCCCAAATCATGCCCTCATTTCCAGAAAACCTGACCAAAATAGTAGCTCCAAGTCATGGATTCCCATCCAATACCATTCACTAAATGCTTTCTTGTCTAGATGGTAAAAGGCTTGACATTGTTTATCTCTATTACAAGAAAAGAGAGATGTTTATCAAAATGCTCAGAGACAGAAATAGAATTCTAGGCTGTCATGAGACTCTTGGCATTTAGGGATATCCAGAAAAAATGGTGATAGAACTTTAACATGATGCCAAAAGGCAGATAAATGTAGCTGGCCTAAAGGCTGCTGGTGGTACCCACTCCCCATTGCATAATCTGAGTATTTTGGGTACATAATGAGAGGCTGAGTTCTTTATGTATTAAAGGAATTTGATATCTATCAGTCATCCCCACTGTCACTGGCCCTAAATTTCAAATGAAAGTCTTTGAATTTTTATGAACAGAATCCATCTTGTTCTTATCTCTATGGAGGTAGACAAAGATAAATATCTTATTTTTACCGTAATGCAAAAGACCTCTACCCACAATAAGTAAAGTTTTCAATAAAAATTTAAGGTTTTTCTTTAGGTGTAGGTGAATAATGTTCTCAATTTCAGGTTTTAAAAAAACACAAGGAACTTTATTACTTACAAAGGAAAATGCTTTGTCTATCTGGGTCTGGATTACCTCACTCAAGATGTTTTTTTCTAGTTCCATTCATTCATCCAGAAGTTCAGCCAGATGTCCATGTGTCACCTCAGAGTTTCAATCACAATCTTTAGGCAGAGGTGCTCAATGAGGAGAACACAATGAAATCAAAACCAGACCTCTCTTCCAGCTTGTCTGGCATCCAGCAAGGACATCCTCCAAACTATGCATTTGTGTCCCTGGCCTACTTGATCTGATTCTGTCTATTCTCATAACTGAAAATAATGCAAATTTAGACTTCAATAACAACTTCAAGGGATAAGAACTCAGGGCTGCTGTTTCTCTCTTCAGTCTGTTCCCACCTTATCTCCAATGTGGGTCATTTTATTCTTACTCTAGTTTAGAACATAACTTTCTCATCTTCCGTCTCCCTCCTCTCAACAGGCCCGTTCAATACCTGTCCTGTCCTTTTCTCCAGCTCTAAGAAAATTGTCCTCAGGCTTCTTTCTGTGCTCAATGTAAATTATTTTATCAACAATTCCACAATCAAAAACTCAACAGTCACTTCTGAATAGCACCTCCAGCTGAGGGCTAACATGTAACATGTAATATATCAACTTGTGGAGAGAGAAACTCACATACAAGCTATAAAGATGGCATTATATTCATAACAGTAATCTTTGACTATAACACTAGCTGAATAATTTCACAAGATATAATTTGATAATATATCGCAGGGTAACTCAGGGACAGCCAATTATCAATGAACCGCCAAAGTAAAAACTAATTACAGGAGCTTTATGAATGTTTCTTTTAGAAACTACCCATGGTTTGGTCATGGGTGGGTGAGCAACTTTTGAATATACTTTGAAACTTAACAGAAACATAAGCAGTGGGGGAATTTCATGATTGAATAACGATTCATAATTGATAAGCAAGAGTAACCACTAAAAGCCATGACAGAGGCAAGGTAGTATTAATGTTGTCCCTCAATGCCTATGTAATTATTATACATTGTATACATGTGTGTGAACAGAAAGCTTTGCAGCTAGACTCTGCAGAATCCCAAATCCCAGACCTGTAGTTCAAATTTCAGATGAAATGTTGATGACCCTTAGTAAAATGCTGGATGGGTTACGAATAGGGAACTTTAAGCATCCATGCCATGAGTCAAAGTCTTATTGTTATTAGTGTGTGTGTGTGTGTGTGTGTGTGTGTGTGTGTGTGTGTATACAGGTGTTTGTGTGTCACCATGCACATTTGGACATCGGAGATCAATTTTTGGGAGTCAGGTCTTTCCTGACATTTTGCTGGGTGAATCCAGGCCATCAGGTCTGCCATCTAAGTCATCTTGGCAGCCACTGAAGTCTTCAGGATTGTGAATCAGTTACCTCTGTTAACTCTGTAATATTTGTCAAAGGTCCATCACTAATGATATTCAGTAAAGGCATCATATTGCTTTTCATAGATTTCATTGATTTCCACATTGTAATGAGCATCCACAGCATGGGAAAAAATAATCTTCTGAGAATACCACATTTCTCCTTTCCATTAAGCCAAGGTTTGGAAACTGTATAAAACAGTTTAAGACTAAAAAAATAAAAACAATACCACAGGTATAATTTCTTTTATACAATATTTGATAATGTAGAACACAGAGAAGATAAATTATCTGCAATTATATGCATGAGCTATAAGAGTATATAATACTCTGTTCCAGTACTTTCCAGATAAAGTATGCACAGCCAACGAAAAGTTAAATAACTCCCCAGGATTGTAGGGTTCCTGATTTCTGATTTCTGCCACCAGTGCCTAGCCTTCTGTAAGGCACAAATTTCTCAGTACAACATGAGCAACATTAACTCTGAATTCCAGCCTGGGAATCCTTGCCATTCCTCTTGCTGCATCCACTATTGTCTTCCTTTTCTCACCTAATTAAACTCCAACTGTTCCAAATTCCAAAGAGCCTAAGTCATTAAGAAACTCATTTACAATCTTTTCCTTTGTACTTGAACATTATGAGCTTTCTGTTTTAATTACCAAGTAAAAGTTTATGGATTCTTCGGTTTATCTTCTTTCTGTTCTCTTTCTAAACAAGTGTTTTTAAATGGCTTTTTTTCTTCTTCTTTTCAATTCAGGACTTCTATGGAATGGAATAAAACCTTTGATGATTACATTCTCCAATGAAAGTTAGTTGAAAGGGACTGTATGCATGCCACCAGTGCCTTCAAATGAGTAATTGAGATGAAAGAACTCACAGGGGAAAGATAGAATGAGACACTAGTTCACAGTGTGAATTTCATTAGTATGTTATAGAAATATTGTGGTTCAGTGGGTTAAGAATATCGCATACATTTATTTTCCTAAATGGCTAATGAATTCAAAGCATGTGCTTAAACTCACTTTAGTTTTGAAGATTTAATTTCGGAACCTTCTATATGTACATGGCTGCTACTTATGAACTACTCTGGATTGAACGTATAAAATTGTAGGCCATTTGTATGAGGCAGTGTGAGCAATTGGCCTTCCAGAGAAGAAAATATAATGCTAACCCACCTTTTCCAGCAGTTGACTCGAGGAACATTAGAAAGTCACTTATTCTGGAGATTCCATGTTTAAAGTGAGGACACTAAGGAAAATGCTACACAATGAATGCATTATACCTCAACTGATTGGAAATATATGCAAAGTATCCATAAGTCTTTATGATGAAAGATATTCAAATAAATAATGATGAAACCACACCACCCATTGCTAATATTCACAGAATTCTGAAGGATCTCATTATAAGCAGAGGCTGCTTGTTTATTTCTTGGCCACTCAGACCTGAATAATAACACAGAAATGATGTTAATTACAATACTGTTTGGCCAATAGCTTAGGCTTATTTTTAGCTAACTCTTACATTTTCAATTAACCCATAATTTTTGTCTGCATTAGCCACAATGGTACCTTTATTAGTGAGGCATTCTCATCTTGCTTCCTATGCATCTGGGTGATGAATGTGGATTGAATCTTTCCTCTTCCCAGAATTCTCCTTTTTTGGTCACTCCATCTATACTTCCTGCCTAGCTACTGGCCAATCCACATTTTAATAAACCAATACAAGTGACAAATCTTTACAGGTTATAAGACCATTGTCTCACACCTCATTACATTTATTTCAGGTATGCAAGTCAATTTAATCATTTAAATGAGTTATATAACCTGGGGATGATGGGAAACCAATCCTGTACCAAACCATATAAACAATAAATAAAATCACTGTTTTTTTGCTTTATGTTTCAGAAGTTGGAAGTCTATTTTAATAACATGATCACTAGACTTCTTAATATAATATAAAAACATTAACTAACCTGTTACTTGTGGATCTGGTTTATACAGTTCTCCATTTGATGGATACACAGGAAGTATAGCTGGCAGAGAACTAGTGACCAGTTAAACTAGTACCTTACATAGCAAACACTTTATCAAGATCAGTGATTCAGATAGTAATGCCGCTGCCATGGGACTTTTGCTAGAATGATTAAGATTAATCATCAGCTATTGACCTTTCCTCTTAGCTTTGACTGTTAATTGCCCATATATTTCATAGCTGCTTTGGGTATTATAGTAGTTCCTGGTTAGCCAGAGAGATGTTCTAAGCACTTCAGTGATGATTCAATCCTCAGCTTTTTCAAATTAACTAAGTTATCATTATTCACTATGGCCATACTATTTGCAGTTTAAACAAATCCAGTATGAATTTTTTTCCTCTGTTTGAGAGTATTATGGATAGTTCTGGTAAAATACAGAGCTTGGCAATATCAGTACGCAATTTTATTTTAAATTAAGTTTAAACTTTAACTTTTTCACTTAACAGGAATAACTTGTAGTTTCTCTCACAGTATTTTTCAGTTTCCGGCAATGTTAATCTTTTACTTTAAGGTGTTAATGAATAAAATAAGTGCTTGAATACAAACACTATGAAATCTGGTCTGATAACATAGATGGCTACCAAGTAACTAACTGGTAGACAGTATACAGTACAGCAAGGGCATACTGAACAAAAGGTTAACTCATATCCACAGTAGGACAGTGTAGAATATAGTGAGATTTCATCATACTTTGCAGAATGGTTGGTTATTTAAGAATCCATGAATTATTTCTTAAAACTTTCCATCTAATCTCTTCAGACCATGGCTGATTGCAGATAGCCGAAATCACAGACACACTGAATGGGAGGGGATTACTTTACTACAGAATCAGGCTATGGGAAGCATTTCCATTTGGCAAAAGGAAAAAAGAACACTGTGAAAATCATCAGCCCATAATGAAGGATATTTTATTTCTCAACCAGTGACAGGAAAGTTATAAGCACTATAATAAAAGTGTGAAAGAGATTGCAGATCACTTAGGAGAAAGTATTAGTTGGGCTTTCACAAAGGAGGTCACATTTGAATTGAGATTAAAGAAGCCCAAGTGTTATCTACAATGCGAAAGGCATTTGCAAAGTGAAATGGAAGCATGGGAGAGTTAAGACATCTCTGCAGGAATAAGCTGTATTCACACCATAGGAGCCTGGAATTCTTTCGGTTGCATCTGTGGCAAAATAGGTTGAACAGAATGGGGCTTGAATTTTATGTGTAAGAAAAGAAAAAAAATGAAAAAAATCCAGCATGTAGTTTGGAAAAGTATCTGGAAGGAACCTGAAGAAAAGCAGATTGCAGAAACACGGTCCATACTGCAGAATAGCCACTGATTCAATCAACTGTAGATAGAAAATAGTCTTTTAAAACTTAAAGCTATATTGAGCATGTCCTAAATTTCCCTTGTCTTTGGTATTCAAAAACACAGGGCAGTATTTGCATAGATTAACATTGTACAAACACGCTAAATAATTGAATTAAGGAAATTAAAAAATGTGTCCAGGTTACATACAAATACTATGCTGTATTATACAAGAGACTTGAGCATCATGGTCTTTGGTATCCAATTAGTGGTCCTGAAACTAATCTCTTAAAGATACTGAGGGAAGACTACACTTTATTTTATATTGCATTTATAAAATCAAAACCAATAGATTTCTTCTCTGCTATAAAATAACCATGAAAGTAAATCTTTTTCATTCCCTCTAACTAAATGTGAACCCTACAACACAGAACTGGTAGAAGGCCACTTGTAACTATTGCTATTGCCCCTCCAATATCCATTCTAACAGCTTCCTTGAAAAAGGTGGCCTGAGGGTCAGTGACCACAGTCCTGGCCAAAGATCCAATCCATGAAGGAAGAGTCAGAAAAACACTGCATTAGACATTGGAATTGAGATTTCTGAAGTAACAGAAAATAAATAAGAACCAACCAACTAAAAAAGAAAGGAATATGTCCCCCTTTTATATTCACAGAATATGCTACCGCACTTACCTCCAGCATATATGAAGAAAATTGTTTTTAACTCCATCTACAGGTAAATGAATACCAAAAGATTTGACATTGGCATAAATATCATTAGAATTAAAGTATATAATATTCTTTAAGTCTCTAGGTAAAATGTTTGCATTTGAAAATTAACTACAATTAAATGTTTATCTTCTCTTTTCTATTATATAGAATTCCAATAATAGAAATAGTTTCTATTTTAAGGATATACACCTTATTATGTTTAAATATGTAAAAATATTATTTTTACAATTTCCAGCTAATTAACTTATTATCATGGTTTGTTTTGTGGGTATGGTAAGAATACTTAATCTTTACTCACAGGAAATTTCAAATAAACATTAAAGTTATCCATAATTATAGTGGTCATTGGTGTTAAGCAGAGCCTCCTTTCTGGTGCAAAGAGCTCCAATCAAACCAAAGAGACCAAATCAAAAATGTCCACATTTAATAAATGTCGTACTCCTGGGTATACTGAGACAGCATGGAGGGGAGAGGAGCCCACACAAACCCCGGATGCAAACTTGTTCCTTTTTCTAGCACCAACCTAAATAGTCTGTGGGTGTGGTCCTGATGCTCCCTGGGGAGGGGTCAGTGCTTGTCAGGCTGGGAGTTGGAGTCTGGAGGTGGAGTCTGGCCCAAGGCAAGCCCCAGGGAGAGGGGATATAAGATGGGGCATTCTGCTCCATTGGTGCTTTATTTATACCCCTAGGATGGATGCCAGGGACTAGGGTGACACTTCCAATCATCCCAGAGTTCTTGGATATTGGGGTGTCCAGGGGATTGTGTAGAATATGTAATTGTTTTAGGTAGACTGGTCATTTAAATGATATCAATTTTACTAATCCATGAGCATGGGAGGCCTTTCTATCTGCTAGTATTTTCTTAACCTCTTTCTTGAGAGATTTTAAGTTTTCATTACAGAGATCTTTCACTTGTGTCCTAGGTTAGGTAGATTCATAGTGTATTTTGTTGAAGCTTTTTGGAATGAGAGTCTGTTCTTGAGCTCTTTTGTAGTGTATCTTGTCTGCACAGGCTCAGGTTAGACAAAATACAACATACAGGGTAGAGGTCAGTATCAAATTCCAATAGCGCACTGCGGGAGTCATTGGCATTTGAGAGAAACTGGAAAAGATGAGTCAGTTTTTGTTAAAGTTGTGATCCCTGGCAGGTCCACATCCAGAGTAGAGTCCTCAGTTAACAGTATTTGGAAAGCACAAATTAATGGATAAAAACAAAGAAGAGGACACAACTGGGTTGGTAGGCATATGCAAGTGAGTGGAGGAGGAGAAGGGGAGAGGGGTGAGTATAATAAAAAACAGCTTCTGGGAATTCCTTTAAGATTAAAAAATTATTGTAAAAAGTATCATTAAATTAAACAACATATAGAAAGAAAAGACAAATTACCTATTACATGATATGTGCTGGCTTCCTAGGTTTATCCATGTGTGTCCGTCTTAGAGTTCTCCCTGTTTTGTAGCTTCTCTGGGACTGTGGATTGAAGCCTCGTTATCCTTTGCTTTATAAATAATATCTGCTTACAAGTGAGTACATACCATGTTTGACTTCCTGACTCTGAGTTTCCACATTCAGTATGTTTTTTTTTCTAGTTCCATTCATTTCCCTGCAAATTTCATGATGTCATTGTCTTTTTCCACTGATTAATACTCCATTGTGTAAATGTACTACATTTTCTTTATCCATTCTTTGGTTGTTTCTAGATTTCAGATACTATGAATAATACTACTATGAACATAGTTGAGCATGTGCCCTTGTGACATGACTGAGCATCCTTTGGGTGTATGCCCAAGAGTGGTATTGTTGGGTCTTGTGGTAGATTGTCTGAGATACCATCTTACACCAGTCAGTATGGCTAAGATCAAAAACACTGATGACAGCTTATATTGGAGAGGTTGCAGAGTAAGGAGACCACTCCTCCACTGCTGGTGGGAGTGCAAACTTGTACAGCTACTTTAGAAGTCAGTATGGAGGTTTCTCAGAAAATTGAGAATCAACCTACCTCAAAACCCAACTGTTATTTTTTAAAGTAATTAACCTTTCCCAGGATGTTGAAATAAGGAGCGGCGGGGCTGCGTCCCCAACACCCCGGCCGCCCACACGGCTAGCTTTACCCAAAATAATTACATGGACACTGTATTCTTTTAAGCACTGCTTGGCCCATTAGCTTCAACCTCTTAACCCATTTCTAATCATCTATGTAAGCACCCCAAGGTGCACTTACCGGGAAGATTCTAGCCTACGTCCATCCTGGGTAGGAGCTTCATGCCTCTGCCTCGGAGAGCAGAGCTATCCCATCTGCCCACTAGACAGGAGCATGGCGTCTCTCTCTGAGGCATCTGGCTCTGAGCAGAGCTGCATGCTTTCTGACCTCACTTCCTCTTCTTCCCAGCATTTTATTCTGTTTACTCCACCCACCTATGTTCCTACCTATCAGGGCAAAGGCAGTTTATTTAACCAATGAAATCAACAGATTGATATATGACACTCCCACATCACCAGGAGATGGAATTTCTCCAGGAAGTTACCTAGCTCAAAGCTCTCTTTGTCATTGAGACTCCTCCCTTACTCTCCCTTGACAGCAGCACCAAGCTGTTCAAATGCAAGCACTTTTCAGGTAAGTCTCCCAAGACTTTGTGAAAAGGATTCTGAACAATTAAATGCTTAGCAGATCCATCAATGAAATGAAGCTCATTTAATCACAATGCATTATCATTTGAACATGTTCTTTGACTAGGTTTACCTTTATTTTTGTCTGTGATACTGGCTTATAATTCATCTTTTTGCTATCTTTATCTGATTTGGGTATTAGGACAATACTGGGTTTATAAAATGAGTTTGGGGGGCTGGAGAGATGGCTTAGTGGTTAAGAGCATTGCCTGCTCTTCCAAAGGTCCTGAGTTCAATTCCCAGCAACCACATGGTGGCTCACAACCATCTGTAATGAGGTCTGGTGCCCTCTTCTGGCCTTCAGGTATACACATTGTATACATAATAAAATAAATATATATTTTAAAAAAATGAGTTTGGAAATGTTCCTTTTTCACATTAAAGTACACTTTGAGAGGTAATGATGTAAATTCTCTGAAGATCTGGTACAATTCTATATTGAATTCATTTAGCTGAGGGCGTTTTTTTTTTTAGTTTGAGAACCTTTAATTATTTCTTCTGTCTCATTGCTTGTTAGAAATTTTTTAAAACTATTTGGTTAATCTTAGTTAAACTTTTGTCTCTCATAGATTTGGATATGTTTTGTTTACATTTTCATTTATTCCAGATGATTTTTTAACTATATCCTTGATTTCTTTGTGAACTCAAATATTTACTAGTGTACTATTCTTCATACAATTGTATGTTTTCTACATTTTCTCTTGATGTTTTTAGGTTTTTTCCAATATGGTCAGATCAAATATAGGATACTGTTATATTTCTTGAAACTCTCTGCTTTGTGTCTTAAAAATGTGATGTATTTTACAGAAGACTCTCTGGGATGCTGAGAAGAACCTGTGTTGCTTAGTGTTTAAGTGGAATGTTCTGTAGGATAGGTCAATTGATGGAATTTAAGTCCTGTATATCTTTATTATACTTTCATCCAGTTGATTTACCATTTTGCAAGACTGGATTATTGAAATTACCCCCTATTACCATGCTGAAGTTATTCTGTTATTTCAAATATAGTAGTATTCACTTTGTGAAATTGGTTCAGCCTGTTATTAATACTTAAATATACAGAATTCTATTATTGATGGATGGTTCCATTTATTGGTATGAAGCAGCCCAATTTATCTCTTCAGACCAGATTTAGTTTGAAGTCTATTTTGTCAGATTTTAGAATATCTTATTCCCCAGCTCCATTTGCTTAGAATAGCTTTGTCCATACTAAGATACTATTTAACCTTGTTCATAAGATGTGTTTCTTGATAGCAGAAAAACGGAAGAATTCTGTTTTCTAATCCATATACTAATATAAGAATTTGCATTTCTGTAATTCCTAATATAATTATTGGACTTTGTAGCATTTGAAAATCTTTTGGTTCTCTTTTGTTTAATGAGTTATCTTACTATCATTGGTTATTTGTTCCTGTTGTTTCTTGAGTGTGTTGATTTTTCTCTAAAGAGTCACGAACTTCTTTCCATGTCCTTTGTAGGCCTGACCTGGTAGTCATGAATTTCCTTAGCCTGCCTTTATCATGAAAACTTTTTATTTTCCCTTCAACTATAATAGAGAGTTTTGTCAGGTGTATTGACTTGGTTGATTACTATGATTTTTGGTTTGAAAGATATCGGTCCAAGCCTTTCTTGCTTTTATGGTTTCAGTTGAAATGTCCGCAGTTATTCTGATGGTTCTGCCTTTTTAGGTCACTAAGTGCAATTCTCTTGCAGTTTCCAAAATGTTGTCTTTGTTCTTTACATAAAGTGTTTTTTTTTCTACAGTATTATGTGTGGGTTTTATTTTGGGTCCATTCTCCTTGATCTTTTGTGTGCTCTTGTTTAAGACTTTTATTTTACTTTAAATTTTGCAGGGCTATTTCTATTATTTAATTAAAATTATTTTCTATGTCTTTTGCACAGGAAAGCAGTGACCTAGAACCCTGTATACAATTATACATCCACACTACTGTCATTAATCCTTCATCTATGATATGTAAGTAAGCCCAATAAACTCCTTAGTTCTCTAAAATGAACTTTGGTGAACTCATATTATTGGAGGAAGTGGAAAGTTGTAAGCAGCCATACTGAAATTAGTGATTAATATGAAGTTGTTAGGTAAGCAGGAAAGGGAAATACATAGTTGGGGGAATAATAAAGGAGAATGAAAATTTGAGACACAGATGTAGGAGGGAAGTTAAAAGTAGATTGAAAAGAGAGGTTAAAGGTATATACCCCTTATTGTGAATTATTATTCTCTGATCCACACAGCTGTCATCTTTGGGAGTTGAAAAGCCATCCCAGGTGGGTATATTTATCCAGAAAATGTATTTCACCTGCTGTATTCAATTCAGCCCTAATTTCACCTGGTCTTGGATAGGGGCCAGACTATGTTCGCTCAGGGAATACTTGGAGAGAAGTCACAATAGATGGACTCAGGAAAGACTGGGGGGCCTCTATTGATGAATCTGTGGAAAAGTTATTGGATATCCCTGTTGAGTAAATACTTTTCTGCACAACTCTTCTTTATGAGAGCACCCATACCTCTGCCAGTTATCCTTTATCTTAGCAACGTAAGTAAGCCCAATGAACTGATTGAATTCCCCAGAGTAAACGTTGGTAGAATCATACCTTGGAGAGACTGAGGTTCTATATGTCTGAATCTGGGAAGTAAGGTTAGCAGAAAGCATAAATGATAAAAAAAATGTGATTTGAAATTTGAGAGGTTTAAGAGTAAGAGAGAAAAGGATATGGGCAAACAAATAGGCAAAAATAGGAAGAAAGAAAAGATAAAAGATAAGGAGAAAGAAGAGAAGTAAAGAGGAGTGGAGTGGCAAAGTGTATGAAAAGTAAGGAACATTGTTAATATGCTATATTATCCTATGATATTGTGTAGATAGAAGTAGCTGTAGTGGAAAAGGAGAGCTGCTGAAAGGGCTAAAAATAAAATCATTGGCATGAACGATGATTTCATATCTTGGGTGGATCCACTGCTTTGTCTCCCTGGACTTGGTCTGGCCTATACTTCACATTGATCGTTACCTGCTGCTCTGTTGTGAACACCCAGTTCTCCCTGTGTGTGGAATTTCTTGACCCTTCTATGAACTGGAGATCGCCTAGGCAATCTCCATCTGGCTATTGTCTCTGTGATTTCAGAGTGTGAGCAGTAAAGGGTGGCTGTGAGGTACCTTGTACATATTTCCCATTGTCTTGCAGAAGCTCATATGAACTCACAGATACTGAAGTGCATGTATAGGGCCTGCATGGCTCAGCACCAGAGATCCTCTGCATATATATTATGTCTTTTAGCTTAGTGATTTTATGGGATTCCTGAATGTGGAAATAAATAGATCCCTGATTTTCTTCCTTCCCTTAGGCTCTTTTCCTTCTGTTTGTCTTGCTCTACTAAAAGGTGATATTTTATGCTTTATTTTGTAATTTTTTTGCAAGAAAGGAAAGAAGGAAGAAGAAAGGAACGAAGGAAGAAAAAAAGATCTAGAAACTATGATTAATGTTACAATTGAACTGTCATTATACCTTCTGAGAGAGAGAAAAATCAGTTTTCTCCAATAGAGTGACATTGGATACATCAACCACTTCAGGACAGGCCTCATGTTTGGCAACAGCTGTTCACTCATGATAACCAAAAAGCAGCAAAGGGTGACTATTTGTAGGATCCATTGCTCCTGAAAGAAGACCCCGATACTTCCACCCACCTTTTACCAATCTCAAATAATACCATCATATTAGAAATTTCTCAATGGATTAATCTTTTCACTGGGAGAGCTCTCATGATCACAGATATATTCAGAGGTATATTTTACTGATGACATAGGGATTTTTTAATCCAATCAATTTGGTAATCAAAAGTAACCTTTAACATTGCTCTTAACATAATTACCCTTTTTACTTGTATTAAAAGATAGAACAAATGTTTAAAAAAATGGAATATGAGACACCCATGCTTTCATTGGAAAGGGAAACAAATCTGCAGTGACTTAAAGCTGACAATGAATTATGGCACCTATTCAAGCAGAACCTATTCTCTTTCTGAAAAGGGGGACTATGGGAGGAAAAACAGTGGTGAGAGGCAGAAATATTTAATAAATAAATAAAATAGAAAACTGAAAAAAAATAAAAAAATAATAAAAAAGTGAAATCAAAGCCTAAAACAAAACAAAAACAAGCAAACAAAAAAATTAAAAAGTTCTCAGTGTATAAGCTGTAATGTGGCCCAGTGAGTCACACAGTATACCCAATAGTTCATACATCTTTACTTGTAGTTTTGTCAAATCTGATTTGAGGCCTCTAGCTCTGCTAAGCTGTGCTGCCTCATTGATATCCTTGGTGCCTTGTCATAGGGATTGTGTAGCTTTGTTGAGTCGCCCCTCAGCAGTTCATAGATGAGGGGTGTGTTTGGAATAATCTTTTTGTACACGATGAAGATGTGTCATTCAGATTGGTTTATAAAAAAACTGAATGGCCACTAACTAGGCAGGATTTTCAAGCACACAGTACACTGGGAAGAAGTGGAAAGTCGCCAGCTAGACAGAGAGGAAGCAGCTTGGACAGTATAGAGTAAAGGCAAGAAAGCCATGAGACAAAAGGTAGATTGATAAAAATGTGTTGTTACAGTGTAAGAACTAGTTAATAACAAGCCTCAGATATGGACAAAACTTTTATAATTAATAATAAGTCTCTATGTCATTATTGGGGAGCCGGTGACACCGGCAAAAATATCAGACTACAGGTTGAACTACCTCATAGTCCTGGTTCTGGGCCTGGGTGGTAGGTAGGTTGGTCAGCCCACCAGTTTTACCTCATCATTACCACCAGGGTGAGCCCGGCCCTTGTCTTTCTAACTCACCCACCCTCAAAAACTTATAACTTTCTAAGTTTCCAATTTTTAAGAGTTTCAGCACTTTAACTCCGAGTTCTCTTTTTAAAATGCAGTTCTTTAAAAGTACACAACTTCTGAGTTTTTGTTGTTTTCTATTTATAATGCATTTATTATTTGAGATATATTCCCTGTACTCTTAGATTTTCCATGACTTTTTTCATAAAGATGTGTTCTATTTAGTCAAGTACGTTTTTTGAACCAAATAATATGATTTCTGTCCTTAAGTCCATTTAAGGTAGATTATATTTATTGATTGATTGATTTACACATGTTGAATAAGCTTTGCCTTATGATTAAATATGCTTCATCTCTAAAAGGCAGATGTCTTGAAATTGGTTCGCAAGTTTTAAATTGAAAACTTTTACATCTAACTTCATCAGAAAGAGAACCCTAAAATTATATTTTTCAGAGCTTTGATTTTAATATCCAAAGTAATTTTATCTTCATGAAAATAATTTATACCTCTTCTTTCCTTTTTGATTTTTATGTATTATTTAAAGTATTATTAATCTTAGGTCTGTAGAAGCCAATGCAATTTCGTCCTCACTGTGCTCTTTATTATTCTTGGCTGTTATGTATATATTTAAATTCTTGATTTTATATAGATTTAGTTTGGGTAGTTTATTCAGTATCTACAAGTTCCTCCATTATTTTATATTTTCCAGATTAGAGAAATCTAGATTTTTAAAGTACTTAGGATTCTCTGAATTTTCTCAGAATCTGTTAATGTTTCTCTTTTCATATTCGAGTTCATTAATATGGACACTTTCTTTCTTTCTTGAGACTTGATTATTTTGTTTCCTCATATGCTGTCAGTTTTGGAGAATGTTCTGAGAAGAAACGGTATTCTTTAGAATCAGGATGGAATGCTGTGCAAATATGTGTTAGATCCATTCAGTTTATGACATCATTTAACTCCAGAGTTTTTCTGTGTTGCTTTTGTCTGTGTGACTAGTGTATTGATGAAAATGTTGTATTAAAACCGTCTACTGTCACTAAGTGGGGTCAGTCTGTGGTTTTAAATTTAATAGTGTTTCTTTTATAAAACGGGTATCCATAGTTGGTACATGAATATTTAGATATGCAATACCTTGTTGGTGCATTTTTCCTTTGATGAGTATAAAACGTCCTTGTCTTTTCTGACTAATTTTGATTGAAATCTATTTTGTCAGACATTAGAATGGCATGCCTGCTTGGTTTTAGTTACTTTCTTAGAATACATTTTTTCTGTTATATTATTCTAAATTGATGTTATATAATAAATTTTGTTGAAAAGATGGATTTGTTTTTAATAAATTAATCATTTGTTTTTTTTTGCTGTAAAATTAAGACTATTAATATTTAGAGTTATCATTAAAATGTTTCTTTGTCCATGGTTTTGTTTGTTTCTGTGGTTTTGTTTTCATTTATTAGCTTTTCGGTTTTATTTTTTCCCCTTAGGTATGCTTAATCTTCTCTTCTCACCAAAATACTCAATTTTGTATTACGACAATTAAATATTATGATGAAAATACACCTTACATTCTAAAAGAATTTTAATACCTTAATAATCCCTAAGTTCATATGTTTGACTACTTTGTTCCAGTAGTTAATCCTACCCCCTTCAGAAAGGATTAAATGGTATGAAAGAGGTTGCAGGAACCTATACCATTTTCCTGAGTCTCTCAGGTGTGATAAGATATAAACTGAGCTACTGCCCAGCACCATTCCCGGCCAACTGCTCCAGCACCATGCCTACTGCTCCAGCACCATGTCTACTGCTCCAGCACCATGTCACTGTCCAGCACATTCTAGCCATTTACCACTCCAGCACCATGCCAACTGCTCCAGCACCATGTCTACTGCTCCAGCACCATGTCTACTGCTCCAGAGCCATGTGTACCACTCCAGCACCATGTCTACTGCTCCAGCACCATGTCTACTGCTCCAACACCATGTCTACTGCTCCAACACCATGTCTACTGCTCCAACACCATGTCTACTGCTCCAGCACTATGTCTACTTCTCCAGTGCATGTCTACCACTCCAGTACCATGTCTATCACTCCTGAACCATGTCTACTGCTCCAGAGCCATGTGTACTGCTCCAGTACTATGTCTACTGCTCCAGCACCATGTCTACTGGTCCAGCACCATGTCTACCGCTCCAGCACCATGTCTACTGCTCCAGAGCCATGTGTACTGCTCCAGCACTATGTCTACTGCTCCAGCACCATGTCTACTGCTCTAGCACCATGTCTACTGGTCCAGCACTATGTCTACTGCTCTAGCACCATGTCTACTGGTCCAGCACCATGTCTACTGCTCCAGCACCATGTCTACTGCTCCAGAGCCATGTCTACCACTCCAGCACCATGTCTATCACTCTAGAACCATGTCTACTGCTCCAGAGCCATGTGTACTGCTCCAGCATCATGTCTACTTCTCCATCACCATGTCTACTTCTCCATCACCATGTCTACCACTCCAGCACCATGTCTACCGCTCCAGTACCATGTCTACCGCTCCAGAACCATGTCTACTGCTCCGGAGCCATGTGTACTGCTCCAGTACCATGTCTACTCCATCACAATGCCTACTGCTCCAGCACCATGTCTACCTGCCTACTATCATGATATTTCCATGATATTCATGAACTCTAATCTTCTCTGGAACAGTGAGCCCCAAATTGAATGTTTTCTTTCATAAGTTGCTTTCTTCAGGGTGTTTTATCATAGCAATAAAATAGTAACAAAGATACCCTAAACTATGTACTAATCAACTTGTTTAACCTGCTTTGGAGATAACACAATAACCAACATCACCAGCCTTGGATTTAGATGAAATCAGCTTTTTTTTTTTTTGAAAAATATTTCTGCCTCCTCCCAGCCTCCCATTTCCCTCCCCCATTCCTGACACCTTTCCCCCTTTCCCACTTCTCTCCTCCTCCCTCTCCAGTCCAAAGAGCAGTCAGGGTTCCCTGCCCTGTGGAAAGTCCAAGGTCTTCCCCCCTCCATCCAGGTCTAGGAAGGTGAGCATCCAAACTGACTAGGCTCCCACAAAGCCAGTACATGCAGTAGGATCAAAACCCAGTGCCATTGTCCTTGGCTTCTCAGCAGCCCTCATTTTCCGCCATGTTTAGAGAGTCTAGTTTTATCCCATGCTTTTTCAGTCCCAGTCCAGCTGGCCTTGGTGAGCTCCCAATAGATCAGCCCCACTGTCTCAGTGGGTGGGTGCATACCTTGCAGTCCTGATTTCATTGTTCATGTTCTCCCTCCTTCTGTTCCTCACTTGGACCTTGGGAGCTCAGTCTGGTGCTCCAGTGTGGTTCTCTGTCTCTATCTCCATCCATCACCAGATGAAGGTTCTATGGTGATATGCAATATATTCATCAGTATGGCTATAGGATAGGGCCATTTCAGGTTCCCTATCCTCAGCTGCCCAAGGAACTAACTGGGGACATCTCCCTGGATACCTGGGAGCCCCTCTAAGGTCAAGTCTCTTGCAAACCCTAAGATGGCTCCCTTAATTAACATATATACTTCCCTGCTCCCATATACACCCTTTCTTTATCCCAATCATCCCATTCCCCCAAGTTCCCCCCATCCTCCCCTTCTCACTTTTCTCTCCCCATCTCCCCTTACCCCCATCCCACCCCACCCCAAGATCCCAATTTTTGCCTGGCAATCTTGTCTACTTCCAATATCCAGGAGGATAACTTTATGTTTTCCTTTGGGTTCACCTTCTTATTTAGCTTCTCTAGGATCACAAATTATAGGCTCAATGTCCTTTATTTATGGCTAGAAACCAATTATGAGTGAGTACATCCCATGTTCATCTTTTTGGGTCTGGGTTACCTCACTCAGGATATTGTTTTCTATTTCCATCCATTTGTATGCCTCCAATCCTGGGCATCTGCATAGTCTTCGGTGGTAAGCAGAGTCTGGGACATCAAAGCAGATCCTCACTGCAGTAGGTCCATGGGTGCAGATATGGCCCATGCAGCAGCTAAAGTCTGATCAATACCATGATTAATGGGGCAGTACAGGCTACCCAAATCATCATGGCCTGCTTAGGCACATCCCTTGGTCCCTACCATGGACACAGGTGGTGACCCAGAACCCAGGCATCCTTGTGAGCTCTGGTGGCAATATGAGACTTGAACATCATCACAGACCCTGGCTGCTGTTGGACCACCATAAACCCAGACCACCATAAACCCAGACATATTCCACAGAAGCAGCTCAGGACCGGGTGCCATCATAACCTTGGTGGCAGTACAGGCCACCCAGGTCAGCATCACCCCACTGCAAGGTGGCCAAATTGTGTCTATAAGATTCTTTACTAACTTTTCTTCCCAAATATTTTAAGCATGTCAAAATTTTTTCCAGTCCTTCATATGTAAGGTCCAGAGAAGATTGGAATTAACAGAGATATACATGGGTCTAATCTATATGGGAAGTAGTAAGAGGCAATCTCTTGAGTAAATTGGGAGCATGGGAACCATTGGAGAGGGTTGAAGGGGAGGGAAGAGGCAGCGATGGGAGCAGAGAAAAATGCATAGCTCAATAAAATCAATTTACAAAAAGAAAATAATGATGGAAAGTAAAAGAAATTAATAGAATATTCTTTACTCTTTACGATTTCTGAAGGATCAAATAAAAAAAAAGACATACCAAAGGACAAATACTATTTGCTCCCTTAAGTCTTTATTTAACATTTGGGCAAGCAGGTGAATCAAACTGTTTTGATGTACACTTGGTCATACGTTTTCCTCCACACATGAGCTTCTTATGCAAAACCACATGAATGTTCTTTCATTCACTTTTTTTTTCCCCTTGACCTCACTTATTTCTCCCAAACTCTCTTCTTTCTTGTTTCATTCTTCATTGGCCTTTTAAAATATGAACCACACGTAAATATGAATGTGTTATTCCGTAAATGTCTAGGTTTGTATTGTGTTTGTCTGCAGTACTTCTACAACAGTTTGCTTGCTACATGGCTTGACTCTCATCTTAAAAATGTTTAGAAGGAAGTAGAGAGTTCTCTTTTGACAGTATTCTCCTATCTTTTCTATCTGCTGTCTTATATATAAGCCCAAATATATACAGTATCTTATAAAATATTTTGCTCAGAAATCACTCTTCATAAATTTTATCCTCTAAGTAAAGGGTATCTTAAAACTATGTAGAACTTTAACTAAAGTGTGAAATTATTTAATATATTTAAATGACTGCACAAAGAGAAGTTAGTATTTTTCAAATGACACTGAAGAGTGTAGGCATAGTTTGTATGTCTCACATTTTCCAATGAGGACTCTAGAAGGCAAGATCACTTAAATCAAGCACAGGAATAAAATGCGTATAGCATTAACATAGATTTGGTGTTTAGCATTTGATTAAAGGTTTTCTATTTGATATATGTGTCATGTATAAACCTACTAAAATCTTGAAACTAAATATGGATTACTTGTGATCATTTTTGAAAACTTCAGAAACATTCTTGTATTCTGCAGTTATTGCTTTGAAGTTTTGAGAAGATCAAAGAGAGTTGTGCAACTGTAAAAAACCTTCTAGAGACACTACACATTTCACATAAAAAAATCAACGTTTAGAGGAATTCAGACCACATTGGTATAAATATCAGACTTATTTGCCTTAAATATAAATAATATGAAATTTCTTTTTTAATAGTCATGCTCAAACTCTACTTGCTGATGAAATACAAAAGCAGATGTCCCATTCAGATGGTAAAAACAAACTATTTTAATATGGACAATTTGAGAAAAAATAAAAGAATAGAAAGAGAGTTCTAAAGCTGAGTGGGAGGAGAAAGAACCAGCGAGGGTTCCATTTAGATAATAATATTCATAGTTAGACTAGAGTGATCTCATTCACAAATTCACTTTGGAAATTCAAGTAGAGAAGGCTGACCCCAGGGTTTACAATTAGCAGGACATGTTATGTTTCTGCTTGCTATTAGACCACTCTCTGCTTAATTAAAGATCTGCCACAATGTTCCAACAACAGTTATCTACAATATTCAAAAAAAGAGAAAGGGGAATCTAGTGGTATAAGAGATTTTATGGGGGAAATGGGAAAAACAGGAAGATGTCTTTAATTTGGGAGGGGGATAAATACAGAAACATATGAAGGGAGGTAGTAAAACAACCTAAAATATTCTGAAAAGATAACAAGGGATTTTATTATTATTATTTTTAACCTGGAATTACTTATAATACATATGAGTATGCTTATTGATACACATATAAAGTTTAAACTTTATAAAATGCACCCACCTGGGCTGAAATGTTCCTTCCAGGAGCCATTTATTATCTAACAAATTTCCCAACCCCAAGAACTCAGCCTCTTGTAATGCACTTAGGTCTTTTACATTCTTTCCTTCTAATCGGTGGGGTCCCTTTATTTTCACAGTATGCATGGCCACCAGTCCATGAGAACAAAGGGGCAGAAGCAAGGACAGAGATCTTTGGACAGTCGGTGAACAAAATGGAGATAGCCCTCTGGTATATTATTTCAGTGAATCAGCTCAGCTTTATTCTAGAGTATAGGAAATATATAAGGTTTCAGAGTCTGGAAACAAACCTGAATTTGCATTAAGTGGTTCACTTCTATCTGTAAATGGATGCTTCCTATCCTGACCACCTGTTCCCAAATACCTAGCAGCTGCTTCCCAAAGATGCTTATATTAACTATAAATGCTCAGCTGCTAGCTCAGGCTTCTTACCAACTAGCTCTTACAACTTAAAATAACCCATTTCTATTAATCCATGTATTGCTACATGACTCATGCTTTACCTGTACTCAAGCACGTCTTGCTTTCCGAGCAGCTGGCTGACGTCTCTCCTGATTCTGCCCTGCTTCTCCTCATCATTCTCAGGTTGGTTTTCCTGCCTAACTTCCTGCCCAGCTACTGGTCCACTAGCTTTTTATTAACCAATGAGGATAATATATATTCATAGTGTAGAAAGTGATTGTTCTGCAGTAACTATCATAAAACTTCATATGTTACATCAGGGTCCTATAGCAAATCTCTTAGTACAAGTCTTAGTTACTAAAAATATATAAGGGTAAAGGCTTCTAGCAGGAAATTGTGTCACAGGTCACCTTAGAGATAAAACAGACATCCAGGATTAGAGACATTCTGTAAATAAGTACAGATAAAAAAAAAGAAAGTCTTGGTGGTAGGCGGAAGGAGTCCTTATGTTTCTGGGTTTTGGAGGAAGCTGCTAGCCACTAATAGACTTCAACCTCTGACCAGCAAGGCCTGCCAATACTAACCCGTTTCTAATCCTCTGTGACTCTCCATCAGCCTGAAGAAAACCACTCTACCAAGGTTCCCACACCCACAACACTTAGCTGGAACCCAGAACTTCTCGCTGCCAGAAATTCTACACTAACGTGGATCTTGGGGACCCCACAGCCCTTACACATAGCAAGGAACAATAGTAGGCAATGGCAACTGAAGAACAGAACATATAAACAACAAAGACTGACTAGATATCTACACTAAGACACATCTCAGACATCTAAGTCCAGATGCCTACGTCCTGACTCAAAAATACAAATATGGACAATATACTTCCTTCAAAAGCCAGACACCCTGTTACAACAGGCCCTAAGAAGTGTAATTTATCGAAATCACTGGGACAAGACTTCAAAATAGAAACTGCAAATATATTCAAAGATCTTAAAGAGCTATGAATAAATGCCTTAATGAAGAACATGAAAACACAAACAGTTGAATGAAATAATAAAAGCCATTCAAGACACTAGAATATAATTTAATAAAGAAATATAATCACTAAAGAAAACCCAGACTGAAACAAAATTGGAAATGAAAGACTTGAGATCCCGATCAAAAAAACCTAGGACATTAGACTCACCAACAGATTAAAAGCAATGGAAGAAATAATTTTAAGTCTTGAACACACATTACAAGAAATGGATAGGTCAGTCAAGTAAAATGTTAAATCTAAAATGGTTCAGGCATAAAGCATCCAGGAAATAAGGAATTGTGTGAGAATATCAAACCTGAATAATAGGAGTAGATTAAGGAGAAAGCCAGGTCAAAGGTACAGGAAATAATCTTCAACAGATCCAGAGAAGAAAATTTCTGCAAACTAAAGTAAGAGGTTCCTGTCACGGGACAAAAGAAATACAGAACCCTGACTTCACAATGTAGACCCAAAGCCAGATGGCCCTGAATGGATGCTCTATGGGGCCTAAGAAATCATAAGTGCCAGCCCAGACTCCAACACCCAGAAAAGCTATCTATCAGTCACAAACAATGAATAAGGAAATGCATTTCAGATGTCACCATCTCCCATTTCAAGATGTATTACAGAGCTGTAATAGTAAATAGAGCGTGGTATTGGCGTACAAAACATATATTGATTAAATGAAATTCAACTGAAGACCCAGGCATACGTTCACCCTAGAGAAAAGACAATAACTTCAATAAAGGGTCAAACTGGATGGTTGCATGTAAAATGAAAACAGATTCCTATATATCACCCTGCACAAAACCCAAATTCAAATGCTTCAAGTATTTCACTATAAGACCAGATACCCCGAACCTGATACAAGGTAAAATAGGTAACAAACTTGAACTCATTGGCACAGGAAAGAACTTTCTGAACAGGACATCAATAGCACAGGCACTAAAACCAACAATTATTAATAGAACTGGATGAAGCTTAAAACTTTCTGTGCATTAAAGGACACCATCTTTCACGTA
Organism: Microtus agrestis; assembly: GCA_902806775.1. Taxonomy (NCBI): domain Eukaryota; kingdom Metazoa; phylum Chordata; class Mammalia; order Rodentia; family Cricetidae; genus Microtus; species Microtus agrestis. The sequence goes on from CADCXT010004863.1 coordinate 85,325, forward strand.
AAACCATTGACTATAAAATAGGAGAAAATATTAACCTGGTAGAGGGTTAATATTTAAAACATATATTAAACTAAAAACTGGAATACCAAGAAAGAAAATAACCCATTTAAAATGAGATATAGATCTAAACAGATAATTCTCAAAATAATGAAATATAAATAGCCGAGAAACACTTTTTAAAATGTTCAACATCCTGAGTCATCAGGGAAATGCAAATTAAGACTTAATTGAGATTCCATCTACTTTATTCATAGTGACCATGATAGTAATAATTTAAAACATGAAACCACGCTACCAAGGATGCAATGAAAAGGGAACATTTGTTATTACTGATGGGAATACAAACCGAAAGTCAGTGTACATGACACAACTACACAACTCGTTGTCATACACCCAAAGAACTCTACACATTATTGCAGAGTTACTTGTCCAACCTTGTTTATTACTTTTCTCTTTAGAAACTGCAGAAAGCCTAGATGTCTAACAGCTTATGAATGGGTAATGAAAATGTGGTACATTTATATGATGTAATATTATTCAGATATTAAGAAGAATGAGATTTGCAGGGACATGAGTGGAGCTAGAAGTAATTATCCTCAGTGAATTAACTGAGAACTAAAAAGACAAATGTTGCATGGTTTCTTTTATATGTGGATGTTTGCTTTTAAGTTTCAGATATGTGCGCTTAATTCTGAGTAGCTTCAATAGTTAAAAAGGATCTTCCAAGAACGGAGAAATAAAATATAGTGTTATAAAACAGGAAACTAGAACCAAAGGATTAAATGAGGAATGGAATAAAATGCAGGGTAAGTGAGGGACTATGTTGAGGGACCCCTATCACTAAAAGTTCTTTTGAAAAGCCATATGGAAACACTACTGTTGAAATTTCACAAAATATATACACATATGAAAGGAATTTAAACAGAGTCATCATATAATAAGGGAGACAATGCACAAACTAGACATCCTATGCCACAAAGTAAAACCTCCAGTACCCTCATGTTAAGTTATTAGCCAAAAAGGTCACATATATCCATCATATATCATTGATTATTGCCAAGGTTATTGGCTCATCTCCCTAAATAGAGCAGAAGGAAGTCATGAAATATGGCATAGACTCTATAGCAGCAACTACTGAGGGATTGGGGTTAAAAGTTACTAGCCAGGGAACTTACAACCACTTGACTTCTGTCAAAAGGTTTGTAAGTATCAAATATATAATACTTTCCAGGCATGGGGAGCAAACAAACAAGACCAGAGGGAGAGGTTGCTGCTACTGAAAGGGTAGAAATGATGCCTTTCTTTTCACATTTCCGACAGATTTATTTTCCTTAATAGATTAAGAGAAAGCATGTGGAATAAATACATCTGTAACTTGATTTATTAATTATTTTATTACCCCTGGGAAGATTCAACACATCATGATCTCTACACCAAACAGAAGATTCTGGTCTCTGCTTTGGGGGGATTTAAGCTGCAGTCCTTAAGTCCTGATGGATCACTGTGATTTGGCCTAGACCATAGATATTCTTAACCAAACTTGAGCAAAACAGTGGCTGCTTGACACAGGCAAAAGTAGACGAAGGGTTTGGTTTCTTGTGCATGACTACCACAGTTCCTTTTTGCAATGCAGTGCCAGGGTGGACGAGACTTCTTCTCCGGCTCCTTTATTTGGGCGACAATATCCTTTTCTGTGATTTCCTTCTCCAAGACTTGGCTAATACTCCAGCACCTTGTTGATTCTCTGGGGTCATGCCTGCACTTCTCATCACTGCCCTTGGGACACATATGGTTACTGTGGACCTCAGGCTGGCCATCCACGGTGGTCTCCTGGGGGAGGTGTTTGCTCAGCTCAGGTCTATAAGGATGTGCTATTGCCATAGAAGTGGTGGAACTGATAAAATCTGCACATGTTGAACCAGAGATAGACAGTACCATGCTCAGGAACAGCTGGTGGATAGCTACTTAGGGAGCAGGAATTAAACCCAAAATCAAGCAGAAAAAGCACGTAAAATCATTTTATGATTTAGTTTCTGAATTTTATCTCTTTATTATTAGATTCTACTTTAATAACCAATTTTGAACTCTGAAATTCTGGTCACTTTGGTTTCTGCTTAATGTTGGGTGGGAGCTTTGAATTTCAAATTACAAGGAACCCTGAAACATTTGACATTCTTGATATTTTAGACTGGAGAAATAATTACGTCTTGAGGTCTGCAGTGTTTGTAAATCCAGGATGAAAACGCAAATAAGATCGTGACTCTCAGCAAAAATTGGCTTTCCTGAGCCAGTACTCCCTATCGCAAAGTTTCCAGAAGCTGCACAACCCCTCATTCTGTGAGCTATAACTGCTGTGACTTGAAAGATGCCCTACCTTTTGCCTTTTCTATATCTAAGTTGTTTTTAGCCATAATAAAATTGCAAATGTCTTGGAGATTGTGTGTAATATCTGTCTGCTTCCATGCTACAACAGGCATCTAATATCGTTCCAAAATGTCGAACAGCACCTCTGGTGAATTTGAAAAAGAAAACTAAAAGTGCTGCTCAGCTTTATTCCTTTCGCTTACAGCCATTATGGCTTTTAAATAATCTTAACTTCCTTCTGCTGTGTATAAGTGGTTTCTTAATGGTTTGGAATATTTTGGGGTTTTTCTGTAACAGCATTTTTAAATGAGAGCTTCTTCCCGCAAATTCCAGCAGATGGCAGCATAGAGCTTCTGTTCTGGCAACGATGCCACTTTTCTGCTAAACTTAGTACTGAAACATAGCCGCTAGTCCCTGGTCTGGAATTTCAGCCAGAGTCTGTAAATCAAGCCCAACCCCCACGGACACATACAACATCTCCAAATATTCCTGTACAGAAGCCAACAGTGTTCAGAGTGAACAGTACAATGTCACACACACACACACATTGCACATTTTATATACAAGTGACACACAGACACCGTTTGGAAAAACAATAAAAGAACATTTATTTAGTGTGAAGTAAGCTAGATACTTAAGGGCTTCTTACTGATTTGTTTTGCCAAAACTGATATTAAATGTTAATGGCCTTCAGCCACCAAAAGTCACTAGACCAAGCAGCCAAGGACACAGAGCTACCCCTTTCAGCCTTACCATGCTGAGAACTGAATGCCCTCCCTTGTCTTTGGAATAACAAGACCACTGGAGTCCTGTTACCAAAAAAAAAAAAAAAAATCTAGGAGAGGCCGCCATGTCCTTTTCTGATACTATCTTTTCAATGTGGCACCTTCTCTGCTTCCTTTAAGGAAACAGTGGGCATCATGCTGCAGAAACATACCAGCAATCAAGGAATATACTGAAGGACCAAAGTCTGATGACAAAATAGTGAATGTGAAGCCACCAAGAAGAGCTTGAATGCCATTCCATATAGCTAACCAATCAATGTTGAGCAAACAACTCAAATCTCATTTAAAGGGGATTCAATCTAGTGCCTCATATATCATGTGTCCTAGGGTTTCTCTTGCTGTGATAAGGACCATGACCAAAAGCAACTCAGAAAGGAGAGGGTTTATTTCATATTATGCTTCCAGATAAGTCCATTACTAGAGAAGTCAGGGCAGGAACACAAGAAGAACAGAAATACATTTGCACGATTACATTATTCCTGTTTACCAAAATTTGATACATAGATTCCCTTTGCACTAGTTCAGGAACAATATGCTCAGTCCTTATTCTTTTATCCTGATCGGTATTTTATACTGCCTTCTAGATTCATAGGACACTGGGTGAACAGGAGATTCAAGATCCTGAATTAAACACCTACTTCCTCTGGATTAGTGCCATCCAATAGAAACAGAATCTGAGTTGTTCTAGTATTCATAAAAAGAAAGTTGTATCGAAATATTGTCTCTAAATTATTATCGCTTCAACAAATAAGGGCTATAAAGCAATTAGCAATCAAATAGCTTACATCTGTGTGTTATCTTCAAAACTTAATTTGTTTTTCACACTTACAACATATGTCAGTGCAGACTGACCACATTTCAAGTGTTCACTGACCACACTGACTAGTGTTGGCCATACTGGCCATCAGAGGTTCAGATTCTGTGTGACAAGTGTCTGGTTCAGAAAGTGAAATAACTAGTCTTTCCTTGGTACACTGATCCCAACATCACGAATATAGACATTACTAATGTAACATTGTCAATTCTATTTCCTTAGATCAAACAATTTACCTGAATATGTAGCTTTTAATTTTAAAATACAAAAGTAACTATAGGGGCTGGAAATGTGGCTCAGAGGTTAAGAGCATTGCCTGCTCTTCCAAAGGCCCTGAGTTCAATTCCCAGCAACCATATGGTGGCTCACAGCCATCTGTAATGGGGTCTGGTGCCTTCTTCTGGCCTGCAGGCATACACACAGACAAAATATTGTATACATAATAAATAAATAAATATTTAAAAGGTAACTATATAAAAGTGAAAAAGAATCATGCAATATATTTAGGTAAGAATGGAAGTTACCCATGAAATCAAACACAAATATGAAAAATATGAATAACATAGTTACATTTTTAAAACCCTAAGTTTTCTAAATTATTATTGTTAAAAATTCTACAAGATCCCCAGAAGCAGTAGGCAGACAGGCCCACAGAGCAGCCAGTCCCAGCCAGAGACAGCTACCGGTACCGAGAAGCTCACAGTGGGTCCCAGGTGGTGGCAGTGGGCCCACAGAGCAGCTAGTACCAGGCAAAGATGGCTACTGGTTCCCTGGTAGTGCCTCCCTGACTGGGAGAGTCACCAGCGCTGGGCTGATCCCAGCGGGCTGGTCCCAGCGAGCCGGGGGGGGGGAGTGTGAGCAGGAGGCGGGTAGAAGGCATATGGGCAGACACATCGTACAGAATAGAATTGGATATTTATTATTAGAAGAGAGAGGAAGAAAGAGAAGAAGAGAAGAGAGACAGAGAAAGATCAAGAGAGAGAGAGAGAGAGAGCATGCCAAGAGGGGACAGTAAGAATCTAAGATGGCAAGAGGAGGGCAGGGGTCGCCAGGAATGAGCGTGGCTTGCCTCTTAAAGAGACGAAAACCATAACAATTATTCTGAGGTTTATTCTGTCTTTACCATTTCTTTAGAGTTCATGATTAGCTTTTTTCCTTTGGAAAATTATATGGCATTCTCCTTATCTGTGCATTTAAAATTTTGCACATTTTTAAAATCCCATTTTCAAAGATCAATAGCTAACCAAAATATCAGTTGTTTAGCAAGGAGGAATAGAAACATAACCTGAATTTAGCCTGAATGGCGCTTTTAAAAACCTGTAAAAATCCAAGAACAAATCTGCCAGCATCTCCTAGCTGTAAGAAAAGTAGATACAGAGTCATGAATGCATTTATCCTGGGTCAAATTATTTCTAGAGCAGTCTTTTTCTTATGAAACAACACTTTGTTGCTGTACCATTTTATATTTTAAACATAGTATGTCCCTTATGTTTAATTTTACACGAAAATTCAACCAAGGTCTAGATAGAAATGAAAGTCAGAAAGTACGATGATAGAATCCTACTTGGCAACCCTCACATAAGGAGCACCCTAGGCACTTATGCACACGGATTAAGCTGAGACTTCACATAGCAAAAAGGAAATGATGCGAAAGGAAGAAAATTTGAAACCATGTGGTGTCTGTGGGGAAGGTTAGGGTCTCAAATCTCAGCATAAAAATAAAAAGAAAATTGAAAAAGTGAATTAGGGTAGGTGAGGGGGTAATTGAGTTATTTCCAGCTAATATTGCAGAAATTAGATTGCACCTAATTGTGACCAATTCAGATAACACCAAATGCTCATGCAAATTGGCACCTCATGGCTGTAGGGGAATAACTGGCAGTCGGGAAAGAGTTACAGCCCTGTTCAATAGACCTAATGTTTGAGTATTGCTTTTACAAAGCACCCAACAATCACCAAGCAAACTGCTCCCACAACCTGGGAGGAACACCCAGGGTCAGTTCTGCTCACAGCTGACTACTCACTACAATTTATCATAGCTGGCTTCACATTTCTCAGTCCATGCCGGAACACATTTGACCTGGCTTTGATTGCACGTTTAAAGATTCGTTCTGACTAGGGCTCTCCAGCTGGGCAGAGATTTCCTGGCCTCTTGCCATGCAAAACAGGCTGCTTCCCCTGATCTCTGCTACAGACCTCAGCAATTGATTCACAATGTAAATGAGCAGGGCAGTCTTTCTTGGGGAGATTTCTCCTCTGAGCCTCTAGATTTAGCGCCTGTGGATTAAAGCAGTTTTGAAGAGGAATTTCTATTAACCACTGAATTTAAAAAATGTTAAAAAAAAATTAATCCAGGCACTCCAGGCTCACTGAACTATACACCAAATACTCATCAGTCTTATCTCTTCCTGAATATTTACACAAATCTCTTTTGATTGAACCGGTTTATTCAATGTCATTTCACATAGAATAATATTCTAAATGTTACACCCCGTTTCGTGTGTGAAAATCATTTCTGCCACAAGCATTTCTCTAGCTCTTTAAATTCCTACCATTCCTAAGGGTAGCTTTCTTATGAACACTCTCCAGGTTTTGTAGCCTCTTTACCCTGTTTGTATCTCCAGTGCACAGACAGAACAACTCATAGCTGGTGTACTGTAAAGGAAGACTCTTTTAGAGTAAATATATATTCCTGATCACCTAACCATAATTTAGACCTGTGCTGGGTACTAGAAGAAACTGGGCAAAGCCAGAACAGGATTCCACCACCATGGAGCAGGTAGACTAATATGGGTAATAACAACTATTAAATCAATTGGTTGCTTTTTCTTCAGCCCTGTATAAGTCTCCTTATATTAATATGGATTATGTGTTTATTTTTTGTACATTTGTCTCTACCTTCTAACTGTAATGGTCTGTCCTGTCCCTTTAAATAGACAAGCCCTGCCTACTTCCCCTTCTACCTAGGCAAGCCATCTTCCTTCCACTTCCAGTCTACAAGCTCTCTCTCTGCCCTGTCTCTCTTCAGAAAAGGTGACTGCTGCCATGATCCCCACCACTCTTTCTTCCTTCCTTCCTTCCTTCCTTCCTTCCTTCCTTCCTTCCTTCCTTCCTTCCTTCCTTTCTTTCAAGATGGTCATAAAAAGGCGGTCAAAACAACATGGTCATAAAAAAGCAAGAATGTGTGGGGGTTTGAATAAAAATGGCACCCACAGCTGTTTGAATGCTTAGTCTCCAGTTGCTGTAACTATTTGGGAAAGATTAGGACCTTGTTGGAGTATGTGTGGCTTTGTTGCAGCGTATGTTACTGGGAGTGGGTTTCGAAGTTTCAATGGCCCATGCCAAGTTAGGTTCAGATTGGTTCAGACTGGTGTTCTCTCTCTCTGCGTGTTCTCTCTCTCTCTCTCTCTCTCTCTCTCTCTCTCTCTCTCTCTCTCTCTCTCTCTCTCTCTCCCTCCCTCCCTCCCTCCCTCCCTCCCTCCCTCCCTCCCTCCCTCCCTCCCTCTCTCTCTCTCTCTCTCTCTCTCTCTCTCTCTCTCTCTCTCTCTCTCTCTCCCCTCTCTCTCCTTCTCTTCCCTGTAACGTTTGGATCATGTGAGCTCTTAGCTGCTCCTCCAGAGCCATACCTACATGCTCCCCACAATGATAGTCATCCAGCAACATACCTTCCTGCTCTCCACACAATAACCACAGACTAACCCTTTGAAACTGTAATCAAGCCCCCAATTTAATGCTTCCTTTTATAGACTGCCTTGGCCATGATGTATTGCAATAATGAAATAGTAATTAAGATAGTATTTATTTCCATGTTAAGTATTGTAGAACTTAGAGAAATTCAGAGAAACATAAACTTGTAAAAAAAGATAAAGAATGATGGTTCCTCCTAATTCTGTTATTTATAGTAATTGTTAATGGTTTCAAACCAATGTATTTTCTTTATTTACATTGATATAATGGTATACTTATGGTTATATCATGTCACTCCAGTAAATAATTTATTGGTTTAAACCCTACTAAGAGACTGCTTGTTTTGGGGATATACACATGCCAATAACAGTACCAGTCACTAACTGGTCTCTTGAGATACAGAATCCAAATATGTGAATGATGCCAAGACGACAAAATTATAGCATATGGACAAATAGAAATAACATGTTCGTAGCATGTGCTATGTGCGCTAAGTGATAAATCACAATACCTGGAATGCCACAATGGGCAATTGTTCGATGAGAGATTCTTTTTTTTTGTTCACTAATTTTCAATATAGTTAGTGTGGTTTAAGTAAAATGGTGCAGGTCCCCTTGCAGCAGCAGATCATGAGGGGCAGCTGGGTCCCACCACCTGAGGCCTCTGTGGGTACCAGGCAGGTGGCAGGCAGTAGATGAGAGAGCTCGGTGGGTAGGCAGGTCAGCTAGTCCGACAAGAAGCTGCGGTGGCGGGTGAGAGACAGAGACAGATAGGCATGCTATGCAGAGAGAGGGTTTGGGTATAGTTTATTCAGTAGGTTATGGAAGGAAAGGGAAGGGAGGGAGGGAGGGACAGAGAGAGAGAGAGAGAGAGAGAGAGAGAGAGAGAGAGAGAGAGAGAGAGAGAGAGAGAGAGAGAGAGAAAACACCATTCTGGACCTGGCATAGGCCATTGAAACTTCAAAACCCACTCCCAGTAACATACTCTTTACAACAAAGCCACACATACTCCAACAAGGTCACACCTCCGAATCTTTCCCAAACAGTTACAGCAACTGGAGACTAAGAATTCAAACACCTGTGGGTGCCATTTTTATTCAAACCACCACACATTCTAGCTTTTTTTTATGATCATGTTATTTTGACTGCCTTTTTATGATCACCTTGTTGTGACCCCCTTGCATCCTGGTCTTTGGTTTAAGGGGTTGTTATGACCAAATTGTTATGCTTATGTCCTGCTGCTGAAACCCCAACTCTTTGCCTATCAAATCCCTCATTCAGAAAACCCCTACTCCTTAATTATAAAAACCCTTATCATTCCATGTCAAATGTTGATCTCTTGAACCCTGCCTTTAGAGAGAGACAGCCCATGAACCTGAAATGAAGAAGCTTGTTTTAATTAATTTGATCACAATGATATGAGTCAGTGAACTTTCTCCTCACATCTATGGGATTAACACTAATTCTTAGCCACGTGTGGTGACTCCCACCCAGAATTCTGGGATTTGGGTGACTAAATGAAGCAAGAGGATTATTGTGAGTTCCAGCCAAGACTGAGATACACTATGATATCCTATGCTGTGTGACAAGACTTTTCTTGGGGAAACACTATACACCAGTCGACTCACCCCAGATAGAGAAAGAACCCAGGAGAGAATAAAGTACAAATACCACCTAAGTCCAACTTGATGATTCATGAGTTTTATTGAGCATGCTTACAGGAATAAGCTTGTCTCTGCTTTTTTTTTTTTTTCCAGGCAGCTGCTCTAGTCTCAGATTTCCAGTTTGGTTTGTCTGAGAGTGGCTCCCAACAGTCTTTATTGTTTACTCTTAGGAGGGAGGTGCCAAGTGAATCTGATTAGTTTCAGAGACTTCCTGAAGTCATTTTGAGTTGTTTGCCTCTGGCTTAAGGGGCTTCCCTGCTGAAATAGAATGTTTGAATATTGAGGAAACTGCTATACAACATCTTGTCTCAAAATACTAATAATCATAATAATAATAATAATAATGAATCAAAATAAAACTTGCTTCTGTCTTAAGATTTTAAGCTAACAATTGGAAAAATTTTTGAACTGCTTAAGTGCATCTTTTAACTTATTGAAAAAAAACTAACCTCAACCATTTTAAATAGACATGAAAATCATCTCTTCCAGTAATTTGCCAAAAATATTTGTATTCTTCCTTATATTCTTGTAATTATCATGGCAAGAAGAAAGATACTCTAGCAAAATACTTGTACCATTCTTTCTGGCTGTCAGACTATTCAAACCATAGATCCCTATCCTGGAATTTCTCCAAGAACCTCATGCTAGAGAAAAGACAAGTAACAAGCTTGGTGCCAGTTAAATGGGGAGCTTGTCTCCTGGGAAGATATTCCACACAGTTTTGACAACTTTTTGAGGACTTTGTAAGAGGGACTAGGTACAAAATGATGAAGGATAAGACCTTGCCTTGACCAGAACTGCTTAATTATATATGTTTCTTTCCTTCTATTTAAACCTAAACAATACACCAGGACCTCTAAGATGAGCTGGTGATGTAGGTAGGGAGTCACTGACTTACGTTGTTAATGTTCTCAATGTGACCATATTGAATAAACCTGCTTTTTTTTTTATTTTTCACTACCACTTCTTTAGTTGGCTTCTTGGTTGTGGATAGACAGCATGGGCTGTCAGCATGAGTTATCAGCCATGCCAGGATCCAGGCTCTGTCCTAACAACTCCACTAACATTTCCACCACAAATTTGGCGTTTGTTTGAATGAGTACGACGCCCATAGGCTCATGTACTTGAATACTTGATAGCAGTTGGTGGGACTGCTTGGAATGATTAGGAAGTGTGGCCTTGTTATTGACGTGTGTCACCGAGGTAAGGCTTTGAGGTTTGAAGATCCCTGCACCATTTTCAATGGGCCTTTCTCTGCTTCTTGTTCAAGGATCAAGAAGTGAGCTCTCAGCTGTTTCTACCAACATATCTTTTTGCTCTATCATCATGATAATGAGCCTTCTGAACACATAAGCCTAACGAAATACTTTCTTTAATATGTTGTTCTGGTCATGGTGTTTTGTCACAGCAACAAAAAAATAATTAAGCCTTTAATCCCACTTTTGAGTATTCATTTCAATCCCCTTCTTTCACCATGAACTGCAACCCCCAGTTTAGACAATGAACTTCAATCCCAAATACAAACTTTTGGCAGCCAATGTGGATATTATGCCAACTTCTACTTCCAACCAGTGCTCAGTACCTCCTAAAAACTAAACTTGATGTCCTTCTCTGTAATCAGGTTCATGTGGCTGCTCAGAGCTCCTCTGCTCTGACCATCCATAATAATCAGCCATGCATACAGCTTTCCACAATATTCAGAGCAGGAGTCCAGGCTCCTGATATTTATAAGGCTTCCCTAGATACTCCTAAAGTGACAACCACAGTTCTAAGTTCCCTAAACACTGATGTGTGAGTAAAATACTCATTAGAAACTGGAGGCATTAGTGTCAGGCATTCTTATTTTAATGGTGAGAACAGGAGACAGAAACCAGTCAGGCAGTTTAGGGACTGGACCTTGATTCTTGTCAGAATGCAAGGCCAGAAGTATCCATACTTTTGTCTTGGTAAGAGAGAAAAATGCCAAGGGGATTCTGGTTCCTGCTCTGGTTTGTCATTCTTCCTTTACATATATTTCCTAGAGGCTATATATACATAAGGACAAGACCAAAACTGAGAGTCACCTGGATACCTCATAATTGAGAAAACTAGACTGATTGTCCACAGCTTAATCAACCTCCCATGCCTAGCCCCAGACATAAACTTTGGTTGGTGGTGGTACCTCATCTTTGGGATAAGTTCCTGCAGCACAGGGTTTTTGCCTTCTCTCTTTCTCCTATGTTCCCATTTATAATCCTATAATGAAATGGCTTTATAAACTCACCTTCTTGTCTGTGAAATACATTATTTGCATTTGTCTATCTGCTGACTAGGTTTATGTCAACATGACACTAGCTAGAGTCTGGGAAAAAGGGAAACTCAACTGAGAAAAGGACCCCACTAAACTGGCCTGTGTGCAATCTGTGGTGCATTTGCTTGATTGATGATGGATGTGGGTGATGCCACCCTAGCCTCTTGGTCCTGAGAAAGCAGGCTGAGCAAGCCCAAAGGAGCAAGCCAGTAAGCAGCACTCCTCCATGCCCTCTGCATCAGTTCCTGCTTCCAGGTTTCTGCCCTATATGAATTCCTGCCCTAAATTCTCTCACCAATGAAGTCTTACCTAGAGGTTAGAAACTGAAATAAACCCTGTCCTCCTTAAGCTGTCCACAGTCGTGGCATTTTTTTTTGTCAGAGAAATAGAAACCTAAATAAAACATTATGACAAGGACCTTAGAAGCCTCTGCTTGCAATGGCCCCAGACTCATCTATCAGAGTTTTGCACACATGAAGAGATAAAGCCTGTGTCTGCTCTGAAGGACCCTCTCTTTTCTTGTCTCCTAGTGATGGGGAATCAAATGTGATTGCACATACCAACACTGTCTTTCTTTCCAGCTTTAACTTAACCTTCCCCGTCTCTCTATTTCTTCTTCTACTTTCTCCTAGATGTTGTATTAACATGAGAGGCACTTCTTCCTCTGTCTCCTTTTCATCCTTGGCACCATGACTTACGACATCCAGGATGAGATCCCAAGGGAAGCTAGTGGAGTTTTACAAGAGGATAAGGGTGGACTAAGGCCTATAACCTTGGACTTTCCTACATTTAGAATTTACTCAGCTTTACTTCCTTGAGCATTTGGAAAGTGAGAGGATTTCTGTGGGAGGTCTAATTAAACCCTGTCCTCCCATCTCATCTTTCCTTTCTGTAATTTGAGTGGCTAGAAGCAGAGAACATGAGAGGGTGCCTGGGCCCAATTCTAAATTTAGGCAGGGATAGGAAAGCACACCACATGGGTGTGTGGCAGAACTAGCGCTTTAAAGTAACTGGTTCTGGGAGATGATGCAGATTCACAGTGACCAACCTGCATCTGGGAAAATCACTCATGCTAGCAGTCCAAATTGGCTTGTGCTTGCAGATTTCTTCCTTCAGTTCCTACCCTGACTTCCTTTGATTATAAACTGTGATATGGAAGTGTATGCAAAATTAACTCTTTCCTCTCTAAGTTGCTTTTGGTCATGATGTTTTATCACAGCAATAGAAAGCTAAGTAATACAACCACAGGCTTTCCAGCGTAACCCATACTCTTCTCATTTTCTTTCGGATGGAAACAATAGGTGCAGACACAGCTCCAGTACTGTGGGCTTCACTCCAAGTTCAGCTTGTTAAGGTTTTTGCTCTAAAGCCTGTTTGCTGTTCTTAGCTAACATGGCCTTGCACAACGTTGCTTGTCAGGTCTCAAGAAAATTCCATTTCTCTAAATTCCAAAAGGCAGAAGGGACAGTTGCCTGTCTGTGGTGCCTATTAGCACATCAAATAACATGCTGGCCTCCAGGCTTCCTTAATATCAAAAATTCTTGTTACATATTTCAAAGTCCATGCTAGCATCCTAACTCTTCTCATTTCTGCCCCTACCCTAAAGTTCCCCAGCTTACAGGGCTTCCCTCCCCTCGCTTCCCATTCTCCTTATAACCCTGATATTTTGACTTTATTCTCTGTCTCTTCATCTCTGTCTCCCCTCTTATGTTCTCCCAGCCCCGTCTCGGTTCTCTTTTAAGGCCAGTCCCAGTCTGCTGGCCTTGTTCAGTCTACACTCTCTAATGCCTCCTCTCGCAGATGCCTCTGTCCGTTCTCTCCCTCACACCTATAATTTAGAAACCTTCCCTTCATCATACCACAGAGAAGTCATGTCATCAGTATACACAGTTCTTTAAGCAGCTGCTTGTTTGCTGGAGAGCAGAGCCACACTAGCATGCTAAAGTTTCCAATCAGGCTTAATTATTCTTAGAAATTTGGTTTCTAAGTTTATAACATGGTTTAAGCTCATGCTAACCTCAGGGAGCAAGGTCACACTGTGGAACATTTTCTTTTTCTCGTTTTCCCAATGCTTTGAAAGCAACAGCTATGAAGTTTGGGCACACTTCCTCATTCACCTTTTTTTTTTTTTAAATATAGGCCCCGGTTCCAATAAGAGCATGTAAACCCAAGGACTGAAGAGCTGAGAAGAGAATTAACAAGATCCAGGTGACATAATTTGATCCTCTTTCTTGTTGTGACTGGGTATGTGTTCCCCTTCTTTGGGTAGAAAAGATGGAATCTATTTCTTCTTTATGCCTACAGTTACCTTCTGTACTGTGCTTCTGGGCATGACTATAGGACCTCTCATATTTTCAAGAACAATATATACTTCAATCTTTTGCTATATCAGTGATAATTGAGTCTAGGTGAATTTTATCCAAAAGGGGTGACTGTGTACATGTCTTTTTACTGTGCGATAACACTACTCTGAGAATTTAAATGCAGACACCCTCTCTAGAACAGCTATGAAGATAATCATTTCCTCCATTCAGTACTCCATCACCAGGAAAGGAAGGAAACATGCTTACCACTGGAAGAATTGATTAATAATTAAGTAATATCTGTGCTGGAGAAGTAAAGAAAACAGCTATACAAAACCTGCTTCTTCAGATCCTTCAGAAATAATTCATGAAACTCGGAAGTCCACTCTTATTTTAGTTTGTTAGGTGTGGTGAAAGTTCTTAGTGAGAAGCTGCCCTGCTCCTTGACCCTTCTGCAAGGCTGATGAACTGACTAAAACTTCAATGACTGCAGAGAGCTTGGAATGTTGCAGTTTCAGAGTCAAGTTACTTTGGGCCATTTTTAGACCTCTTTGTAGGCATTTATTACTCTTCTATGTAATGAACTAATGTCATTGTCACCATTAGTTGAATCATTTGGAATGAACAAACACCTAGATCCCACCAAGCAAAAGTCTAAGAACATGATCGGACAGCATCTAAGGCCAATAACAGAGATTTTCCTATTTTTCTTTAATCAGTTGACCTAAAGTTTCTACTGCTATATTTAAAGGTCTCCTGTTTATGACTTTATTGTTCTGTTACTATAAAAACTTCATGAAATCCCATCCATGTTGGGATGTAGGATTTGGGGTGACACCAATGTGTTGTTCTCCAGCATGGCAATTCATATTTGATTCTAAAATAAGCTGTCGCTTATCCCTTTAAGGTAAAGCTGTGTTTTTGTATTAATATGGGGAAATATAATATATGAACTGCAAAGATTGCTGCAGTATGATCCCTGGGTGTAGCATGATCATACCATTGCTATTTTGAAAGCCAGTGTCCTTGGCTCAATAGTCCCAGGCGACGAAGCAACCCAAGTATTACAGGGAGAGCTGCATCTATGTTGATGGTGATGGAGCTGTTAATACTCCAGAGCAGAGGAAGGGAATGTACCCTGAACCCCCTCCCAGGATTCTAGCTTTTAATACCTCCTGCTCCCACAGCTGCAAGTGGTCTTAGGAAGTTCTAGAGTTCATACAAAGTATCAAGCTAACTGAAAATAAACTTATATGTGCAGTTTCTGTAAGGTCATCATGTATGAGAGGCCAAAATATAGCAGCAATACCATAGTTTGGGGTGCCACTCACATTCGTAGACAAAACCTATCACCCATGGACCATTTAACTAAGGTCAAGAGACTCACTGGTTTACCAAGCTAGCCTTGGATAGACTAGCTTCTTTGGGCTACTTTTGCCTGGTCTGTTGTTGGTGCACTACCCGGAAACAAACAGGCATTTGTTCATATCACCCCAGGAAGTTACCCCAAGATGGTGAATATATTTATCAAAGCAAATAGTAATGCAAGTGTCGGGCTTTCTCATGCTGAATGTTGGTGACTGCTTTCTGGTCCTTATTTTCTTTCACCTTTTTGAGTTCTCTCTTCCTCATTACATATCCTGGTCAGGGACTTATTGGTTTTTACTGGTATCTACATAGAACAGTTTGAAACAACTTCTCTTATAACTGGGAATCAGTCAAAAAACTATTGACATATGATATTTGTTTTATTTCCTAAGTCAAAGCTGGTAATTTGTAGCAGTGACAGCTGGTAGAATGCCTATCATGAGTTTGCAAGACTGAGGTGACCGAAGACAAATTGTCTCCCATTGCTGCTGCTAAAAGATGTAAAACAGTAAGAAATATATTGCATTTTATTCATTTAAAAATCATTCTACCAAGGAGAAGAAACAGTAGAAATAAATCCAAAAAAGCAAATTTAAAATAGCATCAAGAATGTCTCTTCCTGATTCTCATTCCATCAATGCTTGCAGAATATAAGCTGAATGTAGAAGTTCCTTAAGTTAACTATTTCAAAGAAAATGCTGGTTGTTCTTAAAATAAACTTGAATTTTGTTAGACAAAATAGAAATTTTAGACAGAATTTTTATAATCATTCATATTTATCTGTAATTATCATTTAAATGGCTTTACTGAAGAAATCTGTTTATCTTAATAAACTGTCGTACAGCATCATAGTTAATAACATCCATATGATTGAAAGTACTGATTTTGGTTATTATCATGACTACTATGAATAAATAACTTAGTTTCACTAAAATTCAGGTTTCATAATGAGTGTATATCAGTTTCATTGCTGCAAAATATTAATAAACTCTAAAGTACTAACTACTTAATGTAACTGTCTTATATTCGTTCTTGTTGCTGTGATGACATATTCTAACAGAAATGACTTAAGGGACTGAGGGCTAACGTTTCCCCGCAGGTTCAGGTCATAGCTCATCATTGTAGGGTAGTCAAGGATCAGGAGCTGAGAATGGAAGAGAAGAGGAGAACAAAGGAGACTTGCATGCTAATGCTCAGCTCCTTTTCTCCACTGTTAGACAGTCTGTGACCCCCAGCTAAGGAAAAGCATCATCCACAGTTGGTGGGTCTTCCCACCTCATTCCCACCTTAACTTAAACAAGACAATGACCCACAGACCTGTCACAGGCCAATGTGGTGTAGATAATCCCTTGCTGGGGCTCCTTTTTCTAATGATTCAGTACTCTGTTGAGATAAGATTTACATTAACTATCACAGTAATTAAGTATTTCCAAAGTTAATGGGATCAACATACATATCTGAAACAGTACCTAAGTGTAAAAAGTGTTACTAGTATAAATCATGTAAATACTTGAAAGCAAGGTACTGACCCCAAATGAAAGAAAGTGAAAAGAACTAATGGAAAATGTATTTCTAGAATTGCAATAATAGCCTTAGTAGTTACAAAAACATTAGCTAAGAAAATTTTCAGACAAATTATATTTAGTTACGTGGAAAAGAAATTCTTTGGGCCTGATTTATATTGTCAGTGCCCAAGGCAGACTCGTTCACTGCCTTGGGAGTTTGTGGACTTGGAATTGTGGGAAATTTTATAAATCCAGGAGTGCTCAGAGATCTGGAAACAAAGGGCCACATGCCTATATCCACATTGGCTCAGAAACTCGTAAGGAGAGGAAGAGACCGGTGGTTATTTAGGGTGCAATTTTGAACCGACTTCACAGAAGCAATGGATTCCATTCAACAAGTGAGGGAGTCTGTCAGAATGGGATGTGGAGACAAAAAAGTTCAAAAGCAAAAAAGCAAAATTCTTCAACGGAGCTGCTTGGAGTGGGACTTGCTTACTTAGGTTGCCTTACACCAACGAGTGGAGCCTGTTATACTTCCATTGCTGTGGCTGTGATAAATTATCCCTTCCAAAAGCAACCTTGGAGGATAGGGAAGACACAGTGGCAGGAGCTAACATGGCTAGTCCCATCATACTCACAGTCAAGAACAGAGGGAAGTAACTGTACATATACTTCTTGCTTGCTTGTGCTCTGTTGAGTTCCTCTACTCCTGTAAAAACTTTGGAAGTTGTGCCGAATCCAGGAGCTCCTGCCTAGGGACTGGTGTCACCCACAGTGGGTAGGATCACTGCACACCGATTAAATGAAGAATCCCCATAGGCAACCTAATATTGACAACACCTCAGAGTCTATTTCCAAATGATTTTAGGTTATATCAAACAGGTAGTTAAAGCTAACTGTCCTACAGCCTGCCTTCTAATGGTTCCTGGTCCTTCCTTCACTTCAAATGAACAGTCTCAGAGAAGACAAGTGATGTTATAAACCTCTTCAACAAAGTGAACTGTATACCACACAAAAGAGGCACACAGACAAAACAAGATCATGTAACTACCACAGAAGGGCCTTCTTCCCTCTCCTGAAGGGGGCAATTGTTCTGTCTATAATATCTCTTTCTTCCCTACAGAACATGCCCAATATGTTTCTTTTCAGTATCTATAGTTTGCTAAAATTTTTGCATCAGTTCCAATCTGGTAAATACTTTTACCTCCTCGTTGTGAATTCTCCACTTCCAATAAAACAAGCAAGATGCACAGGTTCAGTTAAAAAGAGGTTGGGCACAGCATATACATTACATTCAGTTTTGCTCCTTCCATAATTCTTTTGTGACAACCATAAATAAATTTTAAAAAATTACTTCATGCCAGGTGGTGGTGGCTCATGCCTCTAAACCCAGCCCTCAGAAGGCAGGCAGAACTCTGTGAGTTCAAAGCCAGCCTGACCTACAAGAGCTATCTCCAGGACAACTAGGGCAGATACACAGAGAAACCCTGTCTCGAAAAGACAAACAAACAAATTCCTTAGTTTTAAAGACAAGAGTTGTAGAATCAAAAACAAAGGAGAGGAAAATCATGAAAAAGACAATAGAGAAAAGTGAAGAAGCAACTATTGTGTCAGAATTCCGAAGACAGTTGAATCCTCAGCTCATCATGTTGAAGCTGAGAAAAAAAAAAAAAAGATTTACAGGCCCCCAAAAGACTCAGGTCCAGAAACACACACACACACACAACACACACACACACACACACACACACACGTACGCAATCTAAAAAGGAACTGGAGTATTACCTGAAAGTCTGTTTAAGAAATGAATAGTCCCCAAACCCTTCTTCCCACTTTCATGCAGATGAACGGGTACCCTCCAGCCTCTCTGAAACTGGAAACCAGAACTGTTAGTTTCCACATATACCTTGGCCCTGCCCCTTGGGAACCTGGGGCAATGTGTCCAAAAACCCTGAGCTCTACCCACTCTCTTCCCGCTGTTCTTCTGAAGGGGCAGGCAGGATTTTTCCTGTCCTCTTCTCTTCTCTTCTCTTCTCTTCTCTTCTCTTCTCTTCTCTTCTCTTCTCTTCTCTTCTCTTCTCTTCTCTTCTCTTCTCTTCTCTTCTCTTCTTCTCTTCTCTTCTCTTTCTGTCTCTGTCTCTCTCTCTTGTTCTCTTTTCCTCTCCCTTCCCTTTCCCTAATCTCCTCCCCTCCCCCATAAAATCTTCCCACTTAAATTCTATTGTCCTAACCATGTTTGTCCCTCACCCATCGTGGGCTCAACCACCAGGGTCCCTTTTTCGCTGTTTCATAACAAGAATTTTTCTAGATTGAGGACTATCAGATGTGTTAAAAGTTTGGAATTGTGGTTTGGTATAAAATGTCTCTCAGGCCCTCATGTATTTGCATACTTGGTCTATAGCTGCTGGAACTATTTGGGTAGGCAATGAGACCTTCAGGAGGCAGAATTTTTCTGGTAGAAGTAGTTCATGCAGGTGGGCTTTCAGACTTCATAGTCCTGTACTTCATCTTTACTCTCTGCTTCCTGACTGTGGATTCAATGTGACCAACTGTCTTCCCAGGCCTGCTTCAATACACTGCCTACCTTCATGCAATACTTCCCTGTAAACTACAAGGCGGAATAAATCTCTTGTCTTAAATTGCTTATTGTTGAGTATTTTGTCACAACAAAAATGAGGAAGTAACTGACCAAATTGGGAATTCATAATCTATGAGATCTTAGGAGAGCTCAGACACGGAATGTTCACATCATTCCTGTCTGAGTCCAAGGTCATATCACTAGTAACTTCACCATTAAATATGAAAGCATGACTTTATGTGCCAGAACCTTTTAAAATCCTGTGAGCATTTTCATCATAAAACTCTACAGGCATTACCATTTGTGTTCTCTAAGGAAATTATTTTGCAAATCAACATTCATTAAACCATCAAACACATGCAAACTCGCAGGAAGAGCACAAGGGGAGAAAGTTCTGGGGGCAGAAAAGCATCAGCAAAAGCAATAGTGGCTAGTACAAGAAAAATTGAAAAATAAAGCCGTATTCTCAGAAAGGTGTGAGGTGATCAGCTTGAAAGCAAAGACAGGAATCTAGTCCATGGAATAGACTAATAAAACATAAATTGCAACTTAGTGGAAAGTTTGAAAGATAAAATTAAGAAAAGTCTCTCAAGGAGTAAAATAAAATTATAGGCAGATAGAATGGAGAACTCAAATGTAGATAAGATAATTTCAGGAAGATCCGTTCCTACATAATGAGCTATTTGGAAAGAAGGAAGAATAAAGGAAAAAAGTACGAAGAAAGGAAAGAAGAAAGAACCCAACACTTAATGGTTTGTTTCTAGCTTGAAAGGCTCTATTAAAGGCTCAACATGGGTAAATATCAACACACATGTCAAGTTCAAAACAAATAGAAACATTTAAGAACCCATAGAACACAAACCCAAATAAACAAAATATTTCACTCAAGGTAACTTGAGAATACATTGTGTTTTTAAATTTTAATTATTTATGTATTTTATGTATGACTACATGCCAGAAGAGAACATCAGATTCCATTACATATGGTTGTGAGTTTCTATGAGAGTGCTGGGAATTAAACTCGTGACATCTAAAAGAGAAGACAGTGCCCTTAACCACTGAGTTAATCAAAAAATAGGAAATTATAAAATATTTCTTGAAAATCTGAGGAGGAAATCATCATGTACCTTTTTGTGTTAGCACTCAAACTATCAGTGTACTGTACTTGTGTTTTAAGACTTTCATATATTTAATTACCACCAATATTTTACCTTCCACATAAATTTTCTCTCAAAGCTACTGGGAAAAATGTTTTTCAGTAACACATGTTTAAGAATTCAAGAAAAAAGAAGCCATGACAATCAGGAATCAAAAGAACTAAATCAAGAAGGATATGAAGGGAGATACAAGACATATTTAGCCACAAAATTCTAAGTGCGGAATATCCCCGGTTTGTGAGGTTTCACTGCACAATTTCTAAAGAGACATACCATATATATAAGTAATATAAATATATTATAAATATACTATAGTTCCTCACAGTCAACAGACTGAATATCAAATACCAGTATCATACTTTTAGGTTTTCTGCCCTTACACACTGCCTTTTAAGTTAAATATTTGCTTGTACTTATGAGAAATATAAAAATATGATGTGAAATCTTTTATCGATTCAAGGATTATAAGTGTGTATAAGAAACTTAGCACTGTCAGTGGCATACAGAGCCCATCAAACAAATAAAAGCTATTACAGTCACCTCAATGAAAGATCATAGGAAGTCCAGAGTGATGGAACTAAAGTATGATATTCTATTTGTTACCACTCCACGCTGTGTGCTGTGAAACCTGTAAGTGCTCTTATCTAAATTGAACAGTTCCTGCAAGAGTATAAAAATGGTAAATAGTAGATCTTAGATTTGAAGGTAGAGCTATCTGACTTCAAAGATGGTGTGCTTTCAACTAAAAAAAAAAATCTAGACTGAATTTGTTAGTAGAAATCTAATGTTTTCCTCCCCTCCATGTAACTCTGTCTACCATATATCTGGCCAAGCTAACTTAAATGGCATTTCTTTTTCTGTTCTCTTCCCCATTCTCTGTGAGTAGCAGCTGAGGTTATAAAGCTTACCTATCATGTGGCTTTTCTTTCAAGGTTTGTGCTTCCACTTGAGTCTGTTCTTAGGTTTTTTTAAGTAATAAGATGGAGAGGCTCAAAAAGGGATGCCAATTTTCTTTGTATTACTATGGCATTCTCAGAGAAAGAAGACACTACTAGCAAAACAGTAGCAGTGCGATGGATTGATCATGAATTAAGTATATGTCTAAACTGTTTATAAGTGGTATTCATATGCAGAAGGAGTTTAAAAGCATATCTTGATGATCAGTTGGATAAACCAGGCAAGCTATCATTTGTATTAAAGTTTGAAAGTTAATGTCATTGGAATTTTAAATCAATGAGAGAACAGTATTTTCTTAGGGCTGAGGGTGGAAGTAGAGATGGGAGATATTAATAAACATCATAAACTTCCATCTATGAAACAAGCGCTGGTGATAGTGACAGATATGTTCTTTTGATCATGGTGGTCATCATTACATAAAACATACCACGTGATCATATTGTATACTTTGTAGATATGTAATCATTATTCATCAAATAAATATTTAAAAGTAAAGGATGAAATATATTTAAATAGAAATGGAGAAGGAAGCAGGATATTTCAGGAGCAAAGCAAGAGTGAAATCACTGTAATGAGAATGCCAAAGTGCTTGGGGAGGTCAGTGACAGTTTTAATTAGACATGAAAATCCACATTGAGCAGTTACAGAACTAATTTTGCAAAAATAAATTGCTGCAGAGTAATTGAAAACTTAGAATGTCAAGGTGAGAGTTTGAGCTGAACCTTCTAGTGAGACGGAACCATAAAGATTTGCTGTTTGCTTGTATTCTCTTCTAATGAAAGAATTATGATTGAAATTTCATTTTCAGATCACTCAGGAGTATTGATTGGTTCAGCACAGCTAAGCTCATTTTGTCTTGATTGCTTTTTTTTTATATGTTTATGTTACTCAGCAAAGTGCAAATCAGATATAAGCCATCGTGGCAACCATTTCAAGGAAGGACAAATGGACACCTGCCTGCCTATCACATTTTATTTATAACTTGTATGACCTGTGATCAGGGACTCCACGGGAAGACAATGAATAGTGATCTCTAGAAGCAATGTCCACAAAAGCAGGTCCTTAATGTGCTAAAATATATAGTACATATTCAGTTACTCTACAATTATTCTAGAAAGAGCCATAGCAATTTACCTGAAAAAAAATCTTTGTTATGAAAAGTATGGCAGTGGACATGGCAAAGCAAGACATTTCAGATTAATATGTAAAGACCTTTGTACATATGCCAAAGAGTGGTATTTATTTACTCTTAGTTTTTAAAGCATGTTCCACACTGATTTCTAGAATAGTTAGAAATGGCAACAACCTAAAGGTCCTCAAACTGAGGATAACAAAAATATGCTACCTATACACTATAGAATACTATTTATCCGTAAAGAAAAAAAATCAAACCATGACATTTGTAGGTTTATGTATGTCAGACTCAGAAAGAAAAATGCTACTTGTTCTTTCTCACCTTTGGTTCCTAGCTCCAAATCTTCAGACAGGAATATATTGTGAGAACATCATCAAAGGGATGACACATGTTGAACAATGCCTTGGGAAACTGTGAAACAGACACCAGGGGAAAAAAGGCAGATGGCCTTTTATCCCAAGTTCATTTTGTTTCCTAGATTATTTTTGGATATGTTTTTGTGTCTCCTATAACAAACATTTACATCCAAAGTATAAGACATGTTTATTTTATTTGTTTGTGTATTTATTTATTTATTTATTTATTTATTTTTTGAGAGAGGGTTTCACTGTAGCTATCAAGCCTGTCCTGGAACTAGCTCTTGTAGACTAAGCTGGCCTGGAACTCACAGGGATCCACCTGCCTCTGTCTCCCGAGTGCTAAGATTAAAGGCGTGCGCCGCCATCACCTGAATGACATGTTTATTCTTGTTGCATGTCAAATCATAGCTACAGAACCCAATACAGTGAAAGGATATGCTGAGTGTTGTCCTCAGTGTACCCCAAATCTGGATATGGCCTTCTGCCTTGCTTTCATGGTTTCCCAGCCATAATCTATAGTACATGGCAGGTAATTGTGTTTTGTTTTGTTTTGTTTTTTTTGTTTTGTTTTTCTGGTCATGTTTTCTGAATTCAAACCTTCCTTGGATCATTGATTATTTTGTTCATGTATAAAAGTATTCTGAAACTGAAGTAAGATAGCTTAAAATATTAGATTACAATATTAGATTATAGTTTGCCCCAATTTTTAGGTCCTCATGCCAGGTCTCACAGACACAGACCAGCATAGGTTGATGAAAATAGACACTATATAACTGGAATTAACCATAAAACCAAGGAAAGTAAAACTGTACCATGAGGGGTGGTAGAGGTGGCATGAGAAAGAGGATACCAGTGATATGAAGGGGGAAATGGGGAAATGGGGGGCTTTTATGGAGGAGTATGGTAGAGGTCAGTAAAAAAGGAGAGGAAAAAATAACAGTAAGGATTTTGAAAAATTCGTAAGGAAGCATTTTTATTTAACTAAGATGACACATGTGTGCACATGTATAGTTTAAATGAAGCTATAGCACTTGAGTAGGCAATATGATACCCATGAGTCATAGAGTATCTAACAAAAGTCTCAATACTGGGCATAAGAAATCTCCTTTTGAATTATTGGTCAAGGGAATATAAAAGAATCCTAAAATAATATAGGCTGTTTATTTTGCCCATGGGTGTCTCCTAGAGATTGAAGGTAAGCACCTCTTGCTGAAGAAACCATATCAGACACAAGAGTGAGAATCTGAGCTGGATCTGAGATGAAAGCCTCCTCCACGAGACTAGCTTTAGACGTACTGAAAGGTGCTGTGCAAGCTGCCCAGTAATGGATGCAACCAATGGTCCTACCCAGCTATGATGTCTGTAAATTCCAACAATGACTATCACAGCAAAATACTTCTAAAGGAGCAATAGTGGCTCTCATACTTTGATAGTAACCAGTATCTCTCTAGTTTTTAAGGAAATTGTGGCTGAGACCACTGAGGTAATAGATTACAGAGAAGAAGTTACCACCTCCACTTTTGTAGAGCAACATGACTCCAAAATTTAAAAAAAAAACATAAATCTATGCCCTGACAATGATGATGCATGAACTTCAGCCCATATATGGCAATTCTCTTGAACTTGTCCATATTGGGTTTCATGGTCTAAGTTGATGAGGATGACTGACCATGTCTCTTCCTTAAGAGGGCACCAGATCTGACTGCAGAATGTTGTAAGCCACCATGTGGTTTCTGGGAATTGAACTCAGTGCCTTTGGGAGAGCACTAAGCTATCTCTGTATTCTAAATAATTATCCTTTTACTGACAGATAAATGTAACTCTTATCAATGAATCTTCTCTTTGCAACTGAGGAACACCATTACAGAAAGTGTGTGTGGTCAAAATGCAGAGAGGAACTCACAGATGGTTGTTCAGCTCCAATCGATAAATCCACAACCCAGTTCCTACACCTAAGGCTCAGGGTGCATGATAGAAGAGGGGGCAGTAAGATTCTAAAAGTCAGACGACCACCAAACCTGCTGAGTGATGTGTCTCCTGAAAATGATGAGGAAGTAACACCCATCATATCATAATGTGGCTGCCTAAACAAGACCAAAACACTTTTAATATCAATGGACATAATAATGTGGAAGGGAAAACCTCACTTGTGCCCCACCCACAGACAAAGAACTATAGGCAATTAATGACTACAGAGATAGAGAGAGAGAGAGAGAGAGAGAGAGAGAGAGAGAGAGAGAGAGAGAATTAGACTTCCCCAATGGACAAACCTTTTAATTGGTTACCCAATGTCATGTGGTCATACAAATACAAGTACCACTAAATGATCTTAGTTGTGTTTATATGTTGCATAATTACATAAATAATACATTAATACTACACAAACATATGGGGGCATGAATGGAGAGGTGTGGGAGGAGATTAGGAGAAGGAAAGGTTTTGTATCGCAATTTCTTCTGAGATTGAAACCGTCTATCTTGGAATATACTCCTTAAGACTTTGGATGTGAAAGAATTAAAAGCAACAGGATATTTTAGGATAGGATATTTAAAGAAGGTGACACAACAGAAAGTTCTAAGGAAAGGTTAACCATTCCATTCCATCCTACAGGGATGCTCATGAACCTCAAGAGCAAACAACTCAAAATAGCTTCAGGAAATCGCTGATGTTGATCAGATTCACCAGGGCCCTCCCTGCTCATGGATGTATAGAAGCAGTAAGGACTGCTGAGAGACAAGTCAAACTACTTGAAGACCCTCAGAAAAGCCCCGCTGCCTGGAAGAAGCAGAAATCAACTGAACAGACTGAAAGAAACAGAAACTGAGCAGAGCTGTCCAGAAGAGGCTCATACTAACCAAACTGCCTGTAATTATGGTTACTCTTCAACCTGTTGAACAACCTGCCAGTTGTGCAATGTACACAATTTTGACAGCTTTGTGAGCTGTCACCCATGATGGGGCGGAATTTGCTGAGTCAGCTGTCTTTGAGCCATTGCTGCTCCTGTAAGTAACCCCTCACTCATACTCCTGTAAGTGAACCTGCAAAAACTGATTGGTTCACCAAGCTGGACATTGATGGGGTATGTACTTTCTCAGTCATCAGTTCCCTATCTGAAGTAAACTGGTATTTGTTAATACTTTCCCAGGAATAGTGTCATACAACAAAAGAGAAAAGGAGAAATGAAATTATATTTTGGCTTAAAAAAAAAGTCAACAGCAAGAGCTAAACCAAAAAAAAAAAATCCACCTTTAGAAAGCAATGCCACATTTGGCCAGTAGATAGCAGTATAGATATTCTAATAAGTGGAGAAAGGCATTGAGGTGATTACTAGGCTGCAGAGAAAGCTCATTTTAGATCAGTGCATGAGGAAAATAGAAACCCCTAGAGTTTTAGAAAGTTGAATTTTAAAACGGCAAATCCCAGTTGCCTCGTAAACCCACTGTTTCCTAAAACAATTTCTGTGAGGAGGAAGGAAGGTATGCATTTGGCACAGGCTGAAATAAAATATGAAAATAGCACTTTAATAATGCCGAGGACCAAAACGACCTCAAAGTAGGGCAGTGAGTGGGTGAGAATGCCAGCAGTGTTTTAAAGAATGAATGAACATGCAAACAAAACAACTTACCGTACTCATTAATACCACTATAGGGCATAGTGTTTGAGAAGGCACTGCTTTAATAAATAAAACCAAAATTGTAAACAGAACTACATAATAGTGATTCAAAGATGTTAAACAGCCCTTTGCCATAGGTAAACACACTACTGTGTGAAGCAGCAGGTATGTTTTAACAAGTGATGACCTCTATATACAAGAAGTAACGTCACATTCCTTTCTAGGTAAAACATAGTAAAGAGATCTCGTGTGATGCTGATCCATCCTATGAGGCACAACTTCAGTTCTTCAAAGCATGTTCTAAAACTTAATGTGAGAGTTCAAGAAGTGACTCTTCAAGGATCTATCAGAGAAAAACAAAATTGGGAACACTAGGTCAAGGAAAGTACATGTTAATGGAAAAATACATCTAAAATGATAAGACTAAAGAGATAACTTCAAATTCCTTCCGCAGTTTAGTTGGTGATGGTAGGATGAAGAAATAGACTTTGTAAAGATTAGGAAGCGGATTTTCTTCTTGAATTTTCAGGCCCACCTTCATGGTTTTTCTAGGTTAACAGACTTATGCTCATGTACCAAAGGCTCAAATTGTCTAAGATGACCTTCGGCCTTTGAACGTCTTAATCACATTAGCTATGCCATCCTTTGTCTTATAGGTGAGCTATATTTGAGCATTTGCAACAATGTGCCTTATCAACATGACACAGACAATCAGATGCGGGTTGCAAGAAGCATGGGCATCTGTGGAATCTGCTCCCTGCCTTTTCTGTACTTAGGAGGTAATATCTGTAGTGTGTTGAGAGATCACACCAGGAACAATATGCACTGTATTGCTGTACAGGAAGAAAAGTCTATCATGCCTATTTGTACGCAGAAAGATGATGCCAATGTACCAAAATCTGCCTGCCTTGGTGAAGATGCTCATCAGTTAGCATATCACAAAGCTGCTGCACTTTCTGGCCAGTCCTAGTCAGTACCATCCCCTCATACCCTGCCTGCACCTGACTTACTTCTCCGCTAGTTTCTTTTTGGTAGCTAACACTGATTGCCCTCAGACATCTAGGAGAAAGGATAATGAAGAGAGTGTTGCTACCAAAGGGAGATCATGTGTGGCCTCACTCTGGCAAATATTTCAGTAGGTGTTTGAACACAGAACTGCCATGAAGTTTGCAAACCCCTCTACCTAGGCCTAATATATTCAATTAGTTGCCTAATTCTCTCCTTAACAAGATCTCTAGAACCAAGGAAATAAGCAGATTCTAAAAGCATTCCATTAAATCCTCAGTATAGTGTTTTCTAAAAAGTTAATATGAAAAAGAAGATAAGAAGAAGAAAAAGAAGGAAGAACCCAGAGGAGGCAAGTAAAAATCAGGAAAGTTTCTGATAGAATATTAAAACCATAATTTCTGGAACTTCTGGAAGCATCACCATCCCTGACTTCAACCTCTACTATAGAGCTATACTAAGGAAAACAACTTGGTATTGGCATAAAAACAGACAGGTGGACCAATGGAATGAAATTGAAGACCCTGATATTAATCCATACTATCAACATTATAAAAATGCAAATAGATTTATATCTATCCCCATGTACAAAATTCAAGTCCAAATGGATCAAAGACATCTATATAAATCTATCCATACTGAAGAGAAAATTGGAAGTAGCCTTGTATGCATGATCACAGGAGAATACTCCCATTAAATATAACACCAGTAACACAGACATTAAGAGCAACAATAAAGAAATGGGCCCTCCTGAAACTGAGAAATTTCTGTAAGGGCAGACAAGGGCACAGATCGAATTTTACTAACCCCACATCAGAGGACGGAGCTCAAAAATATACATAGAACTTAAGAAATTAGAATTTTAAATGATCCATTTTAAAATGGGGTACTAAATTTACTAACCCCCACATCAGAGGACTGATCTCAAAAATATACAAAGAACTTAAGAAATTAGACATCAAAATTTTAAATAATCCAATTTTAAAATGGGGTACAGAGCTAAACAGTGAATTCTCAACAGAAGAACTGCAAATAGCTGAAAGACACTTAAGAAAATGTTCAACAACATTTAGCCATTAGAGAAATGAAAATTAAAACGACTCTCAGATACCATCTTACCACAGTCAGAATGACTAAGATCAAAAACACCAATGATAGCTTATACTGTAGAGGATTTGGAGTAAGGGGAACACTCCTCCATTACTGGTAGGAATGCAAATTTGTACAATAACTCTGGAAATCAGTATGGCAGTTTCTCAGAAAATTGGGGAATCAACCTACCTCAGGAACAAGTAATACCACTGTTGGGCATATACCCAAAGGTTACTCAATCATACTACAAGAACACTTGTTCAACTATGTTCATAGCAGCATTATTCATAATAGCAAGAACCTGGAAACAACCTAGATGACCCTCAACTGAAGAATGAATAAAGAAAATGTGGTACATTTATACAATAGAGTACTACTCAGCAGTAGTGGGTAACACAGAAACTGACAGCAATAATTAATAAATGGGACCTCCTGAAACCGTGAAGCTTCTGTAAGGAAAAGGAGACAGTCAAGAAGACAAAACAGGAGCCTACAGAATGGGAAAAGATCTTCATTAACCCCACATCAGACAGAGGACTGATCTCCAAAATGTACAAATTACTCAAGAAACTAGACATTAAAATACCAAATAATCTAATCAAAGTATGGGGTATAGATTTAAGCAGAGAATTCTCAAAATAAGAATTGAATTCTGACTTAAGAGTATCGGATTCCTTGAGCCCAGCAGTGAAGGTGCACACCTTTAATCCCAGGACTCGGGAAGCAGAGGCAGATGGATCTCTGTGAGTTCGAGGTCAGCCTGGTCAACAAGAGCTAGTTCCAGGACAGGCTCCAAAGCTACAGCGAAACCCTGTAGAAGGAGGAGGAGGAGGAGGAGGAGGAGGAGGAGGAGGAGGAGGAGGAGGAGGAGGAGGAGGAGGAGGAGGAGGAGGAGGAGGAGGAAGAGGGAACTCAAAAGGATTTTTGTTAAGAATGGTACCAAAGAGCCCACCTGCTTTTTAATGTCAAACCCACGAGAAGCCAGAGGCTACTTGAGAATCTCTTAGTCCTTGAGGTAAGTTGCACCCCATTTTTAAATCCTAGGCTTCACTTCTCTGAGAGTGCACATTAGCACTAAGTCATGTCAGTCTCCTGACCTCTCAACTCTTCTAAAATTATTGCAATATCAATGCTTCAGGCTTTGATTAGAGTGGAATCTCTTTTCCTGATAATGATATAGATTCTGTATCTTTTAGCATCTATAGATCATCTCCCCATTTCTTATTAGCTAGAGGCACAGTTGTTCACTACATTTATAACTGCCAGAGAGTTGAATAATACCTGAGGTGGAATGATAAATGGGAAAGAGCCGTTAACGGCGGATCTCAGTGACTTCAATCAAGTTGCAGACTTGCTCATCTCATAAGATGACCTGAAGCGAGTCACATAACCTTTCTAGTTGGTTTCCGTACATGTAAAATGAGAAAGTTGCCTAATAGCTAATATCCATTCCAGCTCTGAAATGCCAGCCTGCATATTATCTTCTGTCACTTTTTGGTATTGATACTAATGAAGAAAAATGATGAGAAGGTAAGCATGGAGAAAAAAATACAACACCTCTAACCATCCAGAAAGGCCACAGGTGGATAAATCTGATCTCAAAGCTTTGAGCTTATCTGTGCACCTTACAGTTTTCAAAAGACCGAAAGAGAGTCACATGGTGGCAAAATTTGGTTGGCTCAGCGTTCTGCTACTAGTTGGTATAGAATTACTATCCTTACTCTCCCTCAACTTTAACAAGAAAATTCTTAAAATGATGATTCAATAATACCATACTCAAATTGTTAGGTTAATTCTAAGACAAAGAAAATGGTGATTTAAAAAAATCTAATTTGTCAGGAAACATATAAAAGCCCAAGCATCAGGTTCAATGCATCATTTTGAAGCAAAGGTCTTACATCTACATTTCTCTGGTCCTTGCTTCCACTTACCATGACTCCAAGCCCCCTCCTCCTCAAAGCATCCTGCATGTTGCCCTGCATTAATCTTTATGCCCCTTGATGTTGTTTCGAATCTCCCTGTAGAATGTTTAGTGTGGCATTCCTCATTTCTACCACTTAGCACACAGATCGCTCTTTTCTTGCCTTTTTGCTCAACACATTTCTTCCACCCACTCTGCACTTGTTGTTTATTCCTCAGCTGAGCAATCAGAAGTCACTTGCTTTGCTTTGGCTCACACTTCCCTCCCCTGCCCCAATATGGAATCGCCTTCTTCACTTTTCTTAACATAGACTAAACTTGGTCATTGTTGGAAGCTAAGCAAACGAGCATTTTGTCTCTTCCATGAAGCACTGGTATTCCGATTATCTTTCTTTCCTCCACCTATGCTAAGTAGCTCTTCTTCCTTTCTGTATTGACTACTATGCTTTGTTTATTGTATATTCCTGATACTATTACTGACTTGTGAGGAACAGATGTAATGTAAACAATTCTTCTAACTCCCTATGTCTCTCCTTTTCTTCTTCCCTCTCGCCTTCCTTACCATTCTCATTCTCCATCTCATCCCTTTCCCCCTGTTTTTTCTTCTCTCATAATTTGTAAAGTTGGGAAATCTAGAAAACAATCAATTGTTGCTTTATAAATAAACGTGGCAATCAATAATATAAACCTTGGGGCTTCTCTTCTACACAGGTCTCTTATGTACTATATATGATAGTTTGGAATTCATGTCTCATCCCAACACATCTTTTGTGAGAATACATAGCCGGAAAGCACATCTAACTCTAGGTTCCACTTTTAAATTTGATTTAGAAGTTTTCCTACAAGAACTGAAACATTCTAAGAAATATGAATAAATTAAGAGATTGGACTATGACTTATTTTGATGGGTTTAAGACTTTTACATTTGTCTTACAAACCATTTGTGGTACAGGGTTACACGGTGAGTTAGAGGACCTCGCTTTTACTCCACAGGTGAATCGTTCAGGCTCACGCAGAAATGGATGGCTTCAAATGAGGAATTGCATCTGGCTAATGTTTTGTCCTTCTACCCATGTACCTTCATTTCGTCCAAGGGGAGTTTGCCTTTTATACAGTCGCATCCAAATAAACTAAAACTCTACCCCCAGACTCAGACCCAGGAAATTAAATGTTAGAAATCTCTTTAGATTTTTAAAATGATCATATTTATCCTTCTAGGTCAGAATAATTTTCTAGGGCTAACAATGAAGATTAGTGGTAGGTAGTTTGTCTAGCCTGTGTGAGGCCTCAGGTCCAATCCTCAGCAACACATACACACACACAAGAGAGAGAGAGAGAGAGAGAGAGAGAGAGAGGGGGGGGAGGGGAGGGGGGGGGGAGAGAGAGAGAGAGAGAGAGGAGAGAGAGAGAGAGAGAGAGAGAGAGAGAGAGAGAGAGAGAGAGAGAGAGAGGATACAGAGAGAGACAACAGAGAGACGTGGAATTAAACTCTAAAGCCACTGATAAGGAGAATTTTGGGGGTGGGAAGCAATGGAATAATGATGTTTGTCTTAAAGAAAATTTAAAGACAGACAGAGACAGCATCCTTAGAACACACAAATCAGGTTTGGAAAATGCTTAAAGAATACGTCTTATACTTGCCTGTGTCTCTCTCCACACAGGAGTGAAATTATATGGAGAGATACTCCTGCCATAGCTTCAGGAACAACACGCTTCAAAACCACAGTGGAATTGTACAACACTCTGGAATAATGTCCTTCTCTCATTCCCAGTCTTAGGCGATCCACTGAGAGGACTGGGCAGGACTTTGCCGTGTGAGACCTGGAACCAAGGCTTCTTTGCCTCAAGCCTGACCGCTAGGAATTCACAAACCACCTTCCTATGTTTTGGAATCCAGGATTCTAGGAGAGGGAAACACACCTTTATTGCTTTTGTTTTTCCACTTGTTTCAAATTGCAAGTCAAACTGCTCCTTTTGCTGTATTTTGTGTTTTAAGACATGGCTGCAGTTGCAACTCTGCTTCCCTACCTCTACTGTTTCCTTTTGTAAGAGCTATTTGTCCCTAGATGTCAGGACGCCAATTGTTTTGGATATTGAGCCTCTCTAGATTCTCTTCGGTTGTCCATTTGTTCAGTAATGGATCATTATGAATTGTACTTAGATTTCCACCCGTTGACCCTTGTGGCTGTTCTCGATGTCCACTGCCTTTTAACTTTTTCACTCGATCATAAAGGCTAAGCCAAAGGAGGCAGGTTAACACAGAGGTTGAGACTCCGAATTGAGCTTCGCAGCCTTTCCTGGCCTCCATGATTGCCTTCTATAAGGTTCTCCAGTGGCTGGCTTTCCTCTATTCTCCCTAAACCCGGAGGCAGATGTTACACTGTCATAGCTCACAATACTGTGGGTCTCCTAAACACCGG
Organism: Microtus agrestis; assembly: GCA_902806775.1. Classification (NCBI taxonomy): domain Eukaryota; kingdom Metazoa; phylum Chordata; class Mammalia; order Rodentia; family Cricetidae; genus Microtus; species Microtus agrestis. Next base: position 118,340 of record CADCXT010004863.1, read on the forward strand.
GTGTTTAAGCACCCTTAGCTCCTTTACTCTCCATCCTGACTCTGGTACAGTTTGAAGTCCCCTGAGGGTTCCACAAGTACCCAACTCCAGAAATCCTTCCACCCCTCCCAACAACTCTGGTGTTTGTTGCCAAACTCCCTAAGAGATAGGCAGGTGTTCTGAGACCATGACTGAGCCTACTTCCTATCATAAGACCTCCCCCCACCTCCAATCCCGCCGCCCTCGCGCCTTCCCCAGGACTCTGAGTAAGCTTCCCTGAGGGCTGTCACTGAGCATCCTTCTTGCATCCATCTAAGGAGAACCCATCCGCCTCCCTAGCCCAGCACTAGAGTCACTCTGCAACTGGCAGTAGGTACCGCTTACAACCCCATTCGCTGGGCGGGGCCCGCTCCGGTCCGTGCAGAACTCTGCGCCCAGCTCCTGAGAGACAGCCGCTGGCTGTCCCGTGTCCAGTGCAGTCGCGATCATAGTCTCCCTGGTCCCCAAGCCCTCAGGTCCTCAGCCTCTCACCCCAGGGGCACAGCGCTATCTGAGAGAGAGTACCGGAACCTTGCGGCTCTGCGCGCTTTCTTGTCGCTCGAAAGAGGCACCAGGCGCACGGACCCCACCTCCCGGCCGCCCCACCTGCTGGCCTCTCCGCCCACCGACCACTGGGTCCCCGGCGTGCTCGGCTCACAACCCGAAGTGGAGATGCGCGAGAGGCTGGCGAGGGCGCGCAGCTCCTGAGATCGCGCCAGCTGGCACCATGCGCCTGCGGCCGCTGCCCCTCGTCGTAGTCCCCGGCTTGCTGCAGCTGGTGAGTGCCCGACCCCTGGACCTGCGGTGCTGTCCATGAGAGGGAATGCGTTTCGGCGGGAAATCCTCTTCTGTAAGGGACTTGGGAGCTGAGCTGCTAGAAGCTCAGGTCCTGACTGGAGTTTAGATTGTCTTACTGTTGATGGGGAAGAAAGGCACTTTGAGAGAGCACCTGGAGGCGAGTTGAAACGCTTAGTGAGGGTTGCGATGTACTGTTTCGGTAAAGTAGGAAGAAAATGTTTAGATAAGAAGCGCGAGGAAGAAAGAAGCGCCCTGCTAGTCACTCGGAGTGGACCCGGGCTGACAGACACGACCCGAGAGGTTCAAAGACCTTCCTGCAGCTCAGGGACAATCTTGGCGGCTCTGTTTAGCATAGGTAACCGCGAACATTTCATACAAAGCAGGGGTAAATAATAGATACAAACTGATTTTCGGGGCGACTTGGATTTACTCTGTTCTTTCCGGCCTTTGAGGCGGAAATGGGTTTCTACCAGCTAGAGATGTAAAACGTAACTTTGATGGCCAACTCCGTGCAGTTGTTAGTAGCCGGATCCGCGGTGCCAGATCCCACAGCCTGAACCACTGCGGCTGCAGAGCAAGACGTGGGGTGTTAACAGATAGTTCATGATGTGCTAAGAAGAGTCGGGCTGCCATTCCTGCCTTGACTCCCAGGTTTCCTGAAAAATAGCTTGCTCTCCTTCACATACATTATGTTTTCCTAGTTAATTGTATTTCAGGTAGACTCGAAGTAAAACCTTTAACAAGCAACTTGACCACGAATGTAGAAATTGGTTTCTGACTTGTTCTGCCTCTGCCAGATTTCTCCTGGTCTCTTGGTACCTGTCTTTGGACAGTGTGATGACTAGCCTTTCCTTGATTCCGGGGCGTCTTTGGTTCCAGGACTGCTAACACCTTGGGTTGTTAAAAACAAGAGCAACACTTCCAAGTGCTTACAGAATAAAGATCACTTCTCTTTCATTGTCTTTTTAGAGAATATACTAAGTAACTTATGAAAAAAACTATAAACGGCAACATGTGGTAGAAGTAGGCACTTTGCAGTGTTGAGGGTAGAATGGACTCTAAAAAGTGACGAGGTTTCAGCAGAGACTTAATTCACCTGCACAGCATTTAATAAGAAAATTGTCCATGGCGTCATGAAGAAAGGCGGCTGGGCCGACGGTTTTTGAATGAGCCAGCACTTTCAATAGAGTCCCATAAAATGAACTAAAATGAAGTTTTTAGGTGTCCACTATGCCTGCCTATGATCTTTAGTATCACTTGCTTTAAAAAAAATCAATGTGAATGCCAGTAAAAGTGATCCGACAAGAAAGCCCTTGTGCCATGTGCAGAAGGAAATGCTTGAGGAAACTGGCCGCTTTCGTGGAGTCTTGAGCACAGCCTCATGAATCTTAGCTGGTTGATTTTTACATGCAGTGACCATGGACTGAGTATGAGCTCCATAAGCACCGCATTGGTCCTCAAAGCCAAGGAAATACTTTTTAGGGATGCTGTGGAGAAAAGTTCTATCAGCCCTGACACAGGAAATGTTAGATTCCCCCTCCTCCACCAGGAAAAAAGGAAATAAATATGGAAGGAATTACATATACTCCTCAAGAGCCGGACTCTAATATTACAGCATGAGTTGATTGATTAGTTTTTAAGGGAGCGTATGCCAAATTCTAATCGGTTTTTGGATTGTACTGGGATTGTAATTTTTTTCTTCTTCTTCTGGAGTACTTTATCATGGAAAGTGAGTTGGGGAGCTGCAGCCCAGTGATAAGCAGGCAGGCCTGAGCTGCCATCCTCCTGGACAATAAAGGCCTGTTTACATTCTACACATTCTTAGAGCTGTTCCCAGCCTGACACAAGCCAGGGGAGATGTGAAAGGAAAGCAGAGCAGTTGAGTGGGGGTAGACGTAAATAAAAACACCCCAGCCTCACTGCATAACCCACCCAGCGGATTTCACAAAACATCGAATAATTTGCTGCTTGGATGGTTCATGGTTGTGTTATTTTCAGCTGATGTGGAACTTCTTTATTAAATCCTAAGAGGTAATACATTAAAACGGGAACTCAATTTGAAAAAGTGGTCCTTATTTTGCAGGAAGCATGAGTCGACACAAGCCATGCCCTATGTCGGATGCAAAGGTGTGCGCCACACAGCTATCAGACGCACAATTATATAGAAATAAACCATGCAAAATTTTATCAAAATATATGTAAAATTTGTTGCAGCAAGACTTGCAAATAGAATTAGACTTTAGTTTTCCATCTGCACTGTCAACCTAAAGAATATCCTTTAAAAAATTATTTAAGGGAATATTGAGTTTCTTCCGGCATATTAACAATTAATTAAATGAAAATTCTCTACTTAATCTGAAAATAGTTATAGGAGGTCAGTCGTCAATGACATTATTTCTTGTGTATCTAGAATTTATTTGTACTTATTTTATGAGAATCTTTAAGGAGAAAATAAGCTAAGCTGTTATATGTTATATACAGGCAGCCTATGAATAAGATGTGTATACTCCTTACACCTTTGCAGTTACCATGACCTATACTTGGTCTTTTTAACATGCTATCAACCTAATTAAAGGGATTACTAGGCACATACACAAATTGGACACTCATTTTACAGATATTCTTTTCTTAATATTCTTGTTCAGTACACTGCTTTTTTTCTGTCGCTTCGTGAAGACAATTAGCATATGGAATTGATCGTATAACAAAGCGAGGGTTGTTTCATGACACGACTTCACCAGATGTCAAATTCTTACAGATTTGCTAGAAAACTTGCGACTCATAATAAGGCTGATTTTAATTTTCAGTAAAATGCAGGCTACTAAAAATACTGCATTTGAATTTCAATAAATAATTATGTCTAAGTTAAGGTAGAATCTAGCAGTGATCATTAAATATGCATTGTTTGGAATTGTTTTTGTGTTAATTGCATTATGACTAAGCAACTCAGAGTTGCATAAATTCGGAATACTTGAAAGATAGTGAGTAATGGTGCATTCATCCTTGCAATGGAATATCACCTCACTCACATTTATTTAGTGTATTTTGGCTCACCTTTATGAATTTATAATTTTAACAGTTATTCAGAACAGTCTTCTTACTCACCCTCTCTTTTGTATGATCCAGAAGTGATAACTCATCACTGTCTTCCATTTATCAATCACAATTTCTCCCATACTGTCTTGATCAATAAACATCAAACCAGCATTTCCCAGTGTGGAATCAATAGTCATCTGTTGTCCAGATGACAGTGCAGAAAAAAAGAATCACATCAGGCCCAAGATTTACAGTGATCTGGGCTTTCAGACCAAGTCTCCTATAAATATCATTAGTCTGGAACCTTTAATAATGGACACTGTCCCCCAGTACCCTGTGGCCTGTTCTGAGATTATGCTACTGATCCAGGTTTAAGTACTTTTCACATGCAAAACTGATTCCTGCTGGGAATTTATGTTGTCAAACAGAAAAGAAGGTCTTCCCTAATCTTCATCTTCTGTGTAACCTCAATTTTCTACTTCTTATTTTTTTGTGTGATAAGTGGCCAGGTTACATTGTAACTTAAAACATGTAACCCTGGCAATCACATGATTTATGAAACCCGGCTTTGGTCGTGTACAATAAGATGTGTTAACGTGCGTTTTATAATGCACTGTCTAACTTTTATGTATTAAGTAGCTAATTAATACACCAGGAATGATCTTGTTATTTAATGGCAGCAATCAAAAATGAATATAAACATGTCATCGGCCTGTGATTTTATGGGAGCTACAGAATTGCCCCTGTTTCTATATTCTGTAAACTCCTGTACCTGAGGCGTTGCTGGGTAAGATTTGAAAAAAGAATTATAGCTATATACCCTCGAGCTGACAGCCAGGGCTGTGTCAGCATTTCTGTAAAGAATCTCATTTCTATCTGAGCCATAAGCATTTTTGCTAGTTAGAAGCTGGCATTTAATATCTCGATTTTTGAAGTAGGTTGTTTTAACGCGGCTTTAAATATCGTTCTGAATGATTCTGAGCACTCATCCATGAGAGGTTACCTCCAAGCTATTGTTATGATATATTATTCAACAAACTAATTTCTGTATTGATCCGGTGACTAAATTAAGAGGCAAATCTTATAGTTTTGATTTGTACATGGTTATAATTTAAGATGTGGTATTTAAAAACTATTTTAGCTAATGTACAAGATAATGTTTTCCAAGTAGCATATTTGTTATACAGTTACATGATTTTATAATACAGCTTTTGAATAGGTGTTTTCAATTGTGTCAAACCACGTATTCCAGTCAATGTTTTCTATGACATTTACTAACATTCTCTTTAAATATTTTATTACTGAGAACATGACCAATGATGCAGATGGCAATTTTATTTTTTATCTTAAAATCCTTTTGAAGTGATTTAGAATAAGTTATAGCATAGACTTTAATATTACAGAAAAAAATCTAACATATTATTGCTAGAGAACTTCCATTTTACGTTATTTTAATTTGTGAACATTTTAATATGGATCCACAAAGAACTGTCTGGTTTATTAAACTCTATGATGAGCATCAGTAGGAAATTCTGTTTCGGAGTAAACACACAGTCCGAAATGAATGGTTTCCTTATTTTACCCTAAATGCTAGGGGGAAAATGTTTTTCTTTATCACTTAATTCAAGAAGTTGCATTCATCTTTAAAATGGGCATACTTGTCATTTTTCCTTTTTCAGACCTAAAGACGAGTGGTAAGGGAATGGGGAATTCTATAAAGTCAATCCACAATGATGACCAAGCATCATATTTGTGCGTTTTCCCACATTCAGATCTTCCAATAATTCATTGTGTATTATTATGCCAATTAAAACTAGGAAACATACGATACGTTAATCGTTTCATTCTTGTTCTACAAAGACGAATGAACACCATGTCGAAGATTTGAATTCTCCAAATCAATTAAAAGTTCAACAAATATTACTATCTATTGTGCCCCAGATAGCGTTAGATGAAACAGAACGGTTCCAGACATGAGTGTGTGTTGGCTTGGGCAGTTCATCGTACAGTCTCAGACACTCGTCTGTAAAAATGGAATTATAATGAAAAAAGAAATAAAAAGCTATTTCTAACATTTGCTTCTAAGAACACGTTATGACAGTGGTTCACATTTTTCTTTTCATGAATCTCATTTTTTGTTTTTATACAATTTACACAACTTCTTAGACACAAACATTGACTTAAGCAAAAGCTTTACGTGGGATTTCATAATATCACAAATGAGACAGGAGTATACATGAGAACAGGTTGGGGCTGATGACGCTTATCACTGCTTACGGAAAAGGAAAATTTAGTCTAAGATAAAGAAATTAGCAGTCATTAAGCATATAATTAGCTAGATCAAATGAATTTCAATTCAAACAGTACTTTCAGGTGTTAGGCCATCTTTAAAATTATAAACTATTAGCATCTATTCTTTTCTTTCATTTACATAAAAAACAAATGTATGCTCAGTTAGTATGTGTGTGTGTGTGTTTAAGAATCCTTCTGCTCGTTTTGTTTCGGGTTAAAGGCGAAAAGCGATTTGCATAGTTAACATGTTCAATAAGTGAAGGGGTGGGGTGAAAAGAACCACTTAGCATTTTGTAGTGGCAGCAACATGTATTAATAAATCTTTGCAATTCAGTAATCCAAGCCAGGACTTGATCTGGAGCACTTTGAAGAGAATGGCTGTTCTAATGGAATTGGAAGCAGAATTCAAAGGCATGCTGTTCTGAGATGATGACACAGCAGTTTTAACCGCCCTTTCTACCCCACCGATCGGCATCCACCCCCATTTGCTGTTCATTTAAATTTAGATTTTACTGCCAATTCTTAGTGAACTTGTCTAAAGCCAAACACACTTCTTTTAAATCACCATTTTGATACGTGTAACTAACGTGTAGTAGTATAATGGATTACACAGTTTAAGGAGAAAAAAAAAACTCTTTCATGTACTTGACTTCTTGAACATCTTCACAGCAACCCTGAAAAATAAGCAGAGCAATGGATGCTGCCTTCACTTTATGGGTAAAGAAACAACAGCCCAAATGTTCCACAGAAACAAATTACCACGATGGACTTGCCCACCAACTTCATTCCACTCTTGGTTTGTGGCAGGATCCATTTGTAGCCAATTGTGGGATTCATGATGAGTGCCATCTTTTTTTTTTTTTTTTTTTTTTTTTTTTGTTTTTGTTTTGTTTTTTTTTTTTTTTTCCGAGACAGGGTTTCTCTGTAGCTTTGGAGCCTGTCCTGGAACTAGTTCTTGTAGACAAGGTTGGCCTTGAACTCACAGAGATCTGCCTGCCTCTGCTTCCCGAGTGCTGAGATTAAAGGCGTGCACTACCACCACCCGGCATGAGTGCCATCTTTATAAGACACTCATGAATTGAAACTCAGGGAAATGAAATTGAGGGACATTTCCCCGAAGGAACTGTTCTGCACAGAAACTGCATTAAAGTGACCCTGACCCTTTTGTTTGACAGTAGATTAAACAAGTCTTGCCATAATCTCAAACAAATTAAACAACATGAACAGAGTGTTAGAGCATGTTTCTGAACCTGGAGTTGTTTTTTGAGTTTAGCTTTACCAAGTCTGTTTTCCAATGGTTTCCTGCTAATAGAAAGCTTTCGTGTTCGGTTTACAGCTGAGTAATATGCTTCCTGTTAGGATTATCAGAGGATTTCAGAGTTCGGATCTCTTCTGGGTTACTTCAGGTGGGGACAGATTGATAGCAGAGAGGGAAGCATAGGTTCAAAGGCCGCTTAAGTCTGGTATTCTAATGAACCAGGGGAATATGAGAAGAAGCTGCTGGGCATGAGAGCGGACAAGTGAATACCCACACTTGTGCGGAATGTTAAATTTTGTTTTGCTTTTAGCACACTGCTATCGCTTTCTTTCCCTTCCTCACTATTTACGATATCACATTTTACTACAGAAGTAACGCACTTTAGCAGATATTGTTGGTGCTCTGGGGATACACTTTGCAAAAGGGCAGTTTGAATCCCACGTGGCATTTCCTTCCTTTACAATTCTCTGGACCAGTGACTGGCAGATAAAATACTATGGAGACCCCAACTCCTTTGTAAAGCTTTGAGGTATAAAAGATAATCAGAGTGTCTTTGCAGCAGCCCGTCAAAGCTGTGGTCTGAGGGGCTTTGTCTGAGACCATGCTTCAGTGGCCTTCTCCCATTCTCACACTCCCAAGGAAGCGATCCCTGAATCATTCCTGGATCACTCAAGTGCTTAACTCGGCAGCATCTGCATCTGGGGACTCCAACCTAATGTTTTTGTTTTCGTTTTTCTTCAATATTCAGGAAACTTAGAGTAGCTGCTAATCTTGTCCTTGTTTTGAATTAATAGTGTAATGATACTTTTCCAGATATTACAGATATGCACATTTTTTATCATTATATAATTTTGAACATCATAGTTTCCAACTTGTCAGTATAATGCAGTGATAAATGTTGATGTCTTCCGTATTGTATAGAGCCATTTCTGTTTTGAGAGTCATGGTATTCACAGCACTGATGTACCAAAATATATTTCAGCAACCTATGGTTAATACTTAGAATTTTTAAATCTAGAAAACATTTGTAACTACACCTATTAAAAAATTCTTTAAAGTCAAGGTGCTGGTTTAATACTGAGAATCTGTAGCTTGAACTTGCTTAAATATGGTTTTCCTCCTGAATAATTTTAACAGTATGAAATACTACTCACAATACATACAAATGTCTATAATTGATACTCACGTAAATATACCAGTCTATCACATCTCATTGCCTTAAAATGCTATTTTAAGATTTTTATTAGATTTATTTGTGTGTATGTGGGGTGGAGGGGTTACATGCCACAGTGCACATGTGATCGGAGCATGCCTTGCAGCGGGTAGTTCTTCCATCATGTCTGCCTTAATAATCAATCAGAGCTTGTCAAGCTTAGCAGTGAGTACCTTTACCTTCTGAGCACTTTACCAGCGCTTAAATGTGTTGTGGTTTCTGAGGAATGAAAAGGGTGTTTTTTATTTAAAAGGCATTCCTTTTTCTCTATGCTCTGCATGGTATTTTTAAATAACATATTTTCAGCTGACGTTTTATAGTCTTTAACCTTTGCAATTTCTCGTTAATATTGCAGTGGCATAATTTTGATTTATTATTCTTGGATATTTTACAATATAGAGCATTATGAATAACATTGTAGGTCTGAAATTTAGGGAATATAATTAATTTTCTATATTTAAGCTTTTATCTGTTGCATACGCTATTTTTAATAATTTATGTTTGTTTTTACATGATATTCATTTTCAACAGGTCATATCATTTTCAAATAATCTTTTATTTGGTTGCTTCTATTGAACATTAAGTCTTATTAAAATTTGTTTGCTTGTGACAGTAGGTAACCCTTTAAAATATTGTTGAAGGTGAAAGTAGGCATTGTTCCCAAGGTTCCAAACTTAATGAATATTTTAGTAGATGCAAAATTTGTTTTTTGTTTTTGAGAATCTATCAAGTTAACCATATATTTTCATAAATTTTAGGTGCCTGTTGAAGATTTTTTATGATCACATAATGTTTAAATGTGAATCGAACATTTGAAAAAAAAATTATAATAGGCTTCCTAACATTACTCCTTTTTGAGAAAGCTCGGATTTCCTATACTTGCATAAGCTGTATTAACAAATTATTATTTCTCTGAAGAAAAATATTCTTTCTATTTTTGTATGGAAAAGGTAGCAAGAGTGAAGCAGGCTAGAGTCTGCTCCAGGGTGGTTCCAGGGTTATAGTTTGAGAGACAAGGTCTGTCTACCACTCCATTCACCAATTACTTGGGAAGAAGTTAAAATAGTGATTATTTCCCCTTAGAAGTCCGTCACTTTAACTCAGTTTAGCTTTAAGCCCTTTGTGTGCAGAGAGGAGACCTTTAACTTTACATTTCTTCTGTGGCTACTTATTCAGGTTTATTTTCAACTGTAACTGAAACCTTTCTATTGATTTTCAAAGAATATTGTGTACTCTTTAACTCTTGAGGTTTATTTAGCATAATTACACATATTGTTACTTGGACTTTCAAAGTTATATCCTGTCATTTTGAATTTGTATACTGTATTTTCACATTTATTTTACATGTTTTCAAACAGTGGTGATTAAGGACTTGCCTTTATTTTTTTCCCCAAGGATGTGCTCCAAATAGGAGGCTTTTATAGCAAATTCTATAAAACTGTCAAGGAGCCCAGGCTGAGTGAAATCCTGGGCAAGGGATTGGTGTAGGAGGTCCTTCTATATTTGTGTTGATTTCATTGGTTGAATAAAGAATCTGCCTTGGCCTTTTGATAGGGCAGAAATTTAGGTAGGTGGGAAAAGAGAACTGAATGCTGGGAGAAAGAAGGCAGGCAGAGGAGCAGCCATGAAGCCAGCTGCCAGGTCAGACATGCTGAATCTTTCCCAGTAAGCCATGACCCCGTGGTGACATACAGATTATTAGAAATGGGTTGAATCAAGATGTGAGAGTTAGCCGATAAGAGGCTAGAACTAATGGTCCAGGCAGTAATTTAATTAACACAGATCTCTGTGCGATTATTTCGGGGATTAAGCTAGCCGGATGGTGGGACGCAGCCCAACGCACCTCCTTACTACAGGGATGTATATTCAGAAACACTTTCTGCTCACAGTGGTCCATGCAGTGGCTGGCACATCTCTGGTCCAGTTTCACCCAGGGTTGTGTCCCCAGTTTTCTGCCTCTTGCTCTCTTTCACAATTGTTGGTTATAGTTTGTTTTGCTCAACTGACTTTTTCTATCATTCTGTTTAACTCTTTATTTATTTGCTTGATTTTTTTTTCTTTCCTTTTGAGGTTGTATCTTACTGTGTAGCCCAACCTGGCTTTGTCTTGGGACTCTCCTACAGAATGCTGGAATGGGCAAGCAGCATCATGTCTGTCTTACCTCATTCATCTTTCTGTCTTCCAGAGTCTCCAAATTTTCTGACTCTTTGGCATTGTGTCCTCTTTTTAGGACCCTCAGGTTTTCAGTCCTAGATCATCTCTTTAGCATTGGGAGAGTGCTTTTAGGGAAATGCTGCTTTCCTATTGCGATAGGAGTTTCCAAAAGCAACTTTAGGGAAAATGAAGTTTATTTTGAGTTATAGTTTCTGAGATAAACCATCCCTCCTGATGGGGAAGGCATGACAGCAGACAGGGATGGCAAGGTGGCATGAGAAAGAGGCTATCTGGTCGCATCTCACTCATACTCATGAAGGAGCGAGTCACAAATGCCTGGTACTGTTCAGTCCTCTTTTTGCATGTACACACTCTGTGCTTCTAGCTGGGGAATGGTCTAATGGTTGGATCGTCTCATCTTCATTAGAATAGGAAAGCTGATTTCCCGCAGACATGCCCAAAGTAGAATAATCCAGGTAATTCTAGATTTTATCAAGTTGACAACTAATATTCACCATCCAACTATACCTTTGGAAACTTAACATTGACACATATTACATTTTAAATAATGTTCTTTTGATAATAAAGTTGTTTATTATAACATATTCAGATCATGGTTTTTCCTCCCCTATTCAATTTCTTCCCAGTTCCTTTCTACCTACCTACACTTCCAACTCCACACTTTCTTTCTCTCTCTCTCTCTGAAGAAAACAAATAGGTAAATAAAAAAGACAAATAAACAAGTATAAAACAAAATAAATACTAGTAAACAAAAGGAAGACAGACCACAAGAAATATATACATAAACACATACAAACAAAAACCATAGAAGGTTAAAATCAGAAACCATAATACATAAGGCAGAGAAAAGGTTTTAAAAATGCCCAAATAAAGCTATATGAGACAAAAATCTCCAAATGATACTTCCTTGGGCAAACTTGTTTTCAATTTGCAAGTGATTTTTGACTAGAGATAGCTTCTTAGTTAGGAAGGTGAGCTTGTGTACACTCCTTCATCTCAGTGACAGGACTCTGGTTTGGATCTGTGCAGGACATAGATATGCTGTGACACTTTCTGTGAGTTCATATGTGTCTCAGTCCTGTTCTGTCTGGAAGGCACTGTTTCCTTAATGCCATCCATCCCTTCTGTTTCTTACAATATAGTTCCCCTCCCAATGATTACATGAGTCCCGAGGAGAGAAATTTCATGAACACATACCATATAAGACTAAATGTTCTGAGGTTTCTCATACTCTGCACATTATCTTTTTGTGGGTGTTCCCATATACTTCACGGAAAATATCTTTAATGATGACATTGATTTATGGGTATATCAGAATATCATTAGGACCCATTTTATTGCTATCTCCTTTAGCAGAACAACAGTATTTGGTTTTCCATTAAGCATTTCCTGTATCAGGTTCTTGGCCCAAGAGCAGTGGTAGGCATGGGTTCCATCTTATGGAATGAGCCTTAAATTCAATAAGATAATCTTTGGTTACTCCCACAATGTTTGTGTCTGTGTCCCTATTGCACCAGCATATCATGCAGGCAGGTCACCATTATAGACAAAAGGTTTAGTAGCAGGGTTGGAAAGACATCATTTTGAAGCCATTGTCTTCCACTCATTGTCTCCATATTCTCACAATGTTACCATTGAAAATGCATTCAGTTTAGCTTTAAAAGTTCTAATAACAGTATGTTAAAAGTTAAAACATCAAAGTCTTTTAACTGTGTGTTACTATTAAATAAAACCAAGTTACATACTTCTATATATGAATCCAATGTGTAATGCACAAAACACATATTTTTACTCAAAAAAGAAGAGGTGGGACACAGTATGTAATGATCAACCAAAGCAGAACCAGAGCCCGGCAAAGAAAACACTAAGTCCTATAGTTCTGTGTTCAACATCTGGGGCATATGGTGAAACCCAAGGACCTGGGTAGCCAACCCTACTCCCCTCACTTTGCCAACCACAGCATAGATTGTCTCTCTTGGATTAACTAGACTCCATATTTACTATTTTCCTTGCATCTCCAATATTCTAGAGACTCCATTAAGATTTTAGCTTCACATAAACACTGTATTAGTCACTGTTCTATTGGGTGAAGAGATACTATGACCATGACAACTCTTATAAAAGAAAATATTTAATGGTCACCCACTGTGACTAGATCTTCTCTCTTTGATCAGTATAATAAAACCCACAGGTATGACCCATTGCTCAGTTGATTTTGGACTTTGCCAAGCTGAAAGTAAATACTAGCAATCCTAGAGAGGGAAGAAAAGAAAATATATTTATTCAACTTTCCGCATGGTAACTGTGCATTTTGTAGTCATTTTTAAACTTATTTCTCCTTATCTCCTGTCATATCCATTCAAACTCAGAGTCTTCTGAAATTTCTTTCCAAATTCCCTCACAAATGCCCTATGTCATTTTGTCACTGCTGCCACATCTTAGGTGTACCTTACTCTGTTGACAGAGGATACTCGTTTGTTTCCTGGCTTCTCAGACCCAAAATAATTATACAGAAATTATATTAATTGCAATACTGCTTGACCAATGACTCTAGCGTATGGTAACTGTGCATTTTGTAGTCATTTTTAAACTTATTTATCCTTATCTCCTGTCATATCCATTCAAACTCAGCTTAGCATCCTGCACCATGAAATTTCTCTCTGTACTTAGATCATTCACAGTAAATAAATTCAGAGAAAGCACAATAATATAATCCTTATTCTCTGTGTATATTCCATCTTTTCATGACTTAGTTTTCTTTACTCCTTTAATTTATGATTGTCTTACTGTCTCTTTAATAACTTTGTCTTAATTTTTTACAAAAAAAAACATTTACTTCTTTTTATAACTGTCTATATTCTTATTCCTCTCTCCCTCAAACCTATGTACATTTATCCAACACTGTGACGCATTTAGGGGTCTTTTTTGGTTTCTTGTCTGAATCTGTCTTTATTGCATATCTGTAATAATTTTCTGACCAGGAGCACTTGTAAAATGCTAATCAGCATGGCCAGGACTAAGGCTGCTTTGCCTTTTGCCTCTGCCCAGTCCAACAATGGCAGAGGTCTGTTCTGCACCAGCTCTCTGGGCCATACTCCAAGCCCCATTTCCAGGCACACAGAAGGTCTATGTCTCCATTGAGAAATTCATAACATTCTACTCACAGACCCCATTTAAACGATCGGGCACGTGAAAGTGTCAAAGCGTCAGAGCTGTTTGTGCAACTAACACCAACTAGGAAGCCGCCATTTTGAAACCTTGTGTTTTTTTTCTGCTAATGCTGAATCATGAAGACCTTTCTTAAAAGAGCCATGGTTCTCTTGTTCGCTGCCAGCAAAAAAAAAAAAAAAAAAAAAAAAAAAAGCTATATGGAAAAGTACAGCTACTAAGAAGTCATGCTTTGCTCCCATTTTTATGGGTCTTGAAGTGCTCTTTTTATTTTTTTTTTTACCTTTTAGCGTTTTTTTGTTAGATCTTATGTGGATCTATGCCCCAGAGAAAGAAATTACTTTTAGACTACATCATTACTCCAACATGAATATCCCGCTTTCATGAAATTATCTGCATTTTCTTTTGACTTACTATGGCATTTCACAGATTAAGAATGAGATTATGATATCTTATTATTTATTTAATACAGTCACTCTAAATTTTTCTCATGGCTATTCTAGATTTATATTTCCTCCAGGACTCACTGCATAGGTAACTTTAGCTAGGCCTATATACTTAGTGCTGTATGAATACTTCAGAGTGGAGGAATAAAAATATTTGGTTTCAGACTGGATGAATTTCCTTAGCACACTGGTCAAGCTAATGAATCTCACATGTTCTCCTTATAAAAATTAATAGGTAGCTATTTCAAATAGTTGCAATAATTCTATATAAAAGCATAACATACCTGACACAGTATTAACATAACAAATGTAAGTTTTCCTTTCCACATGTTGTAGCTAAATTCTTTTTCTGAAAGCAATAAAAAATTGATCCTAACAAATGCATACACAGAAGAAAATCAATGAAAAGGGATGGCTCACAGGAAATAAATGGGAATGAGGCATTTTGAGAACAGAATACAAGGCAGAAAGATATTAGTTAGGAGTTAGATAAATGATAAATAAAGGATCATCAATTTATCTCTTCTTTTCATTAAAGATTCACATCTAGGTTGAGAGTGCATTTTTGGGTTAAGCTGTCTGTTCCATCTGAGAGTGGTAGGGGTCGCTGATGAGCAGTTCAAAAAAATCCAAGAGAGTCAGCACTGTGTAGTCCAATTAGACAGCTTGCAATTTTCACTCCAACTGAAAAGAACTGTTAAAAATAACTGCAAAGGGGACAGGTTCCAGCCTTCCATATATGTCACCATGACCTCCTACTCAGAAGTCGACATGTACAACAGAGATTACCAAAAACTTTAGTAGGTTTTCAGAGAAAAAGAAATACCAGCCAAGCAGTGATGGTGCATGTCTTTAATCCCAGCACCCGGGAGGGAGAGGAAGGCAGATCTCTGTGAGTTCGAGGCCAGCCTGGTCAACAGGAGCTAGCTCCAGGAGAGGCTCTAAAGCTACAAAGAAACCCTGTCTGGAAAACCCCCCAAATATAAAAAAATATAAATAAATAAATAAATAAATAAATACCAACCTCCCCCCACACACACACACAAATGGAAAGGAAGGGAGCAAGGAGGAAAAAGTAGAAGAACTTACCTTGGAGGAAACCAATAAATCAAGGAACTAACCACACTCTATAAAATCTCAAGTGTTGTTCTTAGAGAGTCACAAAATATTTCTATTATGAGTACAATATCATGGCTATGAAGAAATAGTAGATAGAGAACAAAAAATAGATTTTAGAAATATGTTTCTACTACAAAAGAATTCACAGAAAAGACTAATAAGAATAGGGATAAAGGGTATGCCAGCTGAAGTGTTAGAAAATTCCAATGACCTGGAGTAAAATATGAAAAAAGTAGAGGAGTTAATTGACACTGAGGCTAAAGCTACAAAACCCAATGAAGATCTTCCACAAAGATGACAGTGGTGATGAAGAAAAGAAATAATCACAGTAAAAGCACTGAATAAACTGCCTTAGAAAACAAAAACAAAAATAAACAAACACACAAACAAAAAGCATGAGACTCCAACCTCTCCATCCAGCTATATCCTGCACACACTGTGCTAGAGTCTAGTCAAGTGAATCTTAGGTTTCATTTCTGTGCACCCTCCTCAAGACCCTAGATCTGGCCCATGCTTCACCCCACATGGTCACCAACCACCATATTCCAGCCAGGACATGCATGCCCCATTCTTCTTGAACAAACAGAAATCTATGTACTATATTCTAGCCTCTCTGCATGACCAGAACCTATGTATGTTATGCTTGAGTCTAAATAATGTAAGTTCCCCTGATCCTTCCATGCAGCCTCCCACACCAAACCTAGATGTCTTTCAATGGAAGAATGTATAAACAAATTATGGTACATAAACATTGGAGTATTGTTCAGCTGTTAAAAACAATGGCATCATGAAATTTGCAGGCAAATGGATTGAATTAGAAAAAGATCATCCTGAGTGTGGTAACCCAAACCCAGAAAGACAAAAATAGTATATATTCACTTGTAAGTGATTTTAGCTGTAATGTAATGGATTACCATGCTGCACTCCACAGATTTAAAGAAGCTAAAAAACAAGAAGGGTTTAGGAGCAAGGGATGCTTGGATCTCCCTGGGAAGGGAAAATAGATTTTGGGAGTGGACTGGGGGTAGGCAGCGATGAGAACATGAGGGATCAGGTGGGGATGGGGGGAGAGTAATGAAAGAGATGACTGAAAGGAGGCATTTCAGAGTGAGTTAGAAACTTAGTGCAGTGGAAACTTCCAAGACTCTACAAAGGTGACTCATGCAATGACTGGTAATAGGATATAGCCTGAAATGATCACCTGCTATAGCCAGGCAAGACTTCCAGTGGAGGGAATAGGACAATAATTCAGTCACACAACCATCAACTTACAATTTGTCCTGCCTATAGGATGTGCTAGGGTAAAGGTGGTACAGAAATTGGGGGAGTGGCCTATCATGGTAGTTTGAATCCAAAGAGAATGGCATTATTAGGAGCTGTGATGTTGCTGAAGGAAGTGTGTCACTGTGAAGCTGGCTTTGAGGTTTCTTTTGTTCAAGCTTCCCTCAGTTGTACAATGAGAGGGTCCACTCTGCTCTGTGTTGCCCTTTGGTCAAGATGTAGCCAGCACAAGATGATGCCGTGCTCCCCATCATGATGATAATCGACTGATATTCTGAAATTTTAATTCATCAACACAATTAAATGTTTTCCTTTATAAGAGTTGCCATGGTCATGGTGTCTCTATAAAGCGATAGAAACCCTATGATATGAAGTTCATATCAGGGTCTGGGGTATTGCTGTGATAGGCCTGATCATGTTTCTGTTTGGAGGAATTTGGACTTTGGTATTTTGGGTTAGGAAAGCAGTGGAATGATTTACAGCTTAATGGGCTACACACTAGTAAAACCATGCTGATAATGACTTGAACTGTCTGAGAATGGATCAAGAGGTTTCAGAGGAGAAGAGCTTTAGTATGTTGCCTAGAAATCATTCTTGTGAAGAATGTGACTGCTTTTGCCCTTGTTCGAAGGCTAAAGTGAAGAGTTTTAGATGAATTCTGTTGGCAGAGGAAAGCTCAAAACAACCTAGTATAGACTGTTATGGTAACTCTAATGAAGATTTATAATGAAAAGGAACAAACTAAGCAGGGTAAATTATAAAATGTAAAATTTACGGAGAGAAAGAACACCAGGAAGTGGAATGGAACTAAGTCCTGTGTTCAAGTGGATAAACAGGTTAAGAAGTAGCATAAAGGAAGCTGTAACTTCAGGGCAAGGTCTTCCCAATTATATTTCCAACTTGTGAAAGGGAATTAAAGGAAAACTTAGAGCTGGGTACCATTATGCTCACCTTTAATACCAGCACTGGGAAGACAGAGACTGGCAGATCTCTGAGTTTGAGACCTGCCCTGTCTATAGAGCAAGTTGCAGAACAGCCAAGTTTAGGTGGTGAAGTACAAGATGCTGGTGAAGATGTAATTGAATGAGGAGGCCATATTCTAGTCCCAGCAAACAGCAAAACTTAGCAGCCTCAAGCACATGGTTCTGGCTTAAGAGTTAGGATAGAATAAACAGGTTATGGAATCTGCCTCCCTGTCTAGGGAATGCTACTGAGGCAAGCCATGTGTCAGGAATGTCCCTTAATGATGGCCTAGAGAGGCCATTGCATGAAGCTGTGAAGTTGGTGCCTGGATTGCCTTGGAGACCCCAAGATGTTGAAGATGCCAGAATTATGGGATACCTGCCAAGAGAAGCTTGTAGTAGACAGTGGAACCAGCCCAAGAAAAAGAAGTACATTGTAATCAACAAAACTGGAAGGAGTTGGAGATAGCAGACATGGAGATGCAGATTTTGGATTCTGCCCAGCTGGCTTTTGGTCTTGCTTTGGTCTAAGACTTCCTCACTGTGCCCGCTTCCATATGTTTTGGAATGGTAATGTTATCCTGTACCATTATGTGACGGAAGCCTGTGATCCGCTTTTCATTTTAATTTTATGGGGGATTAGAGTTAAGAGATTGCATGAATCTCAGAAGAGATTTGTAAGTGTACACTTTTAGATAAGTTTTTGACAGTTATATGAGAATATGGAGACTTTTGAAGTTGGACTGAATGTCTTTTGCATTATGATATGTCTACAAGACTTTGGGAGCCCAGGGAGTGGAATGTGGTGGTTTGAAAGAAAATGATCCCCAAAAAGGAGTGGCACTGTTGGGAAGTGTGGCCTTATTGTTTTAGGTGTGGTCTTGTTGGAAGAAGTGTGCCATTGTGGGGGCAGGCTTTGAGATCTCATACATGGTCAAGTCATGCCCAGTGAGATAGACCATTTCCTGTTGTCTGTGCATCAATATATAGCTGTGCCTTCTCCAGCACCATGCTCCCATTCACAATGATAATGGACCAAACCTTTGAAACTGTAGGCTGCCAACTCAGTTAATGTTTTTTTTTTTATAAGAGTTGACATGGTCACGGATCTCTTTAGAGCAATAGAAACTCTAACTAAGACAACGACCATCATGGGAGTGGCATCCCTAAGGTGCAATAGTGGCATAAATAATAGCTCTCTATTTGGACTCAAAATCTGCTCAGCTGGAAGGAAATCATGGTTGGTAATATAATCCTAGTTAACTACTTAACTACTGCAGCATAGTAAACTCACAGATCTTGGAGAAGAAACCAACAATAGTCCCTTTATAAAAAAAGAGATAATTCTTAACTACATTCTAAACATTTGTACTTATGTTGTCCTTATAAATATTGTCCTTACAGATCAGAATAGGTCTCCCAGCTCCCCAAAACACTTTAGTTTTCAGCAGATGGAGACAATTATAGAAAACAACAAACAGAATAAACTGTCACAGCTCCACCTGATACAACTGTAACACAATTTCTATACTTAAATTTAGGGACTGGGTGGAATAGGGGGTGAAAATATTTAAGAGTGAGAGAAACAGGAAATTTTCTTTGAGAGAGTTTGTCATCTAGGAGTGTCAGAGAGCTATATCCATGAAACCTCATCAACATGGTTGTCTAAACAAAACCTGAACAAGTACAATAAGAGACATGTTAACATGATATGGGTAAATTGTCTGGGACCTTAATGCTAGACAATGAACTGGAGAAATGTCTTCCCTGGAGAAGAGCTCCCAAACTGGTTATACAATCCTAAGTAGTCAGCCGTAAAATCGTGTACATATAAGAAACATTGTATGTACTGAATAGATTTTGTTTATGTATTTAGGCATATACTTTGGGATACACACACATACACAACACACATACACTGTGCAACAGCAGTTAAAGTAGAGCCCGGGGTGATGTGGGATTCCTTTGTATGTTGTGAATACCATTGGTTAATGAATAAATGTGCTTTGACCTACAGAAGGGTAGAATTAGGTAAGGCAGGGATTCCAAGCAGAAAGAAGAGGAAAGAAGGTGGAGTCAGAGAGATGTCAAGTAGCCACAGGTGGAGACAGACACCCGGGAACCTTGTTGGTAAACCATGTGTTTGTGGTAAAATGATAGAAATGGGTTATTTAAGCTGTAAGGGCTAGCTAGAAATACACTTAAGCTCTTGGTCAAACAGTATCTTAATTAATACGGTTTCTATGTGATTATTGTGGGTCTGGGCGACCAGGAACAAACAAGCAGCCTCTGCCTACACAGGAGCAGACATGCAAGGAACGGTTGGAGGGAGGAAAAGGGAGCGGGAGACCAATGGAATTGCATTTTACTTTTAGAAAATAAAAAGTAATTAAAAGACAAGCAAAACATAAGACCTCATTATAGCACTTGAAGGCTAAAATAGAAAATTTTCAGAACTTTCAAAGAAATACAATGGAGCAGCAGTGACACAGTACATCTAATTAATCATCCTGAATGTTAGACGTCCCAAGGTTTTGAGTAGAGAGAGAAACTGAACTTAAAATTACATATGACGGAACAAGGAAGAGGGCAAAGAGGAAGAGAAATTAAAGAAATCAAAAAATGATACTTGGGGGTTGCAAAGGTCTACAAGGAATAGTTCTACTTTCTCCATGGAGAAAATCTTCAAAAAAAACATTTTAAAGCAAGAAAAGAAGGCAGGACACAGAGGTGATGAGGTACAGTTGCATTCAAGTCTTAGTATGACTAGACCTCTGCACCAGGAAAACAAAGTCTCTCTTTTTCCCTTTGTGGTGCTGTGATTGTGTGGTCCCAAAGGGCTGTGCACTGAAACTGCATCCATTTATAAAATACTACAGTCTGTGCCACTCCAAATAGATTTTTGCATAAATACTGAAATATTTATGCAATTAGTTTAGATAGTATAGTACAAATACAGATGAAAATGTCAAATGTGTAAGTGAGAGGAATATAAGAGATGAATTTAGCAAAATAAGACAGATTTCTTAGCTGACATATTAGGAAATTAATAGAAGATGACTAATCTTAATAAATAAACAAGAGGCCTTAAAGGTTCCCAAATATTTGAAGAATTAAAATAATGTAACCACCAAAATTTCAGTATATAAATGAAATTATCACTATAAATGTTTACACTCTTTCTGTAACTTGACTTCATTAAAATTATTTAAAATTATCACAAGGAAAAGGCAGACACTGAAGTCTCCATTTTGATCTCAAAATACACTCTTTTTTAGGCTGTGTAGATGAAAGTTTTAATTCCACCTAGTCCCACTGCCACTCAGAACCAAATAAACACACAGAGGCTTATATTAATTATAAACTTCTAGGCCGATTGCTCAGGCTTGTTACCAACTACCTCTTACAACTCAAATTTACCCATAATTCTTATCTATGTTTAGCCATATGGCTTAGTACGTTTTATCAGTAAGGCATTTTCATCTTGCTTCCTCTGCATTTGGCTTATGACTGTCTCTGCCTTTCCTCTTCCCAGAATTCTCCTAGTCTGGTTGTCCCACTTATACTTCTTGCCTGGTACTGGCCAATCAGTGTTTTATTAAACTAATGCAAGTGAAAAATCTTTACAGTGCAGATAAGCATTATCCCACAGCAATGTTGTGCTTTTAACAAGTGTTTACTAGTCTATAAATTTCATACCAAAGTAGTCTTCGTACTGAAGAAGATGGTTGTCAAACAGACTTTTCATGAGGCCGTGAACGTTCCATGAAGTGGTGTGGCTAACTTTGTCTGCTCTGGGGCCATCAGTTCATGAGAACTGTTGTTGTTCGCTATGCGACAATTCTTAATTTTTATTCATTTTGTGCCTTGAAGGTTGCTGTCCTACATAGTTGTAACCTTGACACAAACTAGTGTCCTCTGGGAACAGAGAAACTCAGTTGAGCAACGCCCCCATTATACTGAGCTGTAGGCATGGCCAAGTGTTTTTGTTTTTGTTGCTGTTGTTATTGTTGTTGTTATTCAAGGATTGATGTTGGAGACCCCAAACCATCATGGGTAATGACCCTTCTGGGCGGGTGATCCTGAATTTTATGAGAAAGCAAACTGAGTAGCTCTAGCTGAACAAGCCAGCAAGCAGCCTACCGCCATGGCCTCTGTTTCAGTCCTCACCTCCAAGTTCCTGCTTTGAGTTCCCTCCCGACTTCCCACAGTGATGGACTGTAAAGTGAAAATGTAAGCTGAAATAAACCCTTCCTCTCCCAGTTACTTTTAGTCAATTTTTTTTTAATCACAACAACAGAAAATTATGAGGATAAATGCTAAAGAGAACCTCTGGCTCTACTCCTTAGAGGCCAATAATCCCCATCCCACTGACACAGCCACAAGTGTCTTCAGGTGTTATCAAGTGTCTCCAAGGGAACAAAAGTGCCCTACCTGAGAATACTGAGTATGACTTTTGACTATGGAAGTATCTCAAACAAATGGCCTCTTTTTGTTTGCAAAAGGACTTTTGTTTCTGTCCTTCAAACGCAACGAATTTTCTTCTGCTCTGTTAAATTCAACCAGCGTTTACGAGTGCCAATTCTTCCTGGCTCTGTGCCCAGTACACACATCTCTGACAAAAATTCCTCCTTAAGAAAAATGAATGAAGAGTATGTATGCTGCTATTCTCTACCTGGATATTTACTTTATTCCCTGACCTCCCCCCATGTGGAAATTGTCACACATTTTATTTTGCCTCAGGCACGATCTTAGCAGTTGCTAGGGCTGGTTCAGAGAGTTTTCGTAAAGTCTTCTAATTTCCATATATTAAAATGCAGCAGTGAGCGAAAAAAATTACTTTGTTGAAGACAGAAAATACAGGTGAAAGTAGCAATCATAAACACTGGTTGGTTCGTGAAAATTTGAAAAAAACACTTAATAAGCACATTTAGTATAATTAAAAGATAGTTAGTATGCATCAAAGTTTCTAGAACAAACCCATGTTAGATTGTAGATATCAAAACTGGAAAACTGTAATTTGCAGCATAAATTTTCATTTATTATGTTTTAGGTTAAAAGTCACTTTATGATTGTTATGTTTGCCTCGAAGAAGCTAAATTGCACTTTCTTTAAAAGTTATAGATTCCATAGTTTGCCTAAAAGAAAATTGCAAATTATTTTTTATAAAAGTGAATGAATCTCTTTCTTCTACATTGGATTATATTTTTAATTATTTTTTCTTTAAAGAAAATCATTTTTAAAAAGAATATGTATCTATGAACATGCTTAATCATAACAGAGGTTCCCACTGTACAGCTCTTTACTGTGCACTTTTGTATACGATTTATGTCATCTCCCTTAGCAGTATTTTTATAGAAGTTTGTATAAAAATTTGTTTGCCATATTTTTCTCTATTGCTATCCCAGTGTACCTAGTCACGAAATTGGTAAATTTATTTTCATTTCTGTGTCTGTATTCCTCTCATTTTCTTCTGAATGTTCAGGAATTGGAGTTCAGTAATTCCTAAATTTTGGCTAATGGGACAGCAACAACAACTGCAGAAGGAGTCATTCCCAAAACTGTTTTTCTTTCTTGTTTGGACTGAGGATAAGGGGGCAGAAAACAGCCACTACCTTGGGGAACTCGGAAAAATCTTATCTCTTTGATGACATCTAGTGCACTGAATTCATGGTACTTTGGGAAACACAGATACTGGTTAGTGAACTAGGAGCCAACCCTATGGGAAGTTCCAGATTCAGGAAGGCAAATACACCCCTCGCCCCGGTCATGGAAAGCTTTTCCCCCATTTGCAGCCTACCACTACAAAGGTATATGAATCCATTGTATGACCTCCGACCCCTGCCGCCCCAGAGGAAAATGTCAGTTTTTCTCCCTTTACTGAAAATAGATTCTAGTGCAGAAGAATCTATATTTTGTAAATTATGTTTTAAATAAATGCTGATTGGCCAGTAGCCAGGCAGGAAGTATAGGTGGGGCAACTGGACAGGAAGTAGAGGCAAGTCAATGAGAACAGGAGAATTCTGGGAAGAGGGAAGCTGCCTCTGCAGTCCTGTCCAGACGCAGAAGAAGCAAGATGAGACTATGCTGCTGAAAAAGGTACTGAGCTATGTTGCTAACACAGATTAGAATAAGGGGCTAATGTAAGTTATAAGAGTTAATAAGAACCCTGAGCTAACGAGCCAATCAGTTTATGATTAATGTAGATCTCTGTGTGATTTCTTTGGGACTTAACAACTGTGCGAACTGGGCAGCACAGAAATCTCAGGCAACAAGATTTTTTTTCTCATACAATATATCCTAATTACAGCTTCCCTCCCGTTATTCCTCCCAGTCCTCACCACACACTCCCAGCTCTTCCCACCTGGTTCCACACCCCTTCTGTCTCTAATTAGAAAAGAACAGGCTTTTAAGATATAATAAATTAAGCATAGTAAGATAAAATTAAACCATCAAATAGAAGTTGGACAAGTTAAACCAAGAGAAGGAAAAGAGTCCAATAGAAAGCAAAAGAACCAGAGACCCACTCATTCACTGACCCAGAAGTCCCATGGAAGTCCTAAACTAAAGGCTATAGTATCTGCTTATAGGACCTGGTGCATACCTGTTCAGACCCTGTACTTGTTGCTTCAGTATCATATGACCTATGTTCAGTTGGTTCAGAATGCCTTGTTCTTCTGGTGTCTTCCATACTCTCTGGTTCTCATACTCTTTCTGCCTCCTCTTTTGCTGCATTCTAAGAACTCTAAGGGGAGCAATTTGATGGAGCTCTCACATGTAGAGCCCTCTCTCCTCTCTGTAATGTCGGGCTGTGGCTCCTTGAATATGTTCCCATCTTCTGATAAAGGAGTCGTCTCTGGTGATGACTGAATAAGGCACTGATCTATGAGTATAGCAGACTATAATTAGGAGTCATTTATCACTACTTTTATTGTATGACTTTTTGTAGATATGAATAAATATCTATTCCCCAGATAGGCACTGATGGCAAACAGATGCATATTCCTACATTGGTGAACCAATGAGCTTACTGGGGTTACTTACTGAAACATGGTTGACTCAAACATAGTATAATTTATCATGCTCCCTGCCATGCTTTCTCCACAGAAGTTTCCTTTCATAACCGTTTACTTTAGTAAATATTTTCCCTTATGTAGCTTATTCCACAGGCCTTGGGAATTTTTAACTGCCTAAATGTTTCCTGCTTTCTACACTTCCTAAGCTTCATGGCCTTCTTCTGTTTTGTTAGCTTTCCGAGACTTATGAGACAGGGAAAATGGTGCAATCCAGAAGTAGGTAGACAGCATAAGTTCTTCACTCTGGTCTTTTCTCTTTAATTCCTCACCACTACACCTATCTCCTGATGTTGTAATTGTCGATATTCATCTTTGGCTATTGTACTTAAGCAAATTATATGAATACAGGAATAGAGATGTCATTCTCTGTAACAGTGCAGTCATCCATCAGATATGTGAAGAGGTTAAGTGATGAATTACTGAAATAAGTTGTTCAATAACTCTCATGATAGTCTATGATTTAGAGCATAAGAGTTCCTTCTGTTAGATTAGAGAGAAGCCATTTGGGTGGTCTATTAATTCTGCCCCAGCAGTCAGCTGTACTTTTAGGTGTAACCAGAGCTTCTTTGTTTTGGTGCTCAAAACTTAAATAGAAAAATATGCCTTGTCTTTAAGAATATGGTACTGGAATACCATATTTAACAAGTCTTCTATGCCTAGATTATATACTCTGCCTAATTCTTTCAAGATCATCTCCATCTTCTATCAAAAACAAGAAGCAGAAGCTAAAAAAAAAAAAACGGTTGGTAATTTTTTGGAAGAAAATGTAAACAACCAGCATCTAGTTTATAATATGTTATGCCTTTTTTTAAACTTGTTTGTTTCTAGGATAATATGTCATGCAGTTATCCTGTTTAACTACTGACGTTTAAGTGACTAGGTAATATAGTAAATAAATACTTCTAAAGATTGGATCCAGTTCTTTGATAGAAAATGCCATAAATAATAATATGAAAATAAGGAGTTAAGCAGTGAGTAATTTTAAATTTATGATCAAGATTTCTAGTGTAGTATGTAATTTTGATATCTTAGTTCTAATCTGCATTAATTTTCTTATTTATTTCCATATATTTTATGATATAATAGTTTTAAATTTACCAGTATTGATGTACTAAGAATACTTTTTTCTTAGGATAGCTCAAT
Source organism: Microtus agrestis (assembly GCA_902806775.1). Lineage (NCBI taxonomy): Eukaryota > Metazoa > Chordata > Mammalia > Rodentia > Cricetidae > Microtus > Microtus agrestis. The sequence continues at coordinate 144,325 of CADCXT010004863.1, forward strand.
TTACCATCTTTTCAAATTTTAAGAATTATGCATCAGGTTTTTATTTGAGGTTAATTGAGATATTTCATAAATGATACTAAAAAATTGTAAAAAATAGATGATTTCTACTGGTCATTATGTTGTCTATCTGTAGGGGCTGCAGCATTCTTATAATAATGGACCATTTATAAACTCTTTACTGTGTGTGGAGGTAGATACAGCATAATAAAAGGATGGAGCATAGTAAATGAGCATGTGTCTGACAGACAAGGGGACAGGCATGCTGTCTAGTGAAGGCTATTGTTTGTAGATAGTATTGACTTAAATGAGGCAGGACTCATAGTGTAGTCTGCTAAGGTATTCTCTATTCACAGCATCCCACTTTAAAGTTATGTTAGAGACGAAACTTGAAATTTCTTCCAGGAACAATTAAACTTCTGGGTTGTAGAAACAAAACATTATTAAGCTATGATGAGCCATTTCCATGTATGTCAGTGGACTAAAATGAACACGCGAAAATCACATGGACCAGCTTTTTCTTCCATGATACTTCCTTTCGGTTTGTCTTTGGATTTCGATTGAGGTGAAGTGTAGCCTAAACAATACTTAAGGAGCTGTTAAATGAGATGTCTTCAGTGAAAGACTCATTATGTTTTTGTCTGCAATGGGCAAAGGGTTTTTGTGCTTGACTTATGTTAATGATATATCTGAAGACTTTCAGTAACAAACTTATGACTCTGGATCTTTTTGTATACCATGTGAGCCATGGTAAGTGATGAACCAGGATTGGTGTGAAATCTGGTTCCTATAAACATTCTGATTTCTTATGCTCTCCAGTTGAGCCTTGCTGACTCAGAGCTCCAGACTGACGTGCCATGTATTCCAGGGATAGCAAGAAGGTGTATCTGAAAAGAGGAAAGAACTGCGGCTTTTGTCACATGTGCTCTTTTCTTCCTCCTCATTCGATTCTGAATCTGTTTAATGTTATCTCCAACAGAAATTCCTGCTGAACTCCTTCTCTCAGGACCCATATTTCTTGAATACGTCACAGCTTATTGTATATCTAAAAATAATATTAATTTTATCAGCATTATTTTCTAACCAGGGAAGAAAGTCTCCAAGTATGTCTATCCTTTATGATACCCTGAATTTTAGATAGTTCTGTCTTTCTGTGTATTCTCTGATATGCAGTGACACTTTATACTTTCTTTACATTAATCTTTGGACATCCTCTCTGCACTTACCAGTACTTTTATATGATTAGCTTTCAACTCCTATCTTTTCATTTTTTTTTTAAACTCTCAGAACTTGTACCTTTCTTTTTAGGTGAATCTGTCAACCCTCTTTTTTAATCTTCAGATAGCGAATACATTTGGATGTATATAATAAAAAGTACAGCTTTAACTATATACTTCAATCAGAACCTGGGAAAAGTAATCCTATGTCTTCAATAGACCTGAAAAATCACTTTGGCAACTTTATTTTAGTGAACTTTGGGTGGAAGAAGATTTAGTTTGCAACCAAAGCCCAAGACAGGATCCCACCTTGTCAGAAGCAAATGGCACAGGAAACCCCTTTCGACTCACACCAACCTCTCTCAAAATAGCACTTTTTTTAAAAAATTTTACTTTATTTTTTGCTACAGACCGTATTGCTTCTTGCCTGAAGCTAACAAGAGGCATAGCTGATGTTCTTTTAAATCTAAAAAATTTCAAAACTCCACAGAAATTTGGTAAATAGCATTGAAAATATTTGATGCATTATTGTAGCCTGAACTGTGCTATAGCCTCTGACAGGTGACAACATGGACCACAATGAGTATCGAGTCAATCCTATTCCTAAGACTGACTGTCTGTCTTATGAGTTTAGAGAGACAAGGCAACAGTGAAGGAAAATGACTGACTATATATCTGGGGGATGCTTTAGATAATTAGAAGTGAAAGAATTCGTTGAAAATGGACAGAACATAGGTGGGGATGGCTGGACTGGGTTGGGTAGGTTCAGATGGAGGTAAAGCTTGTGGCAGAGGGAAAGAGTTTAGACAAAAGCCCTGGCCCTTCATGGATCTCTGACACATACTGAGAAGGAATATTTGTCCAAAGGAAGCTTGCACATGAAGAACCTGTTCTGATAATGTGGCTGCTCTTAGTCTGGATACTTGCTTGACTAAGCGAGTTTAAGCATTTGTCTTGAGCCAAGGAATGAAATGATTGCTCTTTTCTAGAATTTGATCACACCTAATCTGACTGAAAAGTTTGTCAACCATCAATGCCACTTGGCCTATGAATGTGATATATGAATCCAAGAAAGTGTTCTCAAATTTAAGAATGAAGTGACTCAAAAAATAATAACAGGCCAGGTGGTGTTAGTACATACCTTTAATCCCAGCACTCTTGAGGCAAAGGTAGGCGGATCTCTATGAGTTCAAGGTTAGCCTGGTCTTTGAGAGCTAGTTGCAAGACAGGCTCCAAAGCTACAGAGAAACCCTGTCTCGGAAACAAACAAACAAAAAGAAATTAGTAACAGTACAGGTTTGGGCCCGGAAGACAGTGTGGAGCCTAAGAACCTCAACTTTAAGCACCTTCTAGAAAGCTCACTGCAGGCTTTAGGGATGATGTTTTGAGAAGTAACCATCATAAACCTAGTTCTACTTTGTCTTAAAAATAGTCGTTTTAGTACACTATAGAATGACCTAAGGATATCTTCTCTAAAAATAACTTTTATGCACATGAGGACATGTGGTTCTCTATATTCTAGAAGTAACTTTTCAGGATATCAGTATTCATGAACTTGCTTCTCATATGGAGCTCTTTTGTTTTAAAAATCAGAGTGAGTGGTCCGACAACTTGAGCAGTGATGAGGATCGGAACAGGTTACGCTGGAATTATGCAGCAAGAAAGAAGAGACATTGATTTATGGATGCTTTACTGTCACTCAGTTTGCAGTGGGAGCCCTTCTACTTTGTGGCTGTTTATCTGAGACGGGGATTAGGAGCATTTCTGAAATGGAACCTGGAGGTTGCTGCTTTCCAAGTCCTCTGAAACTGAGCAAATTGAATTAGTTTTAATGTTTTGACACAAAATAAAAGTCTAGAATATTGACATAAGCCTCTCTCTCTCTCTCTCTCTCTCTCTCTCTCTCTCTCTCTCTCTCTCTCTCTCTCTCTCTCTCTCTCTCTCTCTCTCTCTCTTCCTCTCTTTTTATCAGCATCCAAGACTTTTTTGTTACTTGTAAAGTTTCAGTTAAGAGTAGATGGACAGACACAGGTAGGGCCCATGGCACACAGAAATTTACTACTGTTCTAAGAAAACTTCTGCTTCTTTAAAATAATGATGACTGGGCAAGTGAGATGGCTCAGTGGGGAAGAGGTTTGTGTTCAACCCTGGGCACCTGAGTTTGATCCCTGGAACCCATATAAATGTGGGAAGACAAAACTCACCCCACAAATTTGTCCTCTGATTTACACATCCTCACACCTGTACTGTGGCACTCAAATAGCCCATCCTAATAATAAATAAATACATTTAAAAAATGATAAATTTAGCTGAAATGCCTTTTACTCCTTGGAGTTTTGTTCAAACCATCTGAAAGTTCAACAAAGAAAGGGAATTAAACAAAGAAAGGAAATTATAGATAAATTTTCCTTATGAACATAGATGCAAAAAAATCACAATAAAATTCTTACAATAACTGTCATCCACCATGATCAAGGAAGCTTCATCCCAGAGATGCAGGATGGATCAACATACAAAAATAAATAAATATTTAAACAAACTGAAAGATTAATGGATTAAGCCACCTTTTGGGGTGACTACTACGATGATCCTAGGCAGTGCATGTGTCAGAGTTGGGATGTGAAAATAAAAAATGTTAGGAAGGAGGAACAGAGAAAAAAATGAGTCATAGAGGCCAAGTATCATGAATGCAGCCACTCCCTAGGTCAAACCTCCTAATTCAAAAGTAGGGGCAGAAATATGCTTAAATTCTCTGACCTTTGGTCAAGTTGGAGTATATCTACCTCCAGGGGCCATCTTAATATCCAAAAGTCCAAGTAACTACACCTAGGTCAGAGTGTGTAGCCCTAATTATTGTTAACAACTGTGAGCAAGCTCAGATTCTCTGACCTTTAGACAAGGCAGAATAGGCTCATAATTTTGGGCCTCCACAGATTAAAAAAAGGAAAAAATATGATTATCTTATTAGATATAGAAAAGGCCATTGACAAAATCCAACACGCTGTCATGATAAAAGTCTTAGAGAGATCAGGACGAAAGAACATGTCTTAACACAATAAATGAAATTTACAGCAACAACCAATATTAATTTAAATGGAGAGAAATTCAAATTCATTCCACTAAAGTTAAGAACAAGACAAAATTATCCACTCTTTTCATATCTGTCAACATAGTATTTGATGTCTTAGCTAGAGTAATAAGAGCAGGAGATCAATGAGAAATGAGATATAAATAGGAAAAGGAAAAATCAGTGTCTCTTAGTTTGAAGATGATATGGTAATACACGTAAGTGCTCCTGAAATTTCTACCAGGGAACTCTTATAACTGATAAACACTTTCACCAAAGTGCCTGGATACATAATTAACTCAAAAAGGAAAAAAAAAGATCAGGAGCCCTCCAATGTACAAATGAAAGACTGAGAATGAAATCAGGAGAAAAAACTCCTTTCATGAAACTCTGAAAGAGTATAAAATATCTTGGGGTATGTATAACCAAGCAAGTGAAAGTTTTGTATGATAAAAGTATTAAGACACTTAAGAAATAAATTGAGAAAGATAACAGAAGAAGGAAAGGCCTCCCATGCTCATGGTTAATTAGGATTAATATAGTAAAAATGGCCATCCTACCAAAAACATTCTAAAGCTTTAGGAAAATCTCCATCAAAATTCTAACACAAGTCTTTCCTGATCTTTAAAAGAGAATCTTCAACTTTAGAGGAAACAACAACAACACAAACAAAACAACTCATAAGATCAAACAGAATTCTGAACTATAAAAGTCCTGACGGAGGTATCACTACACCTGACTTCAAGTTCTACTACAGAACTATAATAATAAAAAGAGCATGGTATTGGCATAGAAACAGAAATATTGATCAACAGAATCATATTCTATATCCAGACATAAATCCACACATCTATGGGCTCCTGAAATTTTATATTAAATAAAAAGCCAGAAATACATTGTTGAAAAAAAAATCTTCAAAAATCGGTGACAGTCAAACTATACAGTCGTAATACAATACAAATATATTCAACTTAAAACTAGGCGTAAAACTCAACTCTAAGTGTATCAAAGGCATTAGCATAAAACCAAATATACTGGCCTTGAACTTGTGATCCTCCTGCTTCTGCCTCCTTCTGCAAATCCTACCAGCATGTGCCACCACAACCAGCTACCATTTTACAGCTGTCAGAATGGCTAAAATAAAAAACAATAATGATAGCTTATGCTGGAAAGGATGTGGAGTAAGAAGAATTCTCATTCATTGCTGTGGGAATGCAAACATGTACATCCACTTTGGAAATTAGTATGACAGTTTCTCAGAAAATTGGAAATCAATCTACCTCAGGATCCGGCAATACCACTGTTGGAAATATACTCAAAAGATGCTCAATCATACTATAAAAGCATTTGTTCAACTATGTTCATAGCAGCATTATTTGTAATAGCCAAAACCTGGAAACACCTAGATGCCCCTCAACTGAAGTATGGATAAAGTGTGGCACATTTACACATCATTGGAGTACTATTCAGCATTAAAGAACAATGACATCTTGAATTTTGCATGCAAATGGATGGAATTAGAAAACACTATCGTGAGTGAGGTAACCCCCCAAAATTAATAGGGTATGTACTCACTCATAATTCGATACTATAAACAAAGGCAATTGAGCCTATAGTTCATGATCCTAGAGAAGCTAAGTAATAACGTGAGCCCAAAGAAAAACCTGGAAATTGGAAACTGACAAGATCTCCTGACAAAATTAGGAGCATGAGGGTGGGTAGTAGAAAGAAGAGGAGAAGGGAAGGGGAGAGGATAAGGGGAGGGTAGGAGAACTTGGAATGGGATAGTAGAGATGGAGAAAGGACAGATACAAAAGAAAGGAAAGAGATATCTTGTTTGAGGGAGCCATTATGGGTTAGCAAGAAACCCAACTCTAGAAAAACTCCCAGGAATCCACAAGGATGACCCCAGCTAAGACCCCAAACAATAGAAGAGAGGGTGCCCAAACTGGCCTTGTCCTGTAGTCAGACTGATGATTATCTTAAATATCACTATAGAACCTTCATCCAACAACAGATGGAAACAGAGACCCACATTGGAGCACTGGACTGAGCACCCAAGGTCCAGTTGAAGAATAAAAAGAATGAAATATAAGCAAAGAGGTCAAGACCATGAAGCGTTCATCCACTGAAACAGTTTGCCTGAGCAAATTGAAACTCTCCAACTCCAGCTGGACGGAGAAAGAAAATGCATAAGACAAAATGAGTTCTCTTGCATGAAATATTTTCTTGCTTTGCCTGCTGAGATAACTTAGAAAGAACCACAACTCAATAACTGCAAACACTCTTAAAAATAGATCTTGTTTGCTAATTCTGTTTTTTAGTAAAGATGACCAGGGAAGTGGCTGATTCTGGAACTTCGGCATAAAAATCTTCATATATAAGATTAAAACATCTTATAATGCTAAAATGTAAGAATATATTTGAATAAAACCAAATGTTTTCCCACCCAAACCCACAAAAACTCAAACCCTCTATGACAGGAGTGTGTTGAAAGGACACTAAACCAACCGAAAGAGATATGAATGGTCAAGACAAGAATAATATAAGCAAGAAAATAAGTTAGTATTGGATCATAACCAAAATTGTAGAGTACATACTCAGATGTTCTTGTCAATAGAAATTAGTCAATAATAAACTAAAGGCAAATCTCATATGAAGAAGAATGCCAAATAATTTATGTAGACACTACCAAAAGAAGAAAGAGAAGTCCTCAGTTCTTAAATGTACACTGTGTAAGGAGACTGGATTTTGGTAAAAGCACTGTATGGAAAGGAAAAATATTTTTCGTATTTTTTGTAGTGGAGAAAATCTAAGATATTAACCTGATAAACAATGTCAGATTCCTGATATCAGAATGACAATAGATCTTGATCCTTTGGAAAAATGACAGTCTGTATCTGTTGTCTTTCCCCCTCAAAGCACACAACCGCAATCAAGTTGTGAAGAAAACCCACATACAAATACTATTTGAAAGGCAGTCTCCTACATAGCTGACTTGTATTCCTCATAATATGGATGCCAGCAAAAAAAAAAGTTTTAGGAAAATTACAATAAAAAGGAGTTAGAGATTCAACAGAAAATTGTATTATCTTCCTGAGTGGGGGACTGTAATCAGAGACTGAGCTTTTTGTTTCCCAGCCTCCCAGGCCCAAATAATCACACAGAAACTTTATTAATTATAACACAATTTGGCCAATGGCTCAGTCATATTCTTTGCTTACTCCCAAATTAACCATTTTCTATTGATCTATGTATCACCATGAGGCTGTGGCTTACCAATAATATTTTTGGCATCATTCTCCTTTGGTGATTACATGGCGTCTTTTTTACTTCGCCTACTTTCTCTGTGTATCTCTGTTCAGATTTCCCACCTGGCTTTACTCTGCTAAGCCCCTGGCCAAAATAGCTTTATTAATCAAAAATAAAAGCAACACATATACAAAAGGACATCCCACATCAGAGGACTGTATCAAAAGAGAGATATTAGGGGGGAAATGAACTTTTGCTAATGATAATGGGTCAGAACTGGTTTATTAAGCGAGAAGAGAGCCCCATTTATATATGAGCTGTCAGGAATAGGGAAAATCAGGTGTAGGCAAATGAGGATGTGTCTTATGTTATGGTTTTCTTTTTATTTAAACTGTTTTAAAATGAAAAGTTTAGTGAGGTAGGGGGTTATAAGTCTATAGTCCCAGCACTCAGGATACAGAGACGGGAGAATTATGATGAGTTCAAGGTCAGTATGCCCTTTTCAGTGACTTATGGAAAGACCCACTCTAGCTGTATAGCAAGACTATCTCAAAACAAGTTAGTAATTTAATAATGTTGACATTAAATTAAACAAAAATTTTTAATAGAATTACTCTCTTAAATTGTTATTAGTGTGAATATGATGCATATATGAATATGGTATGTGGGTGTGAGTACGGGTGCACATGTGCCACAGTAAGCACATGGAGGCCAGAGGACAATTTCGTGAGGGCAGTTCTCTTCTCCCACCTTTATTTGGGTTCTCACTATCAAACTGGCTTGCAAAGCAAGTGCTTTATCCCTCAAGCAATCTTGCAAAGCTTCTGTTTTAAAATGTTTGATGACAAAAGCCTTAGTAAATGCCTTACTTTTATTTTCCCAAGTCATTATTAGTCAACCTCTTAGCATAGTGTTCTTTTTTCTTGTTTTTTTTTGCGTTTTATTTGTTTAACTATTTCTTATCACATTGCTCGCCATATGAAGACTTTCACGCCATGAGATCAAACGATAAATCATTATTCAGGGTTCTAGTTTTATAATTAATTCTTCTTCCCATTGATCCTTCTCTTTCTCATAGTTCACTGAGATCAAGCCCACAGTATTTTAGGCATCGCAATTGCTCATCAGTCACTGTCACAAAATCTCTATGAGGTCTCATACCAAGTTTGTATTGAATACTTAATAATGAGTGTTAAATTTAGGACTTAATATTCCATTTAAATTCAGCATTCCTCCTAACCTTTCCAGTCAGAACTGATAATCCATTGGAAAGAGAAGTAGAGTGTGATTAACTTTTAACCATCTGAACAGAATTATGAGAAGGTAAAAAAATGTGTTACCTTGAAATTTTTTATTTATTAATAGCTGCTATAATTTAATCTTGAAAGCTGTCGCTAAATTATCTTCTGGGCAAGGAAAACAAGGAAATGTAACTGAATTTCTTTTTCCTCTCAAGGGGCTATACTAATTTCTCAGAGGCAAAATACTCTTTTGTTCCAGATTTTGAAGGAATAGTTTATAGTTAAAGAAAGCAAATGTAGAGGAATTGTCTAAAATAGCTTTATAGCCATTATGAAGATAAAATATATATGGTTCTTGTGCTAGGTAGTTAACTGTCTACTTGATACAAGTTTTAGTCATTTCGGAAGAGGGGACCTCAATTGAGAAAATGTCCCACCAGATTGGCCTGTCAACAAGTCTATACAATTTCTTGACTGCTGATTGATGTGGGTGGACCAAATCACAACTGGCAGTGCTTGTCACCCCCAGACTGGTGTTCTGGCTGCTATAATAAAGAAAGCTCTCATGAGCAAGAAGGTAGATATAAGAAAAGTTATATTGAGCTGAGGGTCTTTATACAAAGTTCACACTATGTTCCTAACAAGGGTCCTAAAACTATATCATAAGTTTTTGCTGAAGGTCAGGTCCAGTCTCTAACAATAATCTCTGACTCAAAGGTCTTGTAGTGGAGACTCTCCAGCCACAGGACAGATCACGGTGTCAACTTACCAGATGTGCAGAGCAGAACATTGCTATTGATCTCTGCTTATATTGTGTAGTGGGCATCATGGGGTTCTAGTTCTGTGTCTGGTTATCCTGAGTAAGTAATGTCCCTGGGTCCTGGTTACCAGGTACAGCCTTGGGTGTAGTGAGATTCCTGACTAAGCTAATTTTGCATATCTAAAAGGCATGTTACCATGCTAACTACAAAGGCTGAACAAATCTTGAGAGCAAGTCAGTAAGCAGCACTCCTCCATGGCCTCCCCACTTGTGTCCCTGCCTCCATGTTTCTTCCTTGAGTTTCTCTCCTGTCTCTTTTTAATGAAGAACTGTGACCTGAACATTATAAGCTAAAATAAATCCTTTTCTACCCAAATTGCTGTTGTTCATGGTATGTTTATCACAGCAATAGAAACCTTAAGACAGTTCTCATAAAAGCCAATTAGCAGTCTGAAGTCATAAAAAATGAAAGGTGACTCAATATACTCATTAGAGTAATATTAATGTAACCCACATAAACAGCATTATACGTATTTGAAATTTCAATTCGCTTTGAGGATATATTGGATAATCAATAAGATGATGTAAATAGTTGTTAGGTATTGCTAGGTTTCTTCACCACTGATTCAAAATGCCAAATCAAATGAATTTAATAAATTCAGATTTAATAAACAGGGCGATGCAAAGCAGAGCACCACTGGGTGACTTTTAGAAAGGTAGGAGACAGAACACATGGCAGATCTTTAGGTCCAGTCTTAAATAGCCGGTGTGGTCCCAGGCATCGCTAGGGGAGGAGTCGCCAATTTTGAGTTTTCTCAGGAGTGGAGTATGAAATGAGGCACCTCCATGAAGCTACTGCTTGGTATGCTGAAGGGAGGATCTGGACAACCCTCTCACCTGTTGAAGGTTCCAAACCTATAGGATGTCATCTCTAAATACTGTCTTTCTCATCTGGGTTTCTGTGGATCTTGAGGAGTGCATAGAATAGTCTTGATGTGATCTGTACTGATTATTGATTCCTTATATGAATATTTACTTCTGAGCACTTTCAGTGTCCCAAGATAAACTGGTTCATCCAGCAAACAGATTCCTGTTCTTCTAATAATCTAACAGGAGAAACAACAAGCAGATAGATTATCAGGAGACTTGTGAGCAGTAAAGGATGTTGTTTAGGGACAGCACCTATAATACTGAGAGAGTATGTGTGATGTGGGACAATTTTAGAATTAGTAGGAGAAATCCTGTATGATGAGACCCCTGAGCTAAGACCAGAGCACAAGGAAGAACCTAAAGCAGAGATAACTGAAGAAAGAACATGCTCCGCAGAGAAGTAGAAAGAGGGATTATATGTATTTCCTATTATAGGTTAATAGACTGAATTGAAATTATAAGGCATAAAAAATTATTGTATTTCATTGTAAGTTATTCTGTTTTATCTTATTGAGATAAACAAGGTTTCCCTATGTAGTCTTAACTGTCCTGGAATTCACTATGTAGACTATGGACTTGAACTATCAGAGATGCTCCAGTTTCTGCCTCCCCGTGCTGGTATTAGAGCCTTGCACCCTCACATCCAACTCAGTAAGGTATAGATATTAAAAGAACAATGCCAAAGACCATCTTGGTATTATAGCATTTGGGTACCCTGGGTTAGCAAGAAGTTTTTTGCTTTCTCCAGTGATAGTTGGGTCATCACAACAGTTTTTGAAAGAGATCTGAGAGAACAAGAGACTGTCACAATAAGACGTAGATTTACATTTTCTTTGCATTATTTTTCTATAAAATGTGAATATTTTAGAGAATAGGCTGCTTCCACCTTTTTTTAATAACTCCAAATAGTATTGGGAATTCAGAGTAAGAATTTTTAAAATTTGATATTACACTTGTCAGATTCAAAGGAGACTCCAATTTTCCAGACTCCAAAAGGCAGTCCTGGATCCTATAAGGACATCTGGTGGGTAGCTAAAAGCCAGTATTCTTTAGGAACTTGTGAAGCTGAAAAGAAGTAATTTCTGTTATCATTTACATAAAGAACAAATGGCTAGCTGTGCGGTCTTTGAGAATATCAGTAGGGATACTAGCCCCAGGCTTCCTCATTATCACAAATACCTGTTATGGATTTCAAAGTCTGCTATCATCGTTGCTCTTCTCACCTGATTCTCTACCCTAACCTTCCTTTAGGCCACAGACTTCTTTTCCCCAGCTCCTCATTCTCCTTATAATCCTGCTATCTCAGTTATGACATCTTTTAGTCTCCTTCCTTCTTGTTCTCTTTCTCTCTTGCTCTCTCACTTCCCCCTTCCTTGCCTTTTCTCTATCTCTCTGTTCTTATTTCTTTCATTCCTATGTCCAGTCTGCTGACCATGTTCAATTATTCCTTTCTCTCTCTGCTTAAGACTCTTCCAGATGCCTTGAGCTATTTTTTTCTCTCCCTCATATCTACAATAAAAACCTTCCATTAACCATATCATGATGCAGTTATGTAGTCAATTTGTATAATATTGAGATACTGTATTAGAGAAACCTAGTAAAGTAATAGGTTATCATCAGGAAAATGTAAATACCATTAGTTTTAAATTCAATTATATATGTTATACACTATCTTTCAAATAAATTATTGAAATAAGTGAGCAAAGCTAGTGCTTGAAGTTAATGAAAAGGAGCATATATAAGACAGTGCTTGCTTTATTCAGCAAGAAACTTGAACCACAAACTGTAGATAATACTTCTTAGAACTAGAAAAGTCTTAAGTTACCACAATTTTTAGGTTGTGTCATATATCACTTACTAAGAAACATATTTCTCAACTTGTCATACTTATATGTATGTATACATATATCGATGTATATATAGCATATATATTAAATATATAAGACATATATTTGTTCGATTTGTTTAATGTATATGTGCCTTAGATAGGGTTTCTATTGTTATGAAGGGGAACCATGACCATGACAATTCTTATAAAGGAAAAATTGCATTCAGGCGTGGCTTACAGGTTCAGAGATTTATTCCATTACCACCATGACAAGAAGAATGATGGTACTCTGGCAGACACGGTGCTGGAAAAGGAACATCCAAGTGTAGAAGATCCAGGTGTTCTACATATAAAACAACATGCAGTAGGAAGATAGGACCTGGTTTAGGCTTCTGAAGCCTCAAAGCCCACCTCCACTGATACTACTCTAACAAAGCTACACATTCTAATCTTTTAAAATAGTGCTACTCCCCATGAGCTTATGATTTTTCATTCAGACAACCACAGTATGAGTGTTTCTTTCTGTATACCACTGGCATGCCTATTTCTTGTAGAGACAAGGAAAGGGTGTTAGAACCCCTGGGACTAGAATTACCAATGCTTGTAAATTATCATATGGACATGAAAACCTAGTTGGGATACTCTGGAAAAGCAACAAGTGCTCTTAAACTCTCAATCATCTTTCCAGTTCCTCATTTTATCATTTTTGACTAACATCATTTATTAAAAAATATTTAATAAGTAATAATTTAATTTAAGTTTAATTAACATCATTAGATATTTCTATATATACATTTTAACATAAACTTCCCTTTCTTTTTAGTTATTTTATTTTTACCATATTCACAATTTTGTATACAAAAGATTCTTTCTTTTTAAGGCAGGGTCTCTACACAAAGTTGTGGCTATAGTGGAACTTATCATGTAGAATAGGCTGGCCTCTAACTCACAATTAGCCTGCCTTTGCCTACAGAGTTTTGGAATTAAAAATGTGCACCCACACACCTAGCCACATAAAGTGTTCCTATTTAATAATCCAGTTTCTGTATTCTTCTTCTAAAAAATCTCCCCAGGCCACGCTATGTGAGAAGCTACAAATAGTCTATGGTGACAGAACTCACCACTATTATAATTTTCATTGAGTGAGTAAGAATATATAATCAAATATAGACCGCTGCATTTCCATCTGTTGCTGTCTTGTAGTCTCCAAATTTTGTACACATCTCCTTTTTCCTACTAATTTAATTTTGAAGCCACATTATCCTACAGATGTGGCATAATCTTCTTGTCTCTGTGGTTTTGGAGACAGGGACTGCATCTCATTTGCCTTTAACTTATTTACATGTGAGCACTGATCTTATTCTCGGCAAACACTTGGTAAATATATATAAAATAAGTAAAAGAATTAATGCATAAATGAGTGAATGAATATGTGAGAAGTGACACCTTACTCTGCTAACACATGGCTACCTTCCCTTTCTGGGCTAGATCCATGATGTTTCTAACTATAGTTGCACTAGTTCCAGATTTTTTTTTTAAATTTCAGGATCAGTTTTAATATCCTAAAGTGCTTGAATTCATTTGATTATTCAATTTGGCATATTTGAGCTCAGTGTTCTTACTCTGGATTAAATTTTTGTATTCTAAGTTATTTTGAACTCCATGAGAGGCACTAAAAGCCAGAGAAAGCCACCGTATCCGTATTCACAAAGTGAGTCTTCTGGCGGACTGTCAAATGAGACTTCACAATCTCCCCAGTGCAAAGGAACAAGGCTTTGTTCTGCAGCTCCACAAGGGTAAAATTCGGAGTCACCGCAGATATGCTGCTTGGGCATTTATGAATAGATGCGGAAAGCTCCAACCAGAATGCCCTGGCCTGTGAAAGGACAGAACGAGCTCTTCACGTAAGCAACAGCTTCCCTCAGACCATTAGTGTGATTGATATAATGGGACATATTCCTATTTGTCTTTAGTTTGTAGAGGAACATTTTCTCACTTCAATTCATCCATTATCGAGAACAAAACAGAATGTCACTATAATTTACTATTTTACTCTGACATTTTAAATGATATCCTTAATAGTTACTTTTGACTTTTATTAGAGGAAGGAGGAAGTATTGTAAGATCTCCAATTCTTAAACCTGTGTTAAATTTTCACTTCTAAGAAATGTATGTTCTGAATACTTACTCCCCAAATATTTGTGATTCTTTCATATTTTTAAGTATATTGGTTATATATATATAGATCAACATAATTTGTAAAATACAAAAGAGTATTAAGGTACTATTGCTAAAAGTAAGTCTGCTAATAATTAAGGACTTGTGAACGAAGTTTCAAGAACTTTCAGACTTTTGATAAGGGTAGTAATAAAGAATAATTACAGTAAAATTTTTATTCTATTTTATAATCACAGAGTAACCACTGAGTTTCTTGACTGCAGTGCCTAACATCTTTATATAAAAATGCCATTCTTAATGTAAACTTTGCTTTGTATACCTCTTATTCTCAGTTTGGCTATAATGCGCCATCCTTGTTTTCTACAATTAAACTAAATAGCTAACAGCTAGAAGTTTCTATACCTCCTGTTTAGATATGGCATTTTCTGATGATAAGAATAAATAAATATACTTTTCATGGTGTATTTCCCTATTTCCCTATCTCTCACATATGTACATTTTCTTTTCTAGCCCATTTTTATCCTTCACAGTAGTAAAGTCATTTTGTTAGTACTAAGCATTTCCATACATTTTTGTTGTGTGTGCTATCATTTTGTTCAAAGACAGAATGGGTCTCCAGAAGTATTCAGTCCACAAAATGGTCCAGTTGAACAACAAATACCTCAATATTCCACTGACCTATCTTGCATATAAATCATGCTAGCTTTTTTAATTTCATAAATGTATACTACTGCATTTGCATCATTTTCCCCATCCTACTCCTCTATCTAACTTCTCTTGTGCCTTGCTTACCAGTCCCTTTTAAATTTGTCACCTCCATATTTTTAATTTTTATTGCTATATATAAAAATTGATAAATATGTAGATATAACCTACTGAATCCCTTTTGTGTTGCTTACATGTGCTAAAGCAGAGATTAAGGAGGAATATTGCTTGCTAACTTGCTCCTCCTGAATTTCACGTTTGCTTTCTTATACACTCTAACTTACATGTCTATGGGTAGCACCACTTACATGGACTGGACACTCACATGTCAATAATTCATTAGGACAATGCCCTGTATGGTTGTCCATGGACTAATCTTATGGAGGCATTTGCTTAGGTGAGATTCCCTCAGATGACAAGCATGTGCCAAGTTCACAAAAAGTCAGCTAGGATATGACTTAGTTCACAAGTCCTTAATTTCAAATCTTGAGGATTTCAAATAATGTATTTTAATAAAAAATCATACCCACTCTTCCCAGGTCCTCTCAGGCCTACACCTGGCTCTCCACTTTATCCAATTTGATGATTGTGTTTTTGGTGTTTTGTTTTGTTTTTAAACACATAGATTTCAATTTTTGTTGCCCAACTCTTCTTGTCTATGCAGCCTTCACTGGAGTGTGACTTCAGACTTCAGATTTCACTGACTTACTTGAGTCACACCATCAAAGAAATTGACTCTTCCTCTCTCAGGAGCTACAAATGCTAATAGTTCCAGATAGAGGCTGAAGTTTGTGGTCTAACGAACTTGCTCATGTCTTGTGCATGCTATAACATCAACCGTGAATTCTTATGTACAGCTTCCCTATTGTGTCTAGAAACATTGTCTCCTTGATATCATCTACTATCTCTGCATCTTTCTGTGCCATCTTCCTGAAACATCCCTGAGCCTTAAAGAGAAGCTGGTAATATAGATGTCCAATTTTAGGGCTCAGCATTTTAAAGACTCTTGTCTACCTGTGGGTCTGTATACTAATTTCCATCTACTCTAAGAAGTTTCTCTGATGATGTTTGAGAATTGCACTATTCTATAGATATTGTAATGTCATTAGAAGTCATTTTAATAGTGTGTCATGCTGTGGGACAATAGTCTTGTATCCTGTAAACATTTGTAACTTGTATTGGTTTAATAAAATTCTGATTGGCCAATAGCCAGGCAAGAATTATATGTGGGGAAACAAGAACAGAATTCTGGGAAGAGGAAAGACTCAGTCAACAGTTGAAACCTAGACACAATGGAAGCAAGATGAGAATGCCTCCCTGATAAAAGGTACCAGGCCATGTGGCTAACACAGAGAAAAATAATGGGTTAATGTAGGATGTAAGAGTTAATAAGAAGCCTGAACTAATAGGCAAACCAGTTTATAATTCGTAAAAGCCTCTGTGTGTTTCTTTGGGACTGACCGGCTACCAGACCAGGTGGGATAGAAACCTCTCTTAACAGTGTCCATGAAACAAAGTGATAATAGTAGGTTTTTCATTAGGACCTATGAACTAGCTATAAATTTCAGGTTCCATTATCAGTACAAAAAATGAGTTTCATTTTGTGGGTGGGACATTAAAGCCAATAAAAAAAAGTTGTTAATTGGTTGTTTACTCCCACAAAATTCTTGCCACTATTTTTCCAGTAAGCATATCTTGCTATGTCAGTCTTTATTACAATTCCTAGGGTGTCCAGCAAGGTTAGAGTGATGATAGCAATCTTGTGATAGCAAGAGTAATGCTTTCATCACTATGAATACTAACCATCAGGGATGACATTTACAAATTGACTTCTTCATGTTTATGATTCAAGTATATGGTGTCTTCAACAATAGAATCTGTCAAGTTCTGAAGGGTAACTGAGAGCATTGGCAATAGCCTGTAACGATTAAACATCTATGGGATACCACTGAATGACAACTTCAAGAGAGGTAACCCATTCTGATACTGAGGATTTTATATGCTAGCATATGGTGTCTGATTGGGGACTTGTCCTCTTCTTATAAGGCAACTCCATTTAAATTCTGTTTATGTATATGTCTGGTATTTAGGAAGCTTCCATAGTAGTTGGTTTCCACATGGGCTTTTCAAAAAATGTCTTTAGTGTTAGTTATTCCTCTCTCCTGCCCTACCACACCCTACTCACTTAATCTTTCGTGTTCCCCTATTTGCTTTTCCTCATTCATATCATTATATTCTATCTCCCCTCTCTCAAAGGTCCCCTCCTCACCCATACTAGTTTCCTCACTTCTATGGGTATTCCAAGTGAAGCACACATAATTCCAGATCTAAAACTAGTATTCACATATCAGAAGGAAAGCCAATGCTTATCAATCTGGGATTGGTTTACTTCACTTAGGATGATTGCTTCTAATTTTATCAATTTACCTTTGAATTTTATTTTTCTTAATACCTGAATAGTATATCATATTTTGAATTAACTGTATTTTTATTTTCTATGTAACAGTATGAATATTAAGGTTGTTTCTATTTCATGGCTCTTCTGAGTAAAGTAGTAATGAACAAACATGAGCATGCCTCTGCAGTAAGATGTAGAATCCACTGGGTACCAATAGTGGTATAGCTGGATCCTGTAGTGGATGTAATTTCAGCTTTTTGAGGAATTTCCACATTGATTTCCATAGTGGTAGCATCAGTTAGTACTCTTACTAGCAGTGAATAAATGTTTCCCTTTCCCTACATCCTTGATAGCATCTGCTGCTTTTTTTTTTATCTTGGCCATTTTTACTATGATAAAATGAAATCTCAAAGTAGTTTTAATTTGCATTTCCCGGATGGCTTAGAGTGTTAAAGTTCCTTAAAATGACTCTTAGCCATTTGTATTTCATCTTTTGAGAACTCTCCATTTATTTCTATGGCTCTAGTCTATTTTTTTATTAATTAGTATAGAAAAGCCCAGGGTACTATTGTTGGCACACCCATGGGCAGGTGGTTCTGGATTGTATAATAATGCTGGGTAAGCAGGAAACAGAGCCAAAAGGAATGAGACAATAGGCATCCTTCCTCGGGGTTCTTGTCTTGAGTTTCTTTCTGATTCTCTCCAGTGAGGGATCATATCTGTCAGGGTTCTCTACGAGAACAGAACCAAGGCAGTAAATATACATTTAAGAATTAATTAAGTCAGCTTTAAAATATTAACCAGAGTTAGAACATACAAGATGCCACGCCTTCTTAGTCTTATTCCCAAGGGAAATTAGAGTGCACTATCGCCCATTCTACAGCCCCACCATGCAGGACAATCAGATGCAATAGGGAGTCAAGTCAAAGCAGAAACTCAGTTTATTACTGCGAGCATCAGATTATATTGGTTAAGTGACATCATGTGATGTGGGGGCACCTCTAGCCGATGAGAGACACCCAAGCCCTCCCTCGGGGGGGTTTTTTTTTTTCAGCTTTGAGACTATCCCTCAAACTCAAGCCAGGCTTTTCTCTGTCCTACAGACCTTGAGGTATAAGTCCTGAGATAATTTTGCCCAACATCTCCCCCTTTTGTTTTATATCCCACCCCCTTCCCAAATCACCAAGCCAAAATAGCCCAAGAAGGAGAGAATATAGGTCAGGACCAACCCTACCTGGAGTTTTGGCCTGGATAGCTTCAAATTGAGAGTTCATCCGTGGGTGAGATGTATCGAGCCTATAATAACATTTTAAAGGGCCATGAGTTGTACCTGTTGTATCTGTTTTTGGAATATTTGTTTCAGCCTGTGGAGAACACATGGGTCAAAAAGACATATCAATAAAAAAATAGCCATTGGCCCAGTTAGGGAGGGGATAAGTGTGGTAAGCCATGGGGACCAATTAAACCAGGTCTCATAGGGAGTCCTTGACTTTAATGAATCGATATCTTTTCTTAACTCATCTAGGGTTCTTTTAACTATCCCAGAATGGTCCACATAGAAGCAAATTCTTCCCCAAGTGCCCTGCAAATTCCTCCCTGTTCCATAAACAGCAAGTCCAAGCCTCTCCTATTTTGTAAGATTACCCTTGCTAAGGAATCCACAGACTTTTGTAAATAAGGTAATGCAGTCTCTGTCTTTTCTAATTATGTCAAGCCCAGTCTGTTCATATCTCCAGGAAGAACAGTAGTAATCAGGAGGCAGTTTCTAATAGTGGGATGCTTCCTGGGCATACATAAAAGGGTGTCTGCAGGAAGGCATGTCTCCTAAGGACATGAGAACACCCACACTCATTAGGGTAAGATGCCTGGGTAGAGTGCACCCCCAGAACCTCTGCATTTAGGTCTCCCTTCTACCCCCAGAATCCAGTTCCCCACATCTCAGCTCAGCTGAGATGTTGAATATATATGTTTTTTTTTCCTATCTTCTAAGAGCAATCTGAGTTGTATCATCAAGGCAGAAATAGGATTAGTATCCAATCTGATATAGGCATAGGGTAAGTGTGGCAATAGGTTCTCCACATAAGAGCTGTCTGATTAGAGGTTGCAGGGTTCTGGGACCTCTTGTAGGGCAATATATACAGCTATGATTTCCTTATATTGAGCAGATCTCCCACAAGGGAGAGTTTTGGTAATCTTGGTCTTGGTCCTCCTGCAAGAAAAACTACAAAGGTGGCCACATTCTTCCAGCCATCTGTGCAAACAGTGAATGCTTGGGGCAGGGGCCTAGAAAAAAAGACTCAGGGGACTCTCCAGTGTAGTTCTTGATATAATTTCACTAACCAGGACTCCCCAAATTGGGTGTCTATGGTCCCCAGTAATTCCTTCAGAAATCCCACTAGGGTGAGGCTAGTCTGGCCACCCATTCTAAATCCTTAATTTTGAATGGAATTATTAATTTAAAGAGATCTTTTCCATAATGTTGGAGGGACATGTCCCTGATTTTTATGATCACTGAGATGTCAATAATTAACTCTCCTTGGTTCTAAATGCATCAAAATTCAGATATGTCCCAAGATAACTGTCAGTCACTTGGAGGACACAAGATGGATTGTCTCTGTCTTTTGTTGGAAGTCCTAAAGATTCCTGGGAAGTCCTAAAGATTTCCTTGCCCACAATGAAAGTTTGTAAACACTGGTTTTACTATCAAAGAAATCAGCAGCAGAAGCAAAAGCGCTAGGAGGCCAGAGAGAAGGTGGAACAGGATAATCGTCCTTCTGAAATACCCTGTTGATTCTGGCTTGCTACCAGAACAGGCCACTCTGGGACGTCTCACATCAAGCCAAGCAATCAGGAAGATTCTTAAGGTGCTGCTGAAGACAATTCTAACTTGTGTCAAGTTGACATTCAACCAATCATAATAATGACAGACTTGGATTGTAAACTGTGTACCCCTGTCCCCAAGCTGTATCAGGTCACAGTGGTTATCATCGCAACAGGAAGCAAACTGGAACATGCTGTGAACTTAATGGAATGAAACTAAGGAAGAAATGTTATGGGTAAGTAAATGATAAGCAACAGAGAACAGTAGCCTCATGCCAGCAGGGAATGCTTGTGGCAGGGGCTTCCCTATACTTTCTGTTCAATAGTCTTGTTACGAGAACTTAACTTGTTAAGGAACAGCAATGTCTTCATCTATGGGCAATCTAGTGGACAGCTAGGCATGTCAGATAAATGTGGCCACCACATCTTCCTGTTGTCTAAAATGTGTTGACTAACCTTCAAATGAGATATAAATTGCCTGTAGTTCTCCATAAGGCAAAAACCAGATATGAAGAGGGAGCATTTAATTTAAACTCTTGGCCAACTTATCCTCAACAGAGTTTTTCATTTGTGGAGACTATATATCAAAATGCATACATGAAGATATAAGTTACCTTTGATAGTAAATAAATACTCTTCTGCTGGAACTCTCTTTCTTGATAACCCAATGAGGGACAAGCACAGACAGAAGGATAATTGGGGGTCATGAAGATAACTCCTTGGGAAAGTTAGAGCATGTATATTAACATATCAAAATGAATGAAAATGGCAACTGGTGCTAGCTTCACTGATATTAGTAGACATCTTCCTTTTCCTTCCAGGAGGGGCCCAAGGTACCAGTTTAGTCCATTATATAACTGTATAAGAATGAATAACTCATGTGTTTCACTACAGTCCTTGATTCCTGTCATCATAACCATGAGCACTATCACCAGTAGAATCTGGGTAGTGATTTTGACTTTGTTTAGGTGGAATAGGACTAGGTTCCATGAGAGTAGACCACTGTATGTCACTCATTAGAGTTATGACTCATTAACCCTTTTATTATTATGGACCATATAAAATATAATAAATAATTATTATAATAAATATAATAAATAAAACCATACATTTGTGTGTGTGTGCACATGCATGTACATGTGAGTGCCAAGGTATATATGTAGAGAGCAACTTGGGAGGTTGGCTTCTTTTCTGAAAAGGATTCCTGGGATCTAGCTCAGATCATCAGGCATGGCTGTAAGCTCTCTTATCCACTGATTCAACTCACCAGATTCTTTTTCAACTTTAAGTCATACAGTACATTTTATATTTACTGCTATCATATGTGCCATACACATAAATGCAAATTCCTCTTTTTTTCTTCTTGATGTGATTTCAAATTTTTATTAGAAAACATTATGTGATTAACTTTTTTGAATGACCTAAATTCATAAGGAAAAGCTGTAATCAACAGCTCAACAATGGGGCGTAAATGGACAATACATGAAAGTGGAGACTTCAATATCTAGCACTGTTTAAAACCTGCTTACCTTTAGGAATAGTTCCTAACAAAAAACATTTGATTTCATCTATGTATGGGAGAGACGTTAAACAAGTGAACATCATTATGCCTAGCTTGTAGCAGTTTAAATAGGAATAATCAGTTTGTAGAGCAGCTTGTTGCTGTTCACTAAACAATCTCCTTTCTAGTTTAAGATTAGAATCATTCTTCCTTCCATTTCCCTGGTTTACTGGGTGACAGGCTTGCCCAACTATAGCTTCACCCAGAAGAAGAAAGTCAAATGGAATTCTGTTAGTCTCTGGGACCACAGAAGCAGAGATTGAGGAGGATTAGGCTTGTGTTTTCATCACCTCTTCTGATTTGTCAGATATGCATATGAAGCTGACAGCTAGGCACTTTGGACTTATAGCTGCAAGGCTACAAGGCCTGAATTCAGGGGAACTATGACACTTGCTGTACTGGTCCAGGGGGTCTGAGTGTACAAGGAAGAGTACTCAGAATTAGCAGTCTTCAGTCAGTAATCCAGTATGCATGAATAGAGATGTGAAGATTTATGACAAATATTTTCTATTTTCAATTAGTGCCCTACCTCTGATGTGATGTTATCTTTTGTTTTTAAGGTCCATCTCTAGGATTCTAGAAGCTATTGGCCTCTGACCTTCAAAATCACTTCATTGTCCTTGAAATTTTTGATCTAGAATTTAAACTGACTGGTGTCATTTTGCTTGTATTTATCAAGCAAAGTTGATTTTTGATAAGTGCAACTATGAAGAGCCGCCACAATTACTTCAACTCTTATAAAGGACAATATTTAATTGGGACCGGCTTACAGTTTCAGAAGTTCATTATTATAGTGGGACATGGTGACATGGAAGCAGACATGATGTGAGAGAAGTTGCTGAGTGTAAGTTTGTGGTAGACTGAAGCAGAAGCAACTGTGTCACACTGGGCCTCACTTGAGCATAGGTGACCTCAAGACCTGCCCCTCACAGTGACATACTTCCTCCACCAATACCACACATACCCCAACAAAGCCACACCTCCTAATAGTGCCACTTCCTATGGGGCCATTTTCTTTGAAACCACCACATTGCTCTCCCTGGCCCCCACATGCTTGGGGCTACAACATTCAGTCCAAGTTCAAAAGCCACCTAGTCTATAACAAGTCTTAAGTTCATTTAAAAGTCTAAAGTTCAAAGTCTCTTCTGAAATTCTTTCAAACTATTACAAACCACCATAGCTAAAAATTGAGTTGTCAGGGTATATGATAATAAGAAATTGTTATCTTTGTCTTTGCATATGTAGTACATAGAGAATGTTGTGGTCAGACTCTGGAAGCATGAATGGAGGAGTAATAGAAGACATTTTATCATGATAACAGTCTCCTCAGTCCACATACAACACACACAGTTATTTCTCTCCTTCAGTTATCCTCAGTTTTTATTTTGTATATAATCAATCATGTAGGATCAAGAATAAAATATAAGAAAATATAGATGGTATCTAGCCTTTTTCATTAGACATTCAGGATACAGTAAAACACACCTAGTTCAGGAAGTATCCAGTTTACTAAGTATCTTGCTTTCATGTCACTTTTTGATACTTTTACTTCTCTGTTGTGGATTTTTTTTCTTAGATAAATTAAGACACTCGCATGAATGTTGCTTTGTATTAATGGTCTTAGTCTACAGAAAATCAGTTCGATTACAAAGTCTTATCACCGGTAGAAAAATGAGTTTGTGTTGCTCTTTTTGTACTGAGAATTTGGATTTAGAGAACATCAAGACTCCTTTAGTAACATCCAATGTGTGGAGGTTAGAATTCCCTCTTCCTAGCATCCTCTGAAATCAGACAAGGTGTCAGGGTAGTAGTCAAAGACTGTGTCCTAATTTCCTAATCTAGGGGTGGATGGATGACTATGTGGATGGGTGGCTCAAAAGAGCCTCTGTTACTTCTGTTATTTGGCCAAGTGATGTCCTTGCTCTGCCAGCACACTCTTAGCCAGAGCTCCTGGATGTAATGTTGCTATAGACTGCAGATGTCACTTGTCCCAATCACTGCAAAGCTAAAAACCAAACACCATTCATGGAGAATCAGGCCAAGTTGTCAGACAACAGCATTATTCTTTCCTTCCTCCAACACATGAAGCAAGATATCTTCTGCACTAAACTAAACCATTTTTCCATAAAGCTTAGGGTAGCATCTTTTCTGTTTTGTTTGTTTTTGACCAGGCACATTTGTAGAGAAGGTGAAAGCAAGAGGACATAGCTCTCCCAGTAAGGATTTGCTTCAAGGTATATTTTCTCTACCTAGGTTCTATTTACATCTTTTTTATATTACCTTTTTAGAAATACAAAGAGATTCAATACACACATTTTCTTAAAGCTGAAGCATATCCTTTCTCCCTTAAGTCCCATTGCAAAGTGACACCATGTTGTAGTCTATAAAGCAGGCAACTTTATAATGCAATGCGAATTACAATTTGGATGATAAAAGTTATTACACATGAGTGAGTTTGTATCTCCAAATCAATGAAACAAATTATGTTGCCTGTTTTGTAGCATATGGTATCCTCATAATTGCCTTCATATAATTATAACTCTATTTATTAAAAAGAATTATGTAAAAATATGGTTGATTTATTCTGGTGTGATTGCCTTAGTAACTTAATTATACTAAAAAGCATACTAAAATAAAATATAATTTAATTACCCAATTCATTTCGAGGTGAATAGAAGCCTCTCACCTCATTTTGATGCTGGGCAAAGCCATGCAAGCAAACAAGCAGAGTTCAAGACCAGTTAGACACCCGTATGGCATGTCAATTAGGAACCAAAGGAAGAAAGGCTATTCCAAAGCACTTCCTGCCATAAAGTTAAAAAGTAATTTTACCTCAGGCTGGTTTCAAAGTACAGATTTTTTTTTTGAAGTGACTATGGCATTCCAGGACTCTCTTCCCACATTATATAACACCAGTTCCTAAAATCTCCCTCTTCACCCTTTCCTGCCTTGTTATTTTAGTCCTTCTCTCAACTGGCATGACTTCTGGAGATCTCAGTCCCTAGTGTGAAGACTCAGGCAGAGACTAAACCTAGAGTGGAACTGTCTGCGAGCTATTTCAGGGGAACATACACGGCACTGTATAAATGTATTCTGCAATTATAGTGGACAGGTATGCACGGATTAGGTAAAATGACTGTGACCACTTCAAAAACAGCTCAAAAGTCAGGAGATACAAAATTTCCAGGGTTAAGACTTACATTTTCCTGCTTTCTTTCTGTCTGTTCTGTCTGCCTTTTTCCTTTTCTCATTTACAATACAATCATCTTTCTGTTTGCTGATAAATACTTTGGGTTTCTGAATACATACATACCACCTGATTCCAAAAATCGACCAAAAGCAGCTCTGTTCTACTCCTCAATGTTAACCTTTTTAACACCATTGGCCTGATGATATCTCCCTACTGTGAAGTAGACAGTTTCCTATTGCAGCTACTTGTAGAGAAAAATCATACCTCTTCAGTCTGGCTTCTAAGTTCTCCTGACGGCTCCTGCCTGTTCTATTCTCTGTATCTCTAGGCAGGTCTCTCGTGCGGTGGTAACCCTTCATGGTAGTAACGTGAAATGATTTGTCACGTTGTCCCTCAACCACTGCTTTTTCCTTTTCTTGTACCCTCCATGTCTTAGCTCCTACCAAATCCTATTTTCAGAATAGTTCAAGCCTGAGTTTCAGTATTGCTTCCCACACGAATCATTTGCTTACTGTTTCAGTGAGTGATTGTTTCTCTTGCGTTTGGTGTATAGATATGTATGTAATTTTGGTGTCAAATGCTGTGATTATTTAAACATGCCTAGAGTTTCATTTACACTGGGCCTGTGACCTTCTCCGCCCACCCCCATCCCAGTTCTTCCGCCTACAATATTCTCATGTGAGACCTGGTGATTACTTTTGGTTGAATGAAGGCATACTGTTCTTTTTATTTCTATAAATGTAGTGTTACTGGTAGTGTCATTGGGGATTATTGTTGCTGTATTATGCATGTCATGGACTTTTTTTTAAAAAAAAATCTTTCCTTTTGGCAATAAAACTTTGCTATGGAAATCACAGTATGCAAATATTCACTATCCCAGCACTCCTATAAAATTTATTACTTTAAAGGAATTTCCTCTCAAAAATAATAGATCCACTTTCCCAGGACTTTGTGAATCCTCCAGGCCAACAAATCTCTCAGGACCAGCTGACTTCTCTGTCTATTGAATCTCTATATCACAATCAGACAGGCTATAGGGTTGTCTGTCTGCAAAGAAGGAGATGGGAGATACGTCTCCAATTCATAGAATTCTGCATCCATTGACACGGGCACACATGGCACAAGTGATAACACAGCGCTAATGGGCAGAGCAAGGGGAGCGACTGACTGCAAACAATCCCCTTGGCTCAGACTCTTTGTTTCAGTGTGGTGCTGCCATGCATTGAACTTGGGTGCTTTGATTTGCTTTGTTATGGGAACAGAACTAAAAAGAGAATAGAACAGAAGTACGTCTATAATGAGCGCTGAAGTGATCAAGGAGAACTACATTCGACAAAAGACCCATTTATCAGTGTCACGAAAATTCTTTGAATAACCACAATGTGCTTTTGTTTTTTGTTTTTCTTTTTGCCATGAAGTCTTTTATCTTATGGGCTGTTGTAATAGGTGTATCTCCAGAGGCTAGATAAAGGTTTTTGCACACAATGAAAAGGGATGAAAACGTTTTCAAAATAAAAGTAGAAATATCAGTTATTCTTTGGAGGAAATCTATAAGTGCCGTGGATTATTGAAGGTATTTCTTTCCTCATCATTTTATCTAATTATCAGAGTAGGCTTGTAAGCTACATATCATTCCTATTTTATGTTATAAAATCAATTAGATTTGGAACTAAATCCTGCTTTCTTTCTATTATGCTGGGTTATAATTACATGCAAACATGAAGATGCACCGTTTGACAAGGTAATAGAAGAGCACAATGAATTCTACTGTCAGCATCTTTCAATGATGTCACACGGCATCATGGTTCAATGATGCCTTCTGATTTTTAGCTGCCTGAAATTATGTATTTTAAAAGTGCTACTGGTGAGAATACTATCACATTAGCCTTGGCTTAGATAATGAAGGAACATCTAGTTCTGACCAATCTAAATACATTGTTGTACTCTTTACCTTAGAGAGAAGACACCAGAAAAGTTGAGACTTGCTAGAGAAAGACAATTTGAAATTTGTACTAAAATACGTGGGTAGTAGACATTGTATAGTTGAAAAATAGGGCATTGTGAAAGGACCCCAACGACAAACCTTTGTACAAGGCCTGGTCTCAACTTTCACAGTCACAAAAGTCATAGGAGACTGATGACATTGCAAATTATAAAACCAACCTCTCTAACTTTAGACATCTTTTATCTTTGACTTTTCCAAAAGAGCACAGGTTCACAGCTATGATTTACATAACACACTTCCTCTGCGTCTCATGTGCTGACTTAGAGCATGGCTTTGTTCTTGCCCTTCCTCTTGTTTGAATCTTCTTTACCATACCCCAAATTAGAACACTGATTACCACCTATAAGTTGATGAGTAGTAAATCTGGTACAACAGTCTTGACTCTTTCGCTCTCCATTACTTCGTTGTAAACACTGTCAAAATCTTCCTCAGTAGCTTCAAACTCAGTATACTGAGCACTGAATTCTCTTATTTCTTTTCTGATCCTCCATTGAGCATCAATCTATTCTCCTTGCTGCCTCTTTTTCTTAATAGTGCCACCAGTCATAGGAGTACCTAAGCATGAATCCTAGGGATCACCGTGAATTTTATTTACTACAACACATCAGCAATTATATCTCTTTTGTTCTGTGTCTTCAAAATGGCAAACTATTAATTTCATCTCACTCTGGCTAGTAGTCGTCAATGTTTTGTGATTGAAATTCACATCTCCAGGATCCTTCTTCTACTCTGGATTTTATATTTCTAGAAGTAGATAATCATTCATTAAAGATTCTTTTGAAACAAAGCTTCCTCTATAAAGGTTTGCCTAGCTTAACTGTTTTTTTCTGCTCTACTGCCATATTGAATAAGTAACAAAATATCATTTCCTACCCTCTGAATTGTGTTTTGGGCAACAGAAACTCAGTGCTGTTAGCTTTTTCTTCTCAAAGCTCAGAACATAGTAGGCAATGAAATAGTGATTGACTCGAATACTCACCTGACTTTTTCTCCTCAAATACCCCTGTAATTCTGCAACTACTCTTTCCAAATACCCAGAATGGTTTATATTTTTCTACTTGACTTTCTTCTCACATTTAAAAATAGTGCATATAGTTTCACTCAATTACGGGACACTTCCAGACGATGGTCAGTGCCTTCTTCAGATCAAGTATGAACATCAAGACATGATCTGGGCTACATGAATAGATTAACAGTTTTGTACGGTCTGTATCCCTAATGCAGCTGGATCTTGTGAGAACATTCAAGCATCATATCTCCATGTATCTAGGGGAGAGTTAAACATTCAGATATTTTCAGATTAATGACAATTCCTGTAGGAAAGCTTTTCAAAGATTAAGTGTACAAGGTAACATTTCTATTAGCTTTTTAAATTTTTTAATAGAAAATAAAGTTGTTTCAAATAATTCAGATTATGGATTCCCCTCCCCCAACTTCTCCCCGTTTCTTCTCCCCTTCAACAATAGGTGGCAAGACCAAACAAACTCAATGGCATTTTTTGCAGTTTCTTTGTCTCATATTGCTTTGGCAAACATATTTCTTCCTTTCTATTAGTTTTAACTTTCCCCTTTTGGCTTTCAAGTCCTTTCTGATTGTTAGTGTTTAATAAAATATGAGCTAGCTCTGCTAATTTTGAGACACTGGATGACTGTTTCCTTCTCTAATTTTATATAGAAAAAAAAAGATTCCATAAGTTTATCCAATCCTTTAAAAAAATAAGCTGGATATTCTCTCTCAATACGTGAAACTTCCTGTCTTTTCTTTTTAAGTTATTCCTAGTTAACAAAGTGAACTTAATTTTGTTTTACCTTGATTTATTTAAAGACAGTAATCACTGAGCCACTTGCACTAAAAATCTACAAAAAGATTTTACTCAATGGTAAAATATCTTTACATGAATTTACCTTTCAAATATATCCATTATAGTCTAGCTAGAGTTTAAAAATGAGAAAATTCATAGGACATAACTTTCTTCAAAATGTTCACTTTCTCAAGATTTCTTCCTAACAAAGGAAGAACAGAGGAGGTTAAGGGGGGATTGAGGAGAAAAGAAAAGAGGGTAATGGATAAAGAAAGGACAAGAGAGAATAGAGACGAGAAGAGGCAAAGGGAGAGAAGAAAAGAAATATGCAATGCGTTTGAAAGAACTGAATATATCTTTGAGGATAAAAGCAAAACAGTGAAGGAAGTCCCATGAAGACAAAGATATTAAGTTGCCTCGAAATTTATTTTATCTAACACTACATATTTATGCTTTGCTGCAGAATTTTCTTTTTAATCTAGTGGTTTTGGCTTTTAGTTAAATTGCCATAACATACATAATCATGAACAGTGAGCAAATCTATAAAAATTAAATAGAAAAATATGCAATGAACCGCAGAGTCATATTATTAAGAAAGACAAAGAACCTCTTATTACGAGTTTGAATATGAAGTCAGCTGCACAAACCGGCATCAGAGAGAGCAAACGGACTCAGTGTGGCTTCCTCAGCCAAGCTTGTAAATCACCAGAGGAGCAAAACTAGCAAGAACAGCAAAGCTGTGACATACGGGGGTAACAAGGCCGAGCCAGCACTTGAAAGAGCCTGAGATCACCATCTTAAGAAGGATTCTCATTGCCTTGAATCTGACACTTTCAGAATGTCAAGGATTATCTACTGAAAGAACCCGGTTCGCAGATTCATATCGGGCTTTTCTACTCTTTTCTCCATGAAAGAAGTTTCAGTATTAGATGTTTGACAACAGGTCACAAAACATTTCTTCAGTATGAATTCCTTTGAACCAAATGTGTATACAGGATAGTAGAACACTTTCAATTGCGTAAACTGATTACATTCCTAACTCCTCATCCCCATTCAAAGTACTGTGTATCTGGTCAGCAAACTTCCAGGAACCACGTGGTTCATAATTCACTCTTTTCTACTAGACAGACTCAGATGCAGACTGATCTGCGTGGGAGCAAGCAGGCAGTTCTGTGATCTTTGAACTTTGCCTTTTAATCACATTGCTCTAATTATTTCTGCTTCCTGTCAGTTCCTCTGCCCATTTACTCCTGTTCATTCAAAGATATTTACAAAGACATTTCCAGGTGTGGGCATTTATGGATCACAGTTTAAGCCTGCTGAAACCCTACACAAAGAATTACAGGCAACTAAGGGATGCTAAGATGGGAAGAAATAGACCTCCACAGAAAAGAACATAGCCATAAGGTTATCCAGTACTAAGTTGTTAGCCCTGAAAAAATATAAGTAATATTATATGTACTGAGCAGGTTATATTTATGTATTTAGAAATAAATATGTATATACATATTCATGTATGCTTATAGCAGCAATTAATGAAAAATAGACACCATGAATTTGAAAACGAGCAAGGAGAGCTGTTTGGGGGGGGGGGGGTTGCAGGGAGGAAAGAGAAAGCAGAATGAAGCAATTATATTATACAATCAAAAATAAAAGAAATAATTAAAAAGTAAGTCAATTATTTAGGAAAAATAATAAAACATTGGGGCAAAACTGGTGTAGGAGGTCCTTCTCTTTATGTGTTGCTTTCATTGGTTGAATAAAGAAACTGCTTTGGCCTTTTGATAGGGAAGAACTTAGATAGGCGGGGAAGACAGAACAGGATGCTGGGAAGAAAGGCAGTGTGGCAGACACCACTCTTCTCCTGCCCTAGATGGACACTGATTAGACTCATGCCAGTAAGCCACAGTCAAGTGGCGATACACATTAATGGAAATGGGTTAAACTAATATGTGAGAGTTAGCAAATAAGAGGCTAGAAATAATGGGCCAGGCAGTAATTTAATTAATATAATTTCTATGTGGTTATTTCGGGGGTTAAGCTAACCTGGCAGATGGGAGCAAAAGCAGGCCCTCAACACAAAACAAAGCATAGTTTTAAAAGTATGGAGCTATCAGGACTTTCTTAAAAATTTCAGATGCATTATATTCAGCATTTTAAATTTGCTGAGATTTTAAAATAGGCTTTTAGGAAGTATCTATTACTATGTTTTATATCATTGTTTATCAGATTAACAATGCATTGTGTTATATTTAAACATGAGTCTTTATTATACCAAACAAGATGGAAAAGTCCTTGTGGAATAAACTAGGTTCTTTTACCTGTTGCAAGAAATAATACAGATGGGGCTGGAGAGATGGCTCAGAGGTTAAAAGCACTGCCTGCTCTTCCAAAGGTCCTGAGTTCGATTCCTGGCAACCACATGGTGGCTCACAACCATCTGTAATGAGATTGGTGTCCTCTTCTGGCCTGCAGAGATACATGCAGACAGAATGCTGTATACATAATAAATAAATAAATTAAAAAAAATAAAATAAAAAAGAAATAATACAGATGAATTCAAGGTTAGAATTTAATGCAAATTTTCACTTTCAATTTCCAAGTGATGTCTCGAACACACTTAACAGATTTAGTCACAAGAAATATGAAGTCTTGAGAAAGATATTTATTCAATTCATAGTGCTGTGTCAGCTTCTAGATAAAAGCTGTGCTACATCCTGGCCAAGCTCCTGTCAACTTTTAACAGTCCTGGTGGCCTTAATTGCCACATGTAAGAGTGTTGGCTTTGAGTCTGGGTCACCAGTCCTAAGCTTGAATAGTCCTGTATTTCTTGTGACCTGTCTGGTTTTTGGAAGATCCACCTACAAACTGTAATTCTGACTGACCAGAAACTTACAACTCATCCTGGTATTTGGAAAACGTGGAAACTCATTCGGATCCAGGCTTGTGGTACAGAGGATGATTAGTGTCTCTCTCTAGCAAGGAGCTCCATTCATCTTCGCTCTTACCTTAGTTTGTCAAAACACGGGGGAGACTATATGTAACAGTAGACTATTTTCAAATAACCATGTTGTTGTCAGTAAGCTGTTTCCATGCATTTGTGTTTCCTAGATTATTCATTATATCATTAGCCCATAGATTAGACCTAGTCAGAATAGGTATTAAATACATGTGAATGCCTCAAATTTTATAGAGGCTCTCTCCAAATCTAATTAGATTTCTTGAAATTACCTATTCCCAAATAAAAATCACAATATTGGATGCATAGTCATTGATTTTTATTTTCTTTTCAACCGACTTCCACAGGCTCTTACTATGAGCATTTTAAGTGCATGTTCTTAAAAATTGATATTACCAAGAAGAGGGCAGAAATAAGTAACTAAGTAAAAACAAATTGCTAAATAAATCAGTAGGTGAATAAAAGTAATAATAATAAATATTTGAGTGAGCTTCTAAAGATGACAGTAAAAGTAAAGGTGAGCAACCTGTGAGGAATCTGAGCCGAAGTGAGCAGGTCATAGAGAAGGCCTGTCGATGTGCTGAGGGTAATGCTGATGAAGACAGAGAACCACGAGTCAGACTCAAATCAGGATTAGACAAAGGAAGACATGAGAGCCGGTCCTGTGAAACATCACCAAATAGTTTTATATTGAGAAATGTGTGTTTTGGGGTGCGAAGAACTTAAGAAACAACCATTTGCAATAGGAAGAGGAGAGCAGCCTAAAACTACAATTTGGACCCATGAAACATCGTTGGGCCTTTCTCAGATGGAATTGCACAAGTTTCTGCTAAGATAGTACTCTACTGATAACATTCTATAAGGAGACTCAAAATAAATTATCTAGCCCTCTCAAAAACCAGCATTGGAAATGTTAAAGATAGAAATACTAGAATGCAATATATATGTCTCAGTTTTCAGCATACTTTGAATAAAAAAAAACTGACTTTGTTCAACTGTCTTTGCCACTTAGTAAAATAGTGTATATCTCTTCTCTTAAAGAATAAATAAATTAAATTTAGTGAGAAAACAAATGTAAGCTATTAGAACTTTGTATACATATGACAAAAACAGAATTATAAGCACAATTCAATGTTAATTTTATCTTTAAAGTAGGGAATATACTTTCCCTCGAAGAATAAGTAAAGCTTTTCTGTAATGAAATAAGTGGGCAGATACAAGTAGAATTCCAAATACCGTGAGAGAAGATGAAGACATTTAGAAACGTATGGGCTTCTTCAGGAAGCAATCTTTATCTGAGAGTTGATCCAGTATGTAGAAAGAGAAATGCCCATAAAGGAATGATCTTTTTAATACTTCAACATTTATTAGAGTCATAACATAATAGAGTTAAGTAAGAATCAGTGTTAGGAAGAAATATAAGCCCCTAGCAAAATTTTGACTGTCAATACAATCCCAGCACTAAAAACTAAAAGCAACTAAAATGTCTTATAAAGCCACATCTGTGTTTTTAAAAACTTATTTCATTTCTACTTTAATTTATAATTTTCCTTGCTTATTATACAAAGTTTGTTGTCTAGGTGATGGCTCCCTTTTAACATAAAAATATAATGCATTATTTTTATGACAATATTTTTATGTAGGGTTTTGTTTATATTTGGTGTTCATAGTCACTATATTTTAAAGGAAGGCGAAAAATACTGTTCTCTTGAATGCCTGTAGATGAAGTATCTAATTATTTTTTAAAATGGTTAATATTTATTAAATTTCTATATCAAATGTTATGGTAAGTCATTTAAATGTTATTTTTAATCAACTAGTCTTTTGATATATGTATTACTTTCATTCTCAGAATACAGAACAATCTTTATAAGTTGTATTAGTCTCCTTGGGCTTCTGCACAAAAGTTTCACAGACTGGGTTGATTATGTAACAGAAGTTTGTTTTCCTATAGTCCATGTTATAGAATTCCAATATCAATGTGCAAACAGGGCTAAGTCCTTGGCCTATACACGGCTCTTCCCTTTCTTGTCTTCGGAGTCTTTTCTCTATGCACCAATGAAGTGAATGGGAGCTTTTTAGTATCTTGTCTGAAGGTCACAGTCCTAACATTCTAAAGCCCTTCATCTCATGGTACTCTTTCCACAGATAGAGTCACAGCAGGGACTGGGGCTTCAACATGAATAACAAGGACATAAGGATTGGAACCCAGAAAGCCTAATGTTAAACAAATGAACTTCCACTTGTGATGTTTTCACTGTTTTTCCGGTGTTTTCCAGAATCTCTGGCAATATAGGGAAAAAAGGAACAAATAATTGGGTAGAAATTTACTTAGGTGAGTATAGAAAAATATCTCATTAACATAGTGTTCATTAAAATTAAAACAACCTGCGTTATGAGACAATTTCAAGAGAATAAATCAATAGAAAGAGCTATTTACAAAAGACACATCCAGCAAATGCTCTACCACTGAGCTGTACCTACGATCTTAACGTATTGGTTGCAGAAAATGTACCAATCTGGTAAAAGATGATGTAGGGGGCTATATATATATATGGAAACATTTGCACTTGGTGTTCAACTTTGAAAACAAAAACAAAACAAAACAAACAAAACTAAAGCTGCTCTACAGAATAAAGTCTTATATTAAAAACACACCAGTGATTCAAGCAAGAGAATTTGATTCTTGATTGAAGAGGCCTGCATGTTTTCCTTTTAAAATATTTTTATTACTGCTTTTAGCTTTTGAGATTGTAACAGAATTCCAGTATTTTACCCTTCCCTGCCCTCCCTTCAAACCTTCCCATGTACTCATTATCTCTCTCTTTCAAATTCATGGCATCTTGTTTTCATTAAGTGCTGCTGCATGCCTATATCTAATATGTATATATTCCTAAGTTTACCTTCTTGCTCAGTATGTTACTTGTTTTAAAGGGTGATGATTTGATATTAAATTATCAGTTGGTGTGCTCTTCTGTGCAGAGGACTAATTTTACCACTTTCAGCATTCCTTTGTTACTAGTGTTCTCTGTGAAGGATTACAGTCTCCTCACCTTTCCTCAGTATACTTAGTCATGACTCTTGTTGCCATTGTGAACAACTGAAGTTCACATTCATGTTGGGGAGAGTTTGTAGATGTAGTTTATGACTTTATGAAGAGATACAGTCTCACAGCAAAATCTCTGCTTCTCGGGCCCTTACGATCTTTCTTCCTGCCCTTCTGCAATGTGCACTGAAACTTATGTATAAGGGTTTTTTTTTTTTTGCAAATATACCTATATCACTTGGACCCACCACACTGCATTTTGATAGTTTGGGTTTCACGTTTTGGTCTCTTTCATTTGCAAAGAAAACTTTCCTTGATGAGGGATGAAGACTCTACCTGTATGTGGTTATAAGGATAAATATTTGGAATGTAGTTAGGGATTGTGCTGGGTTAGTAAAATGATGGTGGTAGATTTCCTCCAAGATTCATGACTTCTCTAGTCCTGGGGAGTTAGCTAGGTTTGCAGCACCAGGTTGGGTGGGTCTTAGATTGGTTATCTCCATGTTATACATGTCAGTACTGCATCCTCAGAGATATCTTGCATGCTAGCCATTGTGTTTCATAGGTGTCATACCTGGGTGGGACTGTTTGTTGCTTTCCTCCTTTGAAGCTTGCTAAGGAATGTAATTCACCATAAACTGAATATTTTTAATTTCAAGAAATCCTAAGGACAGTATAATAATGATCCAACTTATTAACACGGTTTCTGCAGTTTTGACTAGTAATCTCATGGGAATCATCATTATTGTAATTAAACACTTGTGTTTGATATAATATTATAAATTCTCATGAAGAGATAAGATCA
The DNA here is from genome assembly GCA_902806775.1 of Microtus agrestis. NCBI lineage: Eukaryota > Metazoa > Chordata > Mammalia > Rodentia > Cricetidae > Microtus > Microtus agrestis. The sequence continues at coordinate 180,085 of CADCXT010004863.1, forward strand.
ATTCAGACAGTGGTGGCCCTCACCTTTAATCCGAACACACGCGAGGCAGGGGTAGATAGATCTTTGTGAGTTTGAGGCCACCGTGGTCTACAAGAGCTACTTCCAGGACAGCTAAAGCTATTACTGAGAGAAACTCTGTTGAGAGAGAGAAAGAGAGAGAGAGAGAGAGAGAGAGAGAGAGAGAGAGAGAGAGAGAGAGAGAGAGAGAGAGAGAGAAAGGGAGAGGCAAGAAAGAGATAAGATCAGTATAAATACATCTACAATATCAAGATTTTTACAAGATTGTAACATGTGAGTAATATGGGATTCCCTTCTGTATGCTGTAAATATAATTGGTTAATAAAGAAACTGTTTGCCATTGTTCTTGAGGTCTCAGTAGTCCTCATTGTCCGCTGTGTTCAGCGAGACCGGTTTTAACCCAGGCTTTTCCAGACCCAGGCCAGCTGGCCTTGGTGAGTTCCCGATAGAACATCCCCATTGTCTCAGTGTGTGGGTGCACCCCTCGCGGTCCTAGGTTCCTTGCTTGTGCTCTCTCTCCTTCTGCTCCAGATTTGGACCTTGAGATTTCAGTCCGGTGCTCCAATGTGGGTCTCTGTCTCTGTCTCCTTTCATCACCTGATGAAGGTTAATATTCAGAAAGATGCCTATATTTTCAGTCCGGTGCTCCAATGTGGGTCTCTGTCTTTTTTTCGCCTGATGAAGGTTATGGGTTTTTATTTTTTTTGTTACGGGTTTTTGATCCTACTGCACGTATTGGCTTTGTGGGAGCCTAGGCAGTTTGGATGCTCACCTTACTAGACCTGGATGGAGGTGGGTGGTCCTTGGACTCCCCACAGGGCAGGGAACCCTGATTGCTCTTTGGGCTGACGAGGGAGGGGGACTTAATTGGGGGAGGGGGAGGGAAAGGGGAGGCGGCGGTGGGGAAGAGACAGAAAACTTTAATAAATAAATTTAAAAAAAAAAGAAACTGTTTTAGGCCCTTGCAAGGCAGAACTTAGGTGGGTGGGGAAAGCTAAACTCAATGCTGGGAGAAAGAAAAGGCGGAGTGAGAGAGAAGCCATGGTGCCACCAGAGGAGAAAGACATGAGCCGCTAGCTGGAACCTTGCTGGTAGGCCATGAGACTTGTGGTAAAATATAAAATAATAGAAATGAATTAATTTAATATGTAAGAGCTTGCTAGGAATGTTCTAGAGTCATTGCCCAAGCACTGTTTCAAATAAAATAGTTTCTGTGTGATTATTTTGGGAGTCTGGGCAGCCGGAAAATGAACAAGCAGCCTCCTGCAAATTGAAGCTAGAGCTAATGGGCCAAGCAGTGATTTAAATAATATAGTTTCTGTGTGGTTATTTCAGGGCTGGGCGGTTTGGATGATCAAGCAGCCACCTACAACATGTGAGTGTTGTCATAGATCCTGAAACAAGAATATAAATGGGGGCAGGGTGCATGACAATCAGTACTAAAAGAAAGCTTAGCAAAATAGTGATGATACTGCTACCTAGACATTTGAAAACTCTAGATGACAACAATATGTTTTTATGCAGGAATGTAACAAAGCAGAAACAGACTGCCAGAGAAAGCCAATTCATTGTTAGATTTTGAAATATAGTAAATCGGCTGTATACATATATGGATGGACAAATACAAGATAAACTTGAGTAAAAATGAGTATATCTGCATGGCCAAGCATTATGTAACACAATCCTATAACATTCTTTTGCCCTAATCTTGAATTGAAGCTATCTTTTTACTAATGTTTTTGCTCAGGAACTTTACTTGAAGTCATGATTTTTCTCCTGATTCTGAGGAACTGATTATGGCAATGTTTGACTTCAAATAAATGTTGTTACTAAATCAGAATTACATATCATGTAAGAAACTTAACTTTCTGGCTCCATCTCCTATATTGATTCTACCTAAAGAAGTTTTCATCTGTTTAGGACTGGGGTGAATATGAATAAATGTAGCTAGTAGAATGTTCTATGATATAAATATGTGGGGTTTTCATTTTACTAAAAAGTATGATGTAAGAAATTAGGTGGAGTATGGTAGAAATAAGCTTTTGATTTCAGCACAAGGGAGCTGGAAACCAGAGGCTCGTCTTAAATTACATAGTTAACTTGAGGTCCTCCTGAGCTAAGTGAGATCCTGTCTCAAAGAAACAAAATAAATAAATATCACTAGTGGTAGTTTGAATAAGAATGGCCCCTTGTAGGCTTATATATCTGAATGATTAGTATCAGGGAATGGCACTACATGAGAAGGATTAGGAGGTATGGACTTGAAGTACGTGTGATCTTGTTGGAGGATGTGTGTCACTGGGGGTGGGCTTTGAAGTTTCAAAAGCCAAAGCCAGGCCCAGCAGCTCTTTCTTCCTTCTGCTTGTGGATTAAGTAGACATCTCAGCACCATGTATGACTGTATCCCATTATGCTCCATTCCGTGTTGATAATGGATTAAATTTCTGAAGGTGTAAGTAAACCCCCAACAATACTTTCTTCTATAATAGTTGCCTTGGTCATAGTACCTCTTCACAGTAATAGAACACTGAGCAAGACATCACTAAATACTTGTGGTCATTGTCTCAATAATTGAAAATATGAATAGTTTTATAGGTTTAAAATAGTAAAGAAAGCCAGTAGAAAGATGGCTGGACAGAGGGTCAATTCTTAGAACCTAGAAAGTGGCTCTCAACCATCTGCAACTACATTTGCAAAGAACCTGAATAACTTTTCTATCATCCCATGAGACCAGTCATGTACATGGTGCACAAACTTTTCACAGAAGCAAAACTCCTATATACATAAGTTATAATAAGTAATAAAATAATGAGGAAAATATTCTAGTCATTAACTGGGCCTTTCAACTCTTGGAACACAGTAGACACATGCCATACTTAGTTTCAGACTACATTGTTTTAGCAAGTACAAATTGTCTCTTATTCATTCTGTATCTTGGCTCATCTTTCTCACTGTTGCCACGTGCTAGCAAGTCAAGAGTCACCTACAATCTGATGAACCAGAAGAAAGCTTTATGTTAGGGGTGAGTCCATCAGATTACAGCTACTCCCACTAGTAGATTGCCTTCATTTGCAGACTGATTTTCAACAATGTGCAATGTCATTAGAGTGTGTCTAGCTTTAGAGAGAACATATATCATTCTAGGAGGATGAGAGCCTGCTTTTCATCCTGGCTGCCCCGCTAGCTTACACATAAAATAACCACACAGAAATTGTATTAATTAAATCACTGTCTGACCCATTATCTCCAGCCTCTTATTGGCTAACTCTCACATCTTGATTTAACCCATTTCTATTAATCTGTATATCACCACAAGGTCGTGGCTTATGGGAAAAGATTCAGCATGTCTGATTCTGGAAGCTCAAGGCAGGTCTCTGACTCTGCTTTCTTACTCCCAGAATTCAGTTCTGTCTTCTCTGCCTACCTAAGTTCTGCTCTATCAGGCCAAGCAATTTCTTTATTGATTAACCAATGAAAGCAACACATAAACAGAAGAATCTCCTACATCAATATCATACTGCCTGTCATTTAAATTCTCCCTTGCTATTTGTTCAAAGTTTTAGCTAGTTAATTAGTAGCATTTCCACTGTTTAGCAGCTGGCACACTAACTTGGAGAAAATACAGTGAGCAGGCAGAACTGCAAATGGTGTGGATTTTTTCGTATCACCATATCTACATTAGCACTGAAGCAGTGCTAACTGTGCTGTGGTACTCAGTGTCCCACCACTGCTTGAACCTCTGTCTACTGAAAGAGAGAGGCATCTAACAGTTCACCATGGTCTGCTGAGCTCTGATTCTGAGTGGATATCAATGCAAACAGGGTTTGTGAGCACACACACAAAACCATCTCAGCACTTCAGAAATGAAACTGGAGGCTCAGTTACTTCAAGGTCTTCTTAAATTACATAGTGAGTTTGAGGTCAGTCTGAAATAAATGAGACCCTGTTGCAAAGAAACAAGATAGCAAAAAGAAATAAATAACTACCATTATATATTTTGGGTACATTGCCTCAATACACATTTGAATGTTTGCATGGGTTTAAAATAATGAGGTATGGATCACAAGAGATGGATCAGTTGTTAAGCTGAACAGAAAAGGCTGAGGCAGTTAGAACTGACACGTGCTTATTCCTGCCTCACTGTTACACACTACAGATTCTGAAATATGACTGATGGACAAAAGCTAGGAATCCTAAGTGGATACCTACCTTCTGGAAGCTAATAAAATACCATAATTTCCTAAAACCATTTCTTGTATAATCTATTAATAAAACATGAAATGAATTGTTTATGATTAGGGATGAAAAACATCCAGGGTTACAAAGAGCAACATACAAGACAATGATGTGCCAAGAAGGACAGCCAAGGCCTCAGTTCAACTGTACCAATTTCAACACAAGAACATAGGGATCCAAGTGATTTACTTGGAATCTGTTACTGTGATGGTTGGAATGAGAATGGCTCCCATAAGCTCCTATATTTTGAATGTTTACTTAAAAGTTAGTGGAACTATTTGGGACAGATTAGGAAGTGTGACCTTCCTGGAGGAGGTGTGTCACTGGGGTTGGAGTTTTGAGGTTTCCTAAGCCAATGCCAAACCCAGTCTCTTTCCTTTCTGGCCTGCTTTTTGCAGACAAGGATATAAAGCACTGAACTATGTATGTATGTATGTCTGCTTCCTGCCATGATGATCATGAACTCATCCTTTAAAACTGTAAGGAAACCCCCGCTTTAAATGCTTTCTGTTATGAGTTGCCTTGGTCAAAGTGTCTCTTCATAGCAACAGAACAGTGACTAAGATAGTTATTTTCCTGTATGTACAAAGAGAAAAAGAATGTTGTTTCTCCTAGTGTGCTACTGTGAACACTAACCTGAGGACCAAGAAACTGATAGGAGGCCATGCCCAGCAGGTGTCAAGTTCTACATATGATGTAAAAGCAGATGGCCTGTGAGATGCCCAAGATTAGTAAATGCAAGATACAGCCCAGTTGAAAATACCGGATATTAACAAAATCCTAACAGCTGGCTTATTATGAAAACTTCAGCTCTGAAAATTAGATTTCAGGGAAAAGTTTGAGCCAAATATGTTAGTTTTCTCCTCAGATGCCAAGTAGTCTGTTGTGTAGACTTAACTGTGGTCTTCCGTCTCATTCGTCAACATTATAATTGTCAAATGATTTCTTAATTTTATTGATGCACTGTGGAAGTTCATTCTGTATTCTTGCTCTTCAGCTTCATTGAAGCTGCATGGGTTGAAGCTAGCAACTAGAGATACAGTCTGTTTCTTGCTTGTTGGTGTTGCTCAGTTCTGCTTTCAAACGAAACTGCCAGTCACTCTGCCTATCCTTGTTTGGAAGAATAGTGTGTTTTATGTCTTGCCTCTGTTTACCTTAGAGGACAATATGGAGGACCGTGTACATGACCTTTTCATTCACCTAGAAACAAAGATAAGTGGATGGGAAGCAACAAACCACATCCAAGAAAGTACCTGATGCCACTCAAGGCTTTTGTGTATAGGCCGAGCTGAAGAGTCCTGGAGGTCCTAATGATAAAGAACTTCAAGAGAAGGCAAGAAGAAACTCCTAATTTTGAACAATGATAGTTGTTTTGTTTACTTTGTCTTGCTTCAACATAGCTAACCACAGTCCCTTAATACAAAGATTGCACCATTACTGCCCATATTAAATAATGCAGAATGTGACCACACTGCAACACTTTCCCATTAGCAGCTCTTAGCCTTGTTCACTGAACTGTTGGATCACTGTAAAATGACTTGTTTATGCCCCTGCAGTCTTCACTCCACACTCACATCCATCCAGGGATCCACAAGCAGGTTATGTGATATTGCTGCTGTGTGCAGCAAATCTGCCCATCAGTCTGATGGCATGCTGCCATGGGTTCTTGCCTATTTGCTTACTGGGTGAGTCTCCTCACGGCCTCTGCATTATAGAGTCTGATCTCGATCTCCATATTGGACTCCTTCCTTCACTTTTCCCTTTCTAGAGCCACAATTCAGCACACAAAGTGAGGCTGGCCCAGTATTGAATATCTAATTTAGTGTAACAATGTAGGTACAGACCTCATGACCACTTTGGTCCTCATTTTAGCCATTGGCTATCTAATTCCAGTTTTCAATAGCTTATGATTTGTATTTTTATTCTTTTTTTATTGAAAAAAAAAGAAATTTCTGCCTCCTCCCCACCTCCCACTTCCCTCCCCCTTCTCCCACTTCTCCCTCCCTCCCCCCACTCCTCCCCCTCTCTCTCCAGTCTGAAGAGCAGTCAGGGTTCCCTGCCCTGTGGAAAGTCCAAAGTCCTCCCCCCTCAATCCTGGTCTAGGAAGGTGAACATCCAAACTGGCTAGGCTCCCACAAAGCCAGAACATGAAGTAGGATCAAAACCCAGTGCCATTGTCCTTGGCTTCTCAGCAGTCCTCATTGTCCGCCAAATTCAGAGAGTCCAGTTTTATCCCATGCTTTTTCAGTCACAGTCCAGCTGGCCTTGGTGAGCTCCCAATGGATCAGCCCCCACTGTCTTCGTGGGTGGGTGCACACCTTGTGGTCCTGACTTCTTTGCTCATATTCTCCTTCCTTCTGCTCCTCACTGGAACATTGGGAGCTCAGTCCGGTGCTCCAGTGTGGGTCTCTGTCTCTATCTCCATCCATCGCCAGATGAAGGTTCTATGGTGATATGCAAGATATTCATCAGTATGGCTATAGGATAGGGTCATTTCAGGTTCCTTATTCTCAGCTGCCCCAGGAACTAACTGGGGACATTGCCTTGGGCACCTGGGAACCCTTCTAGGTCCAAGTCTCTTGCCAACTCTAAGATGGCTCCCTTAATTAAGATATGTGCTTACCTGCTGCCCTAACCAACCTTCCTTTATCCCCATCATCCCGTTTCCCCAAGTTCCCCCAACCTCCCCTTCTCACTTTTCTCTCCCCTTCTCCCATTACCCCCCTCCCACCACTACCCCAAGATCCCAATTTTTTGCCCGGCAATCTTGTCTACTTCCCATAACCAAGAGGATAGCTATATGTTTTTCTTTGGGTTCACCTTCTTATTTAGCTTCTTTAGGATATCAAATTATAGACTCACTGATCTTTATTTATCTCTAGAAACCAATTATGAGTGAGTATATCCCATGTTCATCTTTTTGGGTCTGGATTACCTCACTCAGGATAGTGTTTTCTATTTCCATCCATTTGCATGCTAAATTCGAGAAGTCATTGTTTTTTACCGCTGAGTAGTATTCTAATGTGTATATATTCCACACTGTCTTCATCCATTCTTCCGTTGAAGGGCATCTAGGTTATTTCCAGGTTCTGGCTATTACAAATAATACTGCTATGAACATAGTTGAACAAATGTCCTTGTCATATGATCGGGCATCTCTTGGGTATATTCCCAAGAGTGGCATTGCTGGGTCCATGGGTAGGTTGATCCCGAATTTCCTGAGAAACCGCCACACTGATTTCCAAAGTGGTTGCACATGTTTGCATTCCCACCAGCAATGAATGAGGGTACCCCTTCCTCCACAGCCTCTCCAGCAAAGACTATCATTGGTGTTTTTGATTTTAGCCATTCTGACAGGTATAAGATGATATCTCAATGTTGTTTTGATTTGCATTTCCCTGATTGCTAAGGAGGTTGAGCATGACCTTAAGTGTCTTTTGGCCATTTGAACTTCTTCTGTTGAGAATTCTCTCTTCAGATCAGTGCCCCATTTTTTAATTGGGTTAATTAGCATTTTAAATTCTAGTTTCGTGAGTTCTTTATATATTTTGGAGATCAGACCTTTGTCTGTTGCAGGGTTGGTGAAGATCTTCTCCCAGTCAGTGGGTTGCCTTTTTGTCTTAATGACAGTGTCCTTTGCTTTACAGAAGCTTCTCAGTTTCAGTAGGTCCCATTTATTCAGTGTTGCCCTTAATGTCTGTGCTGCTAGGGTTATACCTAGGAAGCGATCGCCTGTGCCCATCTGTTGTAGGGTACTTCCCACTTTCTCTTCTATCAGGTTCAGTGTGTTCCGATTGATATTGAGGTCTTTGATCCATTTGGACTTGAGTTTTGTGCATGGTGATAGATATGGGTCTATTTTCATTCTTCTACAGGTTGACATTCAGTTGTGCCAGCACCATTTGTTGAAGATGCTTTCTTTCTTCCATTGTATACTTTTAGCATCTTTATCAAAAATGAAGTGTTCATAGGTTTGTGGGTTAAAATCCGGGTCTTCTATATGATTCCATTGGTCGACTTCTCTGTTTTTATGCCAATACCACACTGTTTTCATTACTGTAGCTCTATAATAGAGTTTGAAGTCAGGGATGGTAATGCCTTCAAAAGTTCCTTTATTGTATAAGATTGTTTTGGCTACCCTGGGTTTTTTGTTTTTCCATATAAAGTTGATTATTGTCCTCTCAAGATCAGTGAAGAATTTTGATGGGATCTTGATGGAGATTGCATTGAATCTATACATTGCCTTTGGTAGGATTGCCATTTTTACTATGTTGATCCTCCCAATCCAAGAGCAAGGGAGATTCTTCCATTTTCTGGTATCCTCTTCAATTTCTTTCTTCAATGCTTTAAAGTTCTTGTCAAATAGATCTTTCACTTCTCTGGTTAGAGTTACCCCGAGATATTTTATGATGTTTGTGGCTATCGTGAAAGGTGATGCTTCTCTGATTTCCCTCTCTGCTTCCATATCCTTTGTGTATAGGAGGGCGACTGATTTTTTGGAGTTGATCTTGTATCCGGCCACATTACTAAAGGTGTTTATCAGCTGTAGGAGTTCTTTGGTGGAGTTTTGGGGTTGCTTATGTACACTATCATATCATCTGCAAATAATGAAAGTTTAACTTCTTCCTTTCCAATTCGAATCCCCTTGATCCCCGTATGTTGTCTTATTGCTATTGCTAAAACTTCAAGCACTATATTGAAGAGGTATGGAGAAAAAATCATGTTCTAACTAGGATCTTTTCCAGAGCAGACAAGTCGTACAGAATAACAAATGGTATAACATATGGCTGGAAGCAGTTGTCTTTATGAAATAATTTTACCAATGTACTAGGAAACAGTGTGTGATTATATCAAAAGTAAATGAGCAAAGAATGAATTTGTATGACAAATTTGGAAAACTAGAATCTGCTGGCTACAAATTTAATAACATGAAAATAATTCTGTTCTCTTTTGCGGTAGTACAGCATCTTCTTCTGAGCTCTCAAATTAATTCCTAAATTAATTAACTTGTATACAGTGTTCTACAGATGTTCATTAAAAGGTGTGAGGAAATGTGCTAATATGCCTTTTGAACTAACTTGAGAGTCAGCTTAACAATTATGTTGCACACATGTAATGTCTTCTCCAATGCTCTTTTTTTCTATTAAAAAAACACAAAACTGATGCCAATGACTACCAACAATGTATAACACATATGTATACTATATTATATGTAATGTGATTATTATATATTTACTAATATATATAATATACTATGTTGTTATATATTAATAAGGTTTATTTAATACAGTGCTTAATTTCTCTGAGATACCTGACTTTATTTCCTGTCCTCCTGTCCCACAAATCTGCTGACGTAAATAGGCAATTTATAACTTGAAATCATGACAGAAAAGAAGCACCTCATTCAAATCAATACTGCACCCAAGAGGGAACAACCCTTCAGTGCCTCACCATTATTTTATTTTTTTATCAAGACAAGAGAGGAAAAGTGTTGTTTTCAGTCAATCAGAGTGAGTTTAGCTACCTCCTGCCTCTGTAAGCGAGGAATTCAGTGCTTTCTTCTGTACTATCTTCAAAGGCACTAGAAGTAAGGAAATTTCACATTATGTGAAATTCGTTTCTAGAAACTTCATTTCTAGGAATTCAAAGACCTCAGGATTTGAAGACTGCTGAGTGAGAGTATATCCAGAATCAGGTGGATCATGTGACATTATAAAATAGACAGTCACAAAAATATTATATCTCACATGGGGAATTTATTGATTCTTTGGCTTAGCAAGGCCTTCTGCCCCATCCACATCACATATTAAGAAAAGGCTAAGGAAAGAAAGTTAATTTAGAATGTTTTATTAAGAATTATGAGACTAAATGAATTTTCTGTTTTATATTTAATATATAGGGCTATGAATTTAAACTCCTGTACTTTTATAAGAAAAGATAAGTGAATCTGGCTTTATTTCTGTTCAGGTCAAAAGCCATACATAACAACAAAGGTATAAAGGCATAAAGGTCAGTCTGGTGTTGATATGGAATGTATGGTCAAGAAACAGAGATTGGCGAATGAGTCTTCTCAGATGGGTTTGCTCCTTTTTGTGCAGTCTGGGAGCCCAGTCTATGGAACAGTACCACAGAAATTTAGCGTCATGCTACCTGTATCAATCAATGGAATTTTGAAAAATCCCTCATTGACACTTCCAGGAATTTATCTTCAGGGTGATTCTAGATCCTGTCAAGGTGACAATCAATATAAACCATAGTCTCAGTTACATCTCTTGATGTGGCAATATACCTGAAAGGAATGATTTAATGGGAGAAAGGTTTAATGGGACTTAAGTGAATGGGTTGTAGCTTAAATAGAAAGGTATTCAGGAAGTCAGCAGTCAAGGAATACCACAAAGTCACACCACACAAATAACCTCACAGAAGAAATTTGTCGGGAGGAAAAAACCCAGGAGGGTAGCTGCCTCTGTTCGAGTAAGAAATGACAGAGAACTGAGCAGCAAGCAGGGTTTATATAGATTTTCTTGTGGAGGGAGTGGGTGGACCTCGTCAGGGTGAAAGCTTCCAGGGTAGGGATTAGTGGGATTTCAGTTCCAGAGCTTGGGCTTTTTATCTGGAGAAAAGGGTCTGGGACTGGCTGTTAAGGCAATTAGAGTGTTCTGTGGGTTGAACCTGGCAGTTGAAGGTCATCAGGGGAGGGACCTGGCCACTCATATACCTTGAGGAGCTTTTAGTCATGGAGGGGAAAACTTGGCAGTAGGAGTGAGATGTGGACTGGTATACAGATAAAGATAGGAAAGGAGGTGGGGCTTTAAAGACTTCCAGGCTTACTCTCAGTGGTCACTTCCTCTATCAAGGTTCTACAACTTTCCAAAAGAGCACTGTTTGCTAGTTGTAGATGAAGTATCCGAACACCTGTCTCAAAACACAACAGTCTCATATTAACTGTTCGTTAAAGTCAGAATCTCTCTCATCCTAAATAGCTCACCTTGGGCAGATTTTTTTCTACAGAACAAATACTCTTTGTCTGTATTCCCAGAACTGGTGTGTGTGTGTGTGTGTGTGTGTGTGTGTGTGTGTGTGTGTGTGTGTGTGTTACAGAATAAGAATAATGATAACTGTGTGTTGTATGATTAATTTATAATGATAGTTATAACTAGATAAATGGAAGCACATGAATGAAGAGTCTTTTATTTTATCTATTTATTTTATTAGATGATGTCTCTCTATTGTAACTCTGGCTAACCTGGGTCTCACACAGATACACCTGGAATTAAAGGTGTGTGCCACTATGCATGGCCCTTAGAACCCAGTTTTAAATTAGAATAACTCTTCAGTTAGAATCAAATAAACCCATGGCTAGATGAATAACAGAAGAGACCCCTTGTTACAAACACTATCACTGGCTTAGTCTGACAAAGCTTCTTGTCTCTTGATTTTTGAATTCTCATCCTAGCATTGAAGATGAATGCTAAAAAAAAAAACTGACACTATCTCAGAATTGAGTATAATAACGAGTTATTTATTTAGGGGTAGACTCAAAGATGACAGTCCTCTGCATGAACAAGGAAAAGGAACTGAATCCAGCAGTCAGAAAGGAGAGCAAGTGTGTACTTTACCTGGGCATTTATAGTATAAGAGGCCACACCCAAGTGGGATAGTATATTTTTAAAATTGATTTTATTGAGCTCTTGGTGTGGGAGAATTGTCTGTATTCTGTCAATCATGTTTTAAATAAACACTGATTGGCCAGGCAGGAAGTATAGGTGGATCAACCAGATAGGAAGTAGAGGCAGGGCGATGAGAATAGGAGAATGTTGGAAAGGAGGAAGCCCATTCCTCCCATTCCAGCCCAGACAACCAAGAAGCAGGATATGACCTACCCCGCTGAAAAGGGCACTGAGCCATGTGGCTAACATAGATTAGAATAATGGGCTAACACAAGTTATAAGAGCTAATATGAAGCGTGAGCTAATGGGCCAATCAATTTCTAATCTTATGAAGACCTCTGTGTGATTTTCTTTAGGGCTTGCTGGCTGTGGAGTAACGGATGGGACACAAGCTGGCCCTCATGTTACAAGCTCTACATTTTTCTCTGTTTCCCTTCCTGTCTCATCCCTCTTCAACCCTCTCCCATGGTCCCCATGCTCCCAATTTACTCAGGAGATCTTGCCTTTTTCTACTTCCCATGTATATTAGACCCATGTATGTCTCTCTTAGAGTCTCATTATTGTCTAGTTTTCCTGGAACTGTGAATTGTAGGCTGGATTTCTTTGCTTTATGTTTAAAAACCACTTATGAGTGGGTAAATATGATAATTGTATTTCTGTGTCTATGTTACCTCACTCAATATGATGTTTTCTAGCTCCATGCATTTGTCTGAAAATTTCAAGATGTCATTTTTTTCTGCTATGTAGTACTCCATTGTATAAATGTACCACATTTTCCTTACCCATTCTTTGGTAGAGGGGCATTTAGGTTGTTTCTAGCTATGAAAAACAATGCTGCTATGAGCATAGTTGAAAACATGTCCTTGTGGCACGATTGAGCATCCTTTGGATATAAAGCCAGCCAAAAGTGGTATTGCTGGGTCCGGAGGAAGGTTGTTTCCTAATTTTCTGAGAAATTGCCATACTGATATTCAAAGGGCCTGTACCTGTTTCTGTTAATGTCCCTGGCTTTGAGTTGGTCCTGCAAAGGTCTTTGGCTCTGATCTACCCTCTAGGTGGTCCCAGACTTGGGTGTGCCCATATGCACAGAAGACCTGGCTCAGGCTTACTCCCTCAGTAGTCCCAGACTCACACTTGGACCCACAGAGGTTTCTGGTTCCTGTCTACTCCCTTGGAGGTCCAAGACTGACACCCAAACCCACAGAGGTTCTATCTCAGGCCTACTCCCTCACAAGTCCCAGACTCATGCCCAGACCTGCAGAGGTTTCTGGTACCTACCAATACCCTCATAGGTCCCAGACTCATGCCTGAACCCACAGAGGTCTTTGGCTCTGGTCCACTCCCTCAGAGGTTGCTCCCCTGTACCTGCTCCTGTGGAGCTCACTGTCTCAGGTCTGTTCTGGCCCAGGTCACTGGCTCAATCCTGTTTCTGTGGAGCTTGCTGTCCCAGGACTGCTCTGGCCCAGGTTGCTGGCTCAGTCCTGCCTCCTCAAATGTCCCTAGTCTGGATCCCGTGGAGTTCACCTTCCCAGGCCTGCTCCAACCCAGGTCGCTGGCTTAGTCCTGCTCCTGTGGAGTTTTACTGTCTCAGGCCTGCTCCAGCCTACATCACTGGCTAAGTCTCATGGGCTGGTATCTTAAAGGCTACTGGCTGAAGGAATTCCTACAGCACCGCATGTTTGATCACCTTCTGTTAAGTTTTTCTGTTGTACTTTAAACAGCTAACAGCACAACATAACACAAAATTTCCCATCACCTTGATCCAATAGGATGACCTTGGGTACAGTTTTACTTTTCTTGAATTCTGAAGAAGACCACTGTCTTTAAATTCATCTTGAACACAGGTCAGCTACTATAAGCATGCCTGAGCTCTGCATCTTACTAATTTAACTTTATTCTTCCATCACACATGATGCAGACTGAGAATTCAAGGGCACTATCCACACCTGAGTTCAAGGGCTCTTTCCATGTATCACTGAAAAGCTATGAACTCAAGTTTGAATGCCAAATTAATAAGGAATGGACTTTGGATTGATTCTATACATTGTCTGCTTGAAGAAATAACCTTTTGTATATGACAAGGAAGGTTATTTAGATTAGGTTAACGGAGGTAGAGTGATCCTAAATGTGAGTATCACTATTCCATAACCTGGCATCCCAAAATGCATTAGAAAAGATAAAGTTAACTGAACAGAAGAATTCATCACTCTGCTCCTTTGCAACAGATGCCATGTTATCAATAAGCTCCTACTCCTACTGCTGACTTTGCTGCCATAAAGGACTTCTTTCTCAGATGCAAGCTGAAATAAATTCTTTATTAAGTTTTTTGGTCATGTTTTGCTGCAATAAGAAAAGCAACTAATACAAATACAGAAACTACCTGACAGCCAGCCATATGCCCTATTATTGTGACATATTTGTGGATGCTTTTTAGATTAAGCTAAACCTAAAACAGATATTATAAACTATGTCAGGCTGGCAAAGAATATGCATTTCTCTTTCAATTTTCACCATGAATGTTATCGTCAAACAAAATGTGAAAATTCTTTAGACATAGGATCATGGTGCTCAGAAAGCACAAAGACCAAGTCAGAAGACAGATAATTGAAGTGCTCATGAGGCAGGCATTGGAGCAATACAACTACATTATGGAACAGTAAAAAATGTCATGAGAAAATACTTGGGTCATGGTGGGAGTTCAGGATTGCTATTGTCAGACTTCTCAATAAGTTTGAGTAGACAATCATAAAAAGAAGACATATTCCATAGCCTATAAGATGGACTTAGCATAGAAAAGGAGGCAGAGACTAGTTGCAGAACTATTATCATATCCAGCTCTGGATTCAAGTTGGAAGGAGCCAGAGGAATGAAGGAAAGGCACAAATGTAAGGAAGAAGTAAGGGCATTTCTGTTGAAGTGTACATCTGTTAGTAAACCTTCTTCCTTTGGCTAAGCTTTTTAAGAAATAATTTTTCCAAAGATAGGATTGCATAGTATAATATCAGGATAAAACAAAAGCATCTTATCTCATTTGGACAAAGGGGAAGTGGCCATAGGAAGACAGCACGAAGAGAAATGTTAACTAATGGGCCAGGAAGATGTCAATAAATTGGCAAAACCAACAGTGGTAAGTGATAGAGCCATGGTATAGGTTAAACCTTAATGATTCTATTGAACTGGGGACTTAAATGTGGCTTGAATTGCTTCTCTAGTTTAGAAGCCATAGGAAGAATGAATATATCTTTTATTAGTAGTATTGCAGTGAAGCCCAAAGCCTAGAGAAAAGTAAGAGTGAAGAAAATTCCAATGGAAAACTATAGATCTGATAACAGTAAATTATAATAGCTTGTGGTAAACAAAGATTCTAATTAATTCTTAGACCAAATGGTTGTAAGTTAATCCTCATTTGAACTAACCACTTTGCCTGCAAAGAAAAGCTGCAAATTGGAGTCCTTGTGTGTCGTTCATGGGAACATAGAGTAGTGCAGTTGCTGTTGAAAAGTTTGGCAGTCCCTTTTAAGCTAAACATAGCATTACCATATGACTCACAATTTCTCTCCTAGATATGAACTAAAAGCTGTGCCCCAGACAGAAACTTGCACACTGAACTGTTTGCATCATTATTCACAATTACCAAAAGCATATTCAACCAAATGTCCATCATTGAACTAATGGATAAACAAATCCTGGTGTGTATATATAAACAAGTGTTTATATATAACCATCAAAAGGAATGGAATTCTAGCATATCTACATGGAGCACTTAGGATCACAGTGCTAAGTAACAAATCAGGCAACAAAGATATGAACGAATATGATATGTATTAGTTACTTTTCTGTTGTGATAAAACATTACGACTAAGGCAATTTTTTTTCTAATAAGTTTTAAGTTTATGTGAGTTCCAAGGAAATGAGCCCTCATGACAGGAAAGGATGGCAGCAAGGGTCAGGCATGGATGCAAAACCAGGAAGCTCAAAACTCATGTGTCAATTACCAGCACCATGATTTGAATCTAAAAGAACACCTCCAGTCATTTACTTCCTCCATAAAGAACACACTTCCTAAATTTGCCTAATCAGCACAGCCAACTAGGTACCCAGTGTTTAAATATCTGAGTCTATGGCATCTATTGTCATTCAAACTACTCCACTCCACTCCCTGACTCCCATAAACTCATATATCATAATGCAAAGGGCATTTAGTCCAACTTGAAAAATTCCTCACAGCCATTCACACTCCCAACACTGTTTGTAAGTTCAAAGTCTCTTCTGAGACCCAAAGTTATTTCTCAATTTCAACCCATGGAAAGAAAGAAAAAAGAGGGAAAAAAAGCAAATTACATGCTTCCAACATAGTACAGAGTTTATATATGTTTTAATAAAGGTTAAAATGGCTAGATTTTTCCATAATGAAAAATAAAAATATCAGGTTTAGGCAAGTTGTAAGAGTGTTGGTAAGTGGTTTAAAGTATATGAAACATGAGTTATTATGATATGTATGTTGATAGTAAAACTGCCAAATTCAAAGTTTAAAACATTGGTGTTAAATGTTAAATCTCTACTTAAATTAATAGAGCTCTCATAAGTATTAGTCGACTTTTGGTAACAGTTATAAGTATGGACTACTGAAACTTTAAGAAAACAGTTAAAATTTAAAGTCTATGTTGATTTGACAAATTGTTCCTGAGCAGTTCATGCATTTTATTTTTGAGTAATAAATAAGCTTTTTCAATTATGACTTGTCCTTGGAAGCTATGGAAAATTCTATGAGAGACATGAATTTTGTAAGTTAATTTTAAAAAGAGTATTTTAGATACATCAGCAGGGCTATTGTTTGTTTTTGATCTGCTTTGGGCTCCTTCTAACAGAAAAAAAAAACAGTTAATAAACATCTGTAAACAGGCTTATGTAGACCCGTGTGTTGCAGTACAGGTGAAGCCCAAAGTTAGCAGCGTGAACATGTCATAAACAATTTAAAATGATCAAAGGAAATTTAAAATTTTAAGCTTGTGCCTATCATTTTAATTGTTTTTTCTAATTAAAGCTTTAACATCCAGTATATATAAGTGTTACAAAGAGTATATGACTATCTTATGAGAACTCCATTAATTTAAGTAGAGGCTTAACATCAATCTGGTACACTTAGAACCTAAAATTTTAATACCATATGTACATGTATAATTCCCATATTTCACATACCTTAGATCATTTACTAAAACCCTCACAACCTGCATGAATCTATAAATGTGTGCTTTGGATGCATTACTCATGAACGTTTAGTCCTCAATAGTTTAAAATTACAGTTATGCAATAGCTTAGTTTGTAAAGGTTGATCACATGGGGGAACTCAAGGCAAGTAAGTTTTGTTAATACCAAACCTTAAAGGCAGGTCAAACAAACACAGCAGAATAGGAGTCTTAGGGAATCTCAAGATCTATTATTAACTTTTGGACAGCAAAAGTTGCAGTCTTTTAGAATGGAGGAGATAGTTTCAGAACATTACATTACTACAGCACAGAATATACATTACCATTCCAAAGGGAAATATTGGAGGCATAGTAAAGAAATACTAAAACAAAATCAAAATCCCATAGGGCAAACATCAAACTTTTTCCAGTGTGTAAGGGTTTAGATGGCTCCCCTCTAGCTTTGCTCCCTGCAATATACATCTCCCTCATGTTGGTTTCAGTTCTTGTGTGTAGCACTCCTTGGTAGTTCTGACATCTCTAATAACTCGGAGTCTCCACTTTCATATTTCCATGCAATGGCCTTTTGACTTCTCAAAGCCTTTGTGCAGGGACTCACATGCTACACACTGCCTGGTCTCAATGGTTGTCTAGAACCTCAGGAAGAAATTGCAACCCCTTCATTCTTGCATGCTTCATGCCTTTAAAGTAAACACCATATGGATGGCACTGTCATGTTTGGCTGCTACGGATAGCCCCTGTCCCCTGAATTACATTAGCATCAATATTCAGGCACTTTCTAAGAACAACAAAAGAATGGTTTAGGCTCTTTCACAAGTTGGAAGCTTAGGTTAGTCCTGGCACCATTGTTTTTGACCCAGTGTAGAATATGATGACTCTCCTTAGCAGGGGTAATATCCTTATTCCTTTCAACACACATTGCAACTGCCACATTATGCTTCCTAATGCTCTTTTTCTCTTCAAACTCGACATTTAAGTTTTTCTTCTGCTCTACTTTCACATTGTAATTGTAGACATGTATAAGAGCCATTAATAATTGCCACTGCACATACTCAATATTATACTGTCTTAAAAAATCTTTTGCCAAGGAAATAAATGTGTTACCTTTGATTCATTTATTTAGCCTAGGAAAGTTCTTAGGACAACAGCCAAAGAAACCTAGATTATATGCCAAAACATCACATCCTTGGCTTCTAGTCCAGTTTTTCTTGTTGCCTTCTAAAATCTCTGAGCTGTAGTTCCTCCTCAAAGCCCATCCTCAATAACATACCCTTTCCATATGGCCACACCTCCTAAGCCTCCCCCAGACAGTGCCAACTTCAAGTGACTTCAAATATATGCACTGATAAGGTACACTCTCATTTAAACCACCATATCTGTAATCCCACTGTTATAGAATATTTTTATCAAGCAAATTAGTACATTATAAGGAGTTTAGAGAGTAGGGATATGATGCTTAATGGCAGAATTTCAGTTTGGGACAGTGGAACTCTTCAAAAACACCATAGTGATTATTATACAAGTTAGTGAAAAACTAATGTAATTTAATTCTTACACATGAAATGGCTATAATTTGGAAATAGTAAAAATGTCCATTTCTGGGTGTGTTCAGTTCTCTTTGCTGTAACAAAATACCTGAGAGAATTGACTTATACAAAGGAAAGACTAAGAAGTTTCACTCACGTTGGCTTGCTCCTGTGTTTCAGGAATTATAATAAGGTGAATATAATGGTGAAGAGTGTGCATGTACTAACAAAAACAGTCTTGTTAACTCTGTGGGAGATCAGTAGGATGCACTTCCGAATGTGTGTGTGAGGGCTTCTCCAGAGACATCATGAGGGCTCACACCTGATCAACAGATTGAATCTTTATCGGCCCCTAGCAAAATAGTTTTATATGGAGGTGATATGGGTCTAAAGTAGGAGATTGTAGGAGGAGATCCTTGAGAGGCTGTGTCTTGTCCTGTTTTCTTCCTCAATGGCCATTCAGTTGGTGGACTCATACCCTGAAACTGACAGTCAAATAAATATTTCTTCTCCCAACTTGTTTCTGCCAGCTTGTTCACAAAGATAAGAAACCCCTGACATAGCTATTTACCTTGTGGTGGCCAGTAAGCAATTAGAGAGAGATGAAGAGCTAGTATCCCCTTCAAGGACATGTGCCCACATGCTAGTTTTCTAGGTGTCACCTCCTATAGGCCTATTACTTTCTACGAGCATCACAGGCTAGCAAACAAGCCTTCAAACTTGGCCTTCATAGAATATTTAAGAGCTAAACTCTAATAGGTGAACTGGGTAAATACCTGTCATATTTTCAGGAAGTAGGATATTATTCAGTGCTGGAAATACATGGCCATTCATATCAAAAACAGATATGGAAGAACCTTAGATGCATATTACGAAGGGAAGAAAATCAATCTGGAAAGGATGTTTACCATATGATTCCAGCTATCAGACATTCTGGAAAAAGTGAAACTATGGAAATGGGGAAAAAAAAGATTAGTGGTTGTCAGAGGCCAAGTGAGGCTAAGGATGTATAGGCTAAGTATAAAAGATGTTTTATAGCAATGAAACTACTCAGTATACTCTATAAGGGTTGATAAATATTCTTATCAACTTTTTCAAATCTATTGATCTTATTGTAACCTAGGGGGGACTCTGTTTTATGATGTGTATAACTTAAAAAAGAAAGTGTACCATGCTTGGTGAATGCTAATTATAGGGGAAGATTGCCCATAGGAGTGAGAGGTACAGATCTCTGTACTTTGACCTGAGTTTGCTGCAAGCTTAAAAGTGCTCAAAATATCATCCATTAAATATAGTTAGAATGACAAAGGATTTCATGTATGCTTCATCACAGGAGGAAAAATTCAAAAGAAGCTTCAGTGGATGCTGTAGTATTAAAGATGGGAGGGAAAACATAATCTGAGTCTTTGGGATGCTGGGGAGAATTCCCTCACTTCCTCAGGCTAGCCGCTTTTTCCTCTGAAAAGACAGAAGGGCCACTGTAAGTGAGACTGTGCCAGCATCTCCCCCGGATACTCTGGGACTGAAGCTGCTTCTTTTTGATTGGAATTACTATATTGCTGACACAGCTGAGAAATTCACCTGTCAAAAATTGGTCTGAATTTGAAGGTTCTCTTATTTTGTTTCAAAGTAGTTTGTAGTCTGTACGGACACAACTTAAGTGTGTGATCCTGCATTGTATTTTGTCAACATGAAGCAAGTGAGTTAAAGTACACTGTACAATGCAGCTCTTCTGTTAATTCTTGATTAATTTACGCTTGGATAAATGTCCTCCAGCCTTTAACCCAAGGAGAAGTCGGTATCCAACTACTTAATTGAAGGTTTTCTAGTTAACAGTCATTAACTTTTTGGCAATGTGAATCCTTAATTTAGAACAACATTCAGAAGATAATAATCATTGTACTTGACGTTTGGACCTATTTCTAGACTCCTATGTGGAGTATTCATAACTAAAGGACAGTTATTATTTTTCAAGATTTTTCAGTATGTATTTATAAGGAAAATAAATTGTTAAACACTTAAACAATTTCAGTCATATAACGATTTTTTTCATGAGAACAGAATGAAACATTAATTTTCAATAGAAAGGAATAATGACATTATTTTAGATTTAATGAATGCAGGTATTTGCAATATACAAGTATTGGTGAAAAATAATAAAGGCACATTATGTGCTCAGAAACTTTCTAAAATGTCTTAATTCATCCATGCTTATA
This sequence comes from Microtus agrestis, assembly GCA_902806775.1. Taxonomy (NCBI): domain Eukaryota; kingdom Metazoa; phylum Chordata; class Mammalia; order Rodentia; family Cricetidae; genus Microtus; species Microtus agrestis. The sequence continues at coordinate 200,958 of CADCXT010004863.1, forward strand.
TTTTTGTCATGTTTGACTACCTCGGTCTGGTGACAAATTGTGCAGTGGTTAGTGTGTGTCACCGCTGGGAAAGTAGCAGTCCAACTTCTTGTTGTTTTGTTGCTATTATTTTCTAGGTTATCACTGCTTCATGTTCTATGCTACAAAGAAGCAAAATTCTTTTTATCTAAGTAAGTTCATTATATGCCCTGCATGTCAGGATAAATGCAATCATATAAAAGACAGTTTCAGAGTCACTCTTGAAGCTCTTTAGAGAGAACAGCTCTGGCATCTGGGGACAGATGTGACTGCCATTGCAAATTACACCTGATCAAAAAGGCATTGGAGGTAGTATCTGTACAATCAGCTTGGCTACCTGCAGAGTCTTTTGACAAGGTCCGATTTTTGAAAGGGCAGAGACCAATCTTATTAAATTAGCTGATGACATGAGGCTCAGTGAGAGAAAGGATGCGTTGCCTGACAAGACTCACAGTGATCTCAGCAGGCTATTATGATGGATCAATCCAGAAGGAAAGAAATTGAAAGAGACCATTTCAAGGTCTGGCACTGGAATACGCAATGAATACCACCAGACAATAAAGCATACATAGTTAGACGTATGCAAGAATTTTAGTTGAAAATAATATTGTGAATCATCGATCCAGCAAAAGCATTCCAACACATGCGTAAGCTTTCCAGAATGCTTATGCAACTTCAGTCTTTATTAATAGATCGTGGTATTTAGCAAAAGAAAAGTGATAGCATAAAGCATCGTACGCAGATGTCAGGCAAATGTTCTTTGAGGTTAATGATGTTTAAGATCATAGATTATAGTATGAGGGTTCATACTGTACCAGATCAAAGCAATGGCTAATCCATTTAAATGCCAGGCCCTTTCCTTAGAGGATGGCATGAGTCTCTAGTCAGTGTAAACTGGAATGACCTTCTCTGGGTACTATGATTGGTCTCTGTTTTCATCTGCTTAGTGTGTATTCTGATTAGTGACAATAACACGGAATGCCATTTTCTAACTGTGGGTACACTAAGTGGAAATTTAATTTTACAATTAAATAAGTCTCATCTTTAAAGAACTAAGATTTCTTCTCTTTCAATGATGCAAATACCTGTTGTTAATAAATTACTGTCTAGAATACAACTATGGTGTCTCTGCAGTAGAAGTTTGTTTCATGAATTTCTGAGAAGTACAAATGTGAACACATGGAAGGGTAAAAATATTTAATAGTTCTTACCCTTAAAAAAAAACCAAATAGTAATTCCAGTGGGCTCTATCCCAGTAAATAAAATTTACCTGCTTTAGATGTAGACCCCAGAGTATATACGCAAGTAGCATTGATACTTTACTTTCATGTTGAGAAATAAGGCACCATTGCTGTATTACAATAGTCTAATTCTAGATAGTTCTCATATTTGAAATCTGAGTTTCAAACAGTTTATATTTTATCTAGATCATGATGAAATCTTCATGACCCATTTCCAATCTAGAGCCTCTTTAAAGCACATCTGTTTGGAAAGAATAAAGTATCTTTCCTTCCATATGTGGTTGTACAAATCCAATTTAGTTGAGCCTTCATTAGGCGATTGATACACTTTGAACACTGACAGGAAAAGCTCATGTTGAGCTTGTATTAGTGTTAAAGCCCTGATTGCTTATCCTGCCTCTATTTTGCTAGTGGGTGTTGGCCAGCTCCCGTTCCAAGTGCCTTCCATTGGTTAGATACTACATTGAATTCTCCTGAGTAGTTCACCACTCAGGACTTGCTCAGGGATCTCCGTCCTTCTGTAGAATGTCTGAGATGTCTCCAGCTATCTTACTTATTTTTATTTATTTTTATTTTTTTAAAAACAATACAAATGTTTTATTTAATAGTCGCAGGTCATCATGGGCCAAGTGGTGGATACTCAGGACCCAGCAGGAAGGTCAGTCAGCGCAACCTCCGAGCCTCTCTTTCTGACTCCAATAGGGTGAGCACATCTCCCTCTCGAATGGGACCTTTAACGTTTCGGATGATGGAGCGGCTGGTGTCATCCATAAATTCCACACGCACCTGCGTGCACTGCCCCTGCAAACCGGTCCTGCCCAGCACTTTGGTTACCCTAGCGAGCTTGATGGGCTGCATGCGACTCGTGTCCATGATGGCGGCGATCAGGCGGAGCTCTTACTTATTTTTAAACAAAGATTTATTTTTATTTATATGTGTCCTCAGAAGCCAAAAAAGATCTCCAGATTCCCTGGACCTAAAATTAACCTATTAAGATGCTTAGAACCAAACTTGATTAAACTGGAAGAGCAGCAAGCAGTTTGAAGTGCTGCACCATCTCTCTGGTACCTTATGTAATACTTAATTCTTAAACCATCTGTGAAAATGGCTTCTTTTTTGTTATTTTAATTTCCACTCTGGTGCTTTTATGAAATTCAAAGCAGATCGTTGGATGATGTCAGGAAAGTCAAATTACTATAAAAGTTTCTAAACACAAAACTATTTATCTTGGTGGCAGTTCGGAAACTAAAGGTTATCTGATGACTGTCGATTTAAGGAACACTTAATTCTAATACAAAGCCAAAGTCACTTTCAGGGCTTAGACTGCCTTTCAATCATTGCCTTCCTGTGGCTTCTTACATACTTGCTTGTACTCTATACATCAATAGCTTGACGATGTTTTAATTGGAGCCAATGACTTGTATTCAGAGCATAAGAGAAAATGCTAGAACCTAATCAGATAGTCTGTGTCCCCATTATTTTCTCTAACTCTTGAAACAAGATGCAAAAAAAAAAAATGTATTCAGCGTGGACTCAAATCTGCAATGCAGTTTCTTAGATGATATAACATGTTCACATCCAGGAAAATAATGGAGGAAAATTGTGAATCCTCGGGGTATAAGTTTTGGATGAAGGCTAACCATTTGCATGTTGTTAAATATATATTATATACCTTATTAAAGAGTAAATAGAGATAGACGCATGCATGATACGATCTCAATGAGTGAACTCTTCTCAAGAGATTGTTTGCCATACTTTAAAAATTAATAGCAACATCATACTGAGCATCCTTTAGAAAAGGCTCAGTCACAGTTTTTCATTATATCAGCCCAGCTTGTATTCATCACTTCATGTAGCAAACACTAAAACTAGAAAAGAGACCTTGAAATCACTTTAAACAGAGAGAGGAGTCAGCAAGAGCTGTTTTACCTAAGTCTTGGTGTGAACAGAACCTGTGTTGGGGTTGTTAGCATTTCACCACTCCGATACCTAATGGATTTCTTGATAATGATGCCCAGAATGCATCTCTCACTTGCATTCAAGTGGCTGGAAATATTTAATGGTGGCATCTTTATCTTTAAAGAGTCCCCAAGGTTTATTGCCTTAGTCCTGTACAACCCAGTTTGTCCTTTCTGTCATCAGCCAGTGGTGCTTTCTCTTGAAATCCATACTGAGTCTATGATTTTCCAACTGCAGGTGGGAAACGTTCATTAGTTTAGCTCTCAGAGGTGGTTTATGGCTCTAATATTTTCTTTTACTAATGATCTCTGAAGCATTAAATAGCAAGCCTATCGTGTCTATGGGAAATGTTGAGTTCTTATTTTCTTGCTTCAAGATTCAAAGCGTTAGGTGTACTCAATTACCTAAATTATTAACAATCTCATCCCAAGGCCCTGAAGATATAGAAGAAAAATGGACTTTACACTCCTAGTTTTAAATACTTATTATTTAAAACATGGAAACACAAGGCCCATCTCTCTAGCAGGTACAAATAAGAGCTGAAGCACCATTTTTCTTAAATAATTTCCAAATGGATTTTTCAGTAAGATTCCCTTATTTCGGTGTCATTCATTCAACTTCATCCTTCATCCATTTGCTTTACCTCTTTACATGCTCAGGACAAAGGATGTGCGTCTGTTCTCTCTTCTCTTGTGCTAAACTAAACTCTTTTTCCTTTGCTTTGGCCATTGTTAAAGATCTTTCACTTTTCGTTATTGTTCGTAGTATATGCTAGTATATGCTAATTTGCTTCTTATATGTAGATAAGGGCATTTTATATTCTATTTTATGCAGCGAATAATCTGTCAAGGAAGTCGGCTGCCCTTCTTGGCTGCATTGGTAGCAACAAATAGTAGCTTGCATTTTTTAATGTTAATCTTAGTTGGTTTGTGAGGATGGGCAGATATGGAGAGCGCAAAGAAAATTCAGGACATTTGAATCCTCAGTAGTTGTCCTTAGTGGAGTTTGAACGATGAGGCTGTGGTCCAGTGTTGTAATTTTATGTAAGCAAAGAACTACTTGTGAAATATATGTAAAAATAAGAAAAATGTTTCTAGAGAATAGTAAAATGACCCATGTTGCAGAGATTTCTCCGATTATTCCTTTATATTTTGCCTTAAACCAGAGTAATGGTCATGCACTCTTGCTTGTCTTCCCGCAATTGGTGGCTAGCAGGGCCAACCCCTTGCAGAAGCCAGCTGTGTGCCTTTTTGTGCCACTCATGACAAAATTAAAGACTGTGCAATGGACTTCTCAACCCAGAGTCTGACCTCTACAAACCTGCTACCTTACCTGTGTGAATGGTACTCTCCAGATCCAAGACCCAAGTCAACGGAGCACACAGTAAGCATTCCTCAAATTTCCTTTCGTACATCCCCACATCATTTCTACGGTGCCTTGTTCATAGAAAGTGCTCACAATTGTAGATAATGTCCCAGGGATGCTTCTACTTTCTGTCTTCTTTCCTAGCCATCTTTCTCATTATAACTTACCATTTAAATGTCTTTTCTGTTTTATTCTTATTTGCTTTTTTTCTTCTTCATGCTTCTATATTTGAACGTTGAGGTTATCTTGAATTCTCACTACCAATGGGCATCCCCTCAGCTCTTTAATGCCACTCCACACTAATTATATCATTAATCTTTACTATAAAGAAAGGAATCGTCTGCCCATGCCACTTTCTTTTTTTGTTTTTCTTAAACTATTTGTTTATTTTTATTTTATGTGCATTGATGTTTTGCCTGCATGTATGTCTGTGTGAGGGAGTCAGATCCCATGGAACTGAACTTACAGACAGTTGTGAGTTGCCATGTGGGTGCTGGGAACTGAACCCAGGTTCTGTGGAAGAACAGTCAGTGCTATCATCTTTTGAGCCATCTCTCCAGTGCCCCTGCCACTTTCTCTCCCTACCTGATATTGGGAGGATCACTTGGCATCATTTCTATTTAACTGTTTTTGCTCTCCCATCCCCAAAGGAGTTATAATGAATGGGTTTGCAATTGAGTCAATTTCATGTATTTACAGTTCTTTCCTGCCTTTATTTTTTGTTTGTTTGTTTTTTATGGCTCTGTACATCTCTTTCAGTCCTCACTACAGTAATTCTTATTTGAGACCCGGGGGATAAGAGCAGATGTGAATTTGTCCTGCAGCTAGAAGATATCAGCACCACTGTGTTTAGGCCACTGAAATGAACCAACAGATAATTACAGTTTCAAATTAGTATTTTAATGAGCCGGTCTTAGCAAATGTAAAGTGAAATCTCCAAGGCATTTATGAAATGAACAGGAGGGAGGACATTAAGTAAGAAGTCCAACAGATGGATGGCCGGCAGGTGTTGGTATGATAGTCGAATGCTCTAACTTTATAATCTTCACAAAGGGGGGAGAAACCCATATTTAAGTGTGAACAGAATTGCCTAAATAGTCTCAGTCACAAATACTAGTAAACACTTAATGTTTACTAAAACTAAACATCAGTGTACAATGTTTAAACCTAGTAAGTGTACGTTCACTATTTTTCTCATTTAGAAATTAATAGTGTGGTATTATACTTATATAGACTGGTATCCAAAGAGCAAAGTAAAAATTTTAGAAACTGAGTATTAGTGAGAAGACTGTTGCATAATTAAGGCTCATTTCTAAGATGTTTATAGCAGTAAATATGCATTTCGCTTAGGACTGTGTGATGGCACAGCCTGTACAGTTAAATGAGGAGGCATAGATAATGTTAAAAAATGATCTGAATGCAACATTTAAAATGGACTGTTACATATTGTGAGGTCCAAAGGAAACCACTTTCTGAAATTCTGACAGGAATTTGTGAAGCTAGATGGGTTCTCCTCTACCACTGGGGAACCTATCACTGGCAGCAGGGACACATACCTACCTGTGTTACTAATTAGCATAGCAAAGCACACGCTGGTCTCCAGGCTCCCTCAGTGTCATTGCTATAACTTTTCAGAGTCCCTGCAAGCATCCTAGCGCTTCACAGGTTTTCCCACCTCCCCACACAACACACATCCTAGACTTCCCTCAGTGCAGGAGCTTTCCTTTGCCCTAGCTTCTCACCGTCCTCACAACCCTTTTATTACAGCAATGCTTTTCCTTGGTCTTTTGCCCACACTCTCTCTTGTCTTCTCTCATTCATCTCTCTCTACTTGCTCCTGCTTCTCTCCTGGCCACATCTGGTCTGAAGGTCATGTTCAGCCTTATGCTTGCTCTCTCTGTTCTGTACTCTTTCCAGATACATCTGGCTGTTTCTTCCCTCATAACTACAATAAAAACCTTCCCCCAACCATAACATTGAGTGGTCATGTCATCAATTTATACAAATATATGTCTGCAAGGTTTAATAAAGGGAAGTTTTCTCATATGCAAAAGTAGAGTTCATTGATGATCTCTGAGTGCTGCACAAACCTTCTTGGATGAGAAATACATGCTACACTAATTTGTGAGTATGACAATAAGTATTTAGAATACAGTTATTATTAACCTCTACTGGCTTAGGAAAGTGGCAGTAAGTAGTAGGCTTTCATAACTTCCAAGTCCTTACTGTCCATGGGTAATTGGCTAGGTTTACAGAACCAGGTAGGCACTCCCTCCTATTGTGTGGTCCATAAGTCCAAGCAAACAGACGTTGGTCAGCTCTAGGATAGAATTGTCACTATTGCCTGTTTGAGGATGTCTTGCCATGCTGATCACTGTTGTGGTTGATAGGCTTTATATCTCAGTGGGGCAATTGATTGTTTTTCTTCTTTGGCAGCTTATACAGCGTTTTCAGATACTGTGAGAGCTAGACCTCAAGAAGTATGCCTCCAGGTCAATTTCAGATTGATTCTTTTATATCCTGTAATGTCTTCAGAAATAGAATTTTACCTTCAAGTTCTAGGGGGCAACCAAAGGCAGCAGTATTGCTTATATGGTTTGGGAAGTTTCTTGGACTCCGATGATCAACAACTAGAAAGGGCTTTCTCAAGTCAGGTACTGGGGTTTTTGTTAGAGGATCTATGGCTCTTGGAAGGTTATCAACCCAAGTGGGGTAACTTCACACACAGAGAGACATATTATATATACACATATATGTGTATATATTTTAAGGAAATATAAACTAATGTTTCTTCATGGCTTTTTCAAAAATCTTTGTAATGTTTATGCCTTTACATTCCCTCTTCTTCTGTAAATCTCTCCCTCCCTTTTTTAAATTACCCCCATTATTATTATGTCCTCCTTTACTACCTCTGTGTCTAATTTTATACCTGCACCCATTTTTCCATAGTCTTTTTTTTACTTTCCTGGTTGCTGTGATTGATTCAAGTTATATATTCACAACCAAAGATTTGGAATGAAGATCTTCATTTAAGGGCAAATAAATTTACAGTGTTTGTTTTTCTGAGTTTTGAGTACCTCATTCAGTATAGTATTTTTAGTTTCATCCATTTACCTAAATAAATAATGATTTCCTTTCTCTGTGATTGTCTCTGCTACAAAAAGAGAAGCTTTTGTAATGAGGGGTAAGAACTACACTGATTTTTGGATGTAGGGATAAATATTTAGAATGCAGTTAAAATATTATTCCAGTGTGTCTTTGTACCAAATTTTCATTATCCATTCATCAGTTGAAGGACATTTAGGATGCTGAATGCTTTTAAGTTATTTCTTGCCCATTTTTCTTTTTCTTTTGAGAACTCTCTGTTCAGATCCATACCTCATTTTTTAACAGGGTCATTAGTTTTCTTGATTCTTTGTATATTCTGGATATTAATATTCTTACCAGATACAGAGCTGAAAAAGATTCTCTCTGACTCTGTGGGCTTCCTCTTCCCTTGATTAATTGCTTTCTTAGCTATGTGGAAGCACTTTAGTTTTATGAGGTTCCTGCTGTCAATTGTTGTTCGTACTTCCTGAACAAATGGAGTCCTATTCAGAAAGTCTTTTCCTGTATCTTTCACTTCCCTCTTCATTTTCATCTAGGAGAGGCAGGTTCCACATTAGGGTATTTGATACATTGGCAGTGCAGTTTTGCACTTGTTTATAGATCTAATTTCATTCTTCTTCATGTGGGCATCCAGTTTTCCCAGCTTGATTTCTTGAAGATGCTGATTTTCCTTCCATGTATGTGTTTGTAGCACCTTTGTTACATATCACAGGGCTGTAGTTATATGCAGTCATGTTCGAGTCTTCTATTTTGTTCAATTAGGTCTACATATCTGTTCTGTATCAGTACCAGGCTATTTTAAGTACTATAACTCTATAACACAGATTGAAATATGGAATGGTAATCTCTCCAGCATTGGACCTTTGATTCAGGGTGGCATTGACTATCCTAGACCCTTTATGGTTCAATATGAATTTTAGGATTTTCATATCTGGGAAGAATGTCATGGAGACTTTCATTAGGATGGCATTAAATTTGTAAATGGCTTTTGATGAAATGGTCATTTTCACAAAATTAATTCTATCAATCCATGGACATGGAAGTTCTTTCTATCTTCTAGTCTCTTTTTAGGTTATTTTATAAGCTATTCGGATCATAGGTGTCTTAATCAGTGTGTTCTATTGCTGGGAAGAGACACCATGACTATGGTAAATCTTATAAAGGAAAACCATTAATTGGGGCTGGCTTATATTTTCAGAGGTTTAGTTCATTATTGCCATGGTGAGAAGTATAGTGGCACACAGGCAGACATGGTGCTGGAGAGGAGCTGAGAGTTCTCCAGCCAGATCTGCAGACAACAGAAATAGAGAGAGCATCTTCTGAAACCTCAAAGCCCATCCCTTGGTGCAGTTACTCCAACAAGGCCACTCCTACCCTGAAAAGGTCTTACATACCCAAAAAAGATCACACCTACTCCAACAGGACCACACTTTCTAGATTCAAACACACAAGCCTCTGGGGACCATTAGATGACACCTTTGTTAGCATGTTTGGTATATCAAAAGACTGCTGGTTTTGTAAACTGCCACTTTGCTGTAAATAGTGTTCCTAGTATTGATTCTAGGAGATTTCTGTGGAATATTGTGACTATCTTATGTGTAATATCATGTCACCTACATACATAGATAATTGGGCTTCTTTGTTTTCTGTTGTTAGTCCTTAAATTTTCTTCTCTTGTTTTGTTGCTCTAGTGAGTGCTTGAGTAAAGAGGAGTATGGATAGTGGGGATCTCTATCTCATTCATAATTTTACTGGAATTGCTTTGAGTTTTTCTCCACTTAGGTTTATGGAGCTGTGGGTTTGTCATATAGCGTCTTTACTATGGTGAGGTATATTCTCCCCAGCCCTACTCTTTCTAGAACTTTTATTGTGAACACATTTTAAATTTTATCAGAATGTTTTTCTGCATCAATACATTATCATATGACTTTTATCTTTAAGCCAACTTATATGATTCATTTACATCTCTTGACTTACATATGTTGAACCATATCTTCGGAATATAGACAGCTTGATTGTGATTTTGAAAGGTTACTTCTGTGTTTTTCTTTTTTCTTAGAAATAATTAGACATATTTTGTACAAATCTTGTTGAAAATCTGATCGACTTCTGCTGGGAGTCCACCTTGAGCTAGGCTTGCATTAGTTCAAAGGCTTTTTACTCCTGTTTCTGTCTCCTTTGTTTTTGTCTGTTTCTGAAATGGTGCGGTCAGCCTTAGATCCGGAGTGCTAACCAGGAAAGGCTAGTGTGGGAGCTTATGTGAATGTACCAGGGGGTTAGCATATGGGGGTGGCACATTCGTGCTTGAGTCTGAAGGCCTTCACCAAGTTTAAATATGATTTTTAAAGGCACCAGTCATGCATGTGATATATTTGCAAAATTCCTATAAAACATTCATACATATAAAATAAAATACTGCTTAACTAGCCCAATTCCTCTACTTTGTCTTCAAATCCTAGTATTCTAGCTTCTCCTGATTCATTTTACTTGTAAGGCTCTCTCTTTCTCTCTCTCTCTCTCTCTCTCTCTCTCTCTCTCTCTCTCTCTCTCTCTCTCTGTGTGTGTGTGTGTGTGTGTATGTGTGTGTGTGGTTTGCAGGTGCATGTGCACACATGAATACTTAGGTATCATAGTGCTTGTGTGAAGGTCCAAGAACAACTTGCAAGTGGTCAACCTATGTAACACCAATCTGTTGGGGGAGGCTGCTTGTTCATTTCCCAGCCACCCAGACTCCCAAAATAATCACACAGAAACTATACTATTTACAATACTGTTTGGCCAATAATTTAAGCATATTTCTGGCTAACTCTTACATCTTAAATTAACCCATTTATATATTTTATATTTTACCACAAGGCTTGTGGCCTACCGGCAATAACTCATATCGTTCTCCTTCATGGAGTCTCCTTGACTCTGCCTACTCTGTCTGTCTATCTATCTATCTATCTATCTATCTATCTATCTATCTATCTATCTATCTCTCTATCTCTCTGTATCTATATCTATATAGAGATAGAGATAGAGATATCTTCCAGCCTGGCAATATTCTGTTAAGCCATTGGACGAAAGCAGCTTCTTTATTCATTAACCAATAAAGGCAACACATATACAGAAGTACTTTCTACACCAAATGTGGGCCATTTAGTTATCTTCTTCCACTAGTGGGTAATCAGGCTTAGAGTTAAGCATAATTACTCATTAAGACTTCTTAGCATAGCTGGGCAGTGGTGGTGCATGATTTTAATACCAGCACTTGGGAGGTAGAAGCAGGCAGATTTCTGTGAGTTTGAGGTCATCTAGGGCTACACAGATCAACCCTGTCTTGGTAAACAAAAAAGAAAAAAGAAAAGACTTCTGAGCAGTCCATAGATCTATACGTTCGATGACAACTGCAAAAGGAGTTTGCTTGTGTTCTTTTTCTTTCGATTTAAGTGGTTGAAATTTGTATGTATTTCTTGAATAATTTAAGACAATATCTTGTATTTTCTCTTATTTTTAAATTATATGTTTATTCACATGCAAGTATCTTTATATACTTTCAATAATTTTCACTTCCACTTCATCACGATAAACATTGGTTGACAATCCTATTCTGGTATTGTGCTAGCCAGCATTGGTCAAAAAAACATAAAGTGCATAATTGTTTATTCTCTAGTCATAAAGTTCAACTTTCCAAGTCCACCAGGATCTAGAAGAGTAAACAAGTCTCTAATAGACAGCAATTCAGAATTTGTTAACATTGGGCTACATACATTGTAGTTATCTTATTTAGAATACATTGATTCAATTTATAATGGCTTACTTTGGTTGTTTTCAAAATATACATACAGATTGAATTAAAGAGGGAAACCATCTGTGAACTTTCTGTCTTATAATTATTTAGAACATTCACTTTAATTTTCCCCATGTTTGCTATATATCATTATATTGAAATAATAACTCAGGAACAATTATATAGATAAATCATTTTAAAAGGCATTACTAAAATATATCATCATCTAAAAGTACTAGAAAATAAGAGTTTAAGTAATTATATCAAAGAATATCTGCACAATTATCTTCTTATTTTAGAGATGTTGCCTGTTTGCATGCTGCCACAGTATAAATAGTCAATCACATTATACACAGATCTGCTACAGGTGATGGCATAAAAACTTTTATAAGGATAACACTTTGGAAATGCTATTAAGCCAGGCCATAGTGGTGTACCCTTTTAATCCAGCACTCAGGAGGCAGAGGCACGTGGCTCTCTGTTAGTTTGAAGCCAGCCTGGTCTACAGAGTGAGTTCCAGGACCAATTCAACAGCTACAGCAAAACCCTATCTTGAAAAGTCAAAAAAAAAAGTGCAATTAATTATTTCATGACCTAGAATGAGGTTTTTAGATTTTTCTGAATAATGTAAATTATGTTCCAGTAAAGCTCTGCAAATTTACATTGCCAGCAAAGTAGAAACCTACTCACATCTGCTACATTTTTCATTGGTTTGTAGTTTCCTTTTCATTTAGTTTCTGGGAATTTCAGAATTCTCTCTTTTTCCTTCTTTGATTCAGTAATTATTCAGTGATGAGTTGTTTGATCCATTTGTGTGTTGATTAGAAGTGTCTTTGTTGCCAATTTTAAGATTTATTTGCATAGAATTATTTCAGACTTTCCAATTTTTAAAATATGTATTCTGCATCCCATGATGTGGTCTAGTATAGAGAATCTGCCATGTACTGTTGGGTAGAATATATTTTATTTGGTGTTTGTACAGAATCTTCTGTAGATACCTGTTAATTCCATTTGATGTATGATATCACTTTATAAAAAAATTTGGCATTTATTTTTATACAGATCACATGTTTATCTGAGAAAGCAGGAGGGTATCGGAATAACCTCTTAATTGCTTGTGACAATCTATGTTTTTAAGTAGGACATATTTTATGAAATTGGGTGTTTAAGAGTTTGCTGAGAATTTATTTAGAATAGTAATGTGTTCTTGAATGGTTGTTCCCTTGATTAGAGTAAAGTGTCCTTTACCTATTCTGATTTGTTTTAGTTGAAATTCTATCTTCATGCCTTATATTAGCATTATGATAACAGTAACTGTTTACTTCTCAGTCCCATTAGATTTGAGCCCTTTTGTCTGTCCTTTTGTTATAAGGCAGTGATATCTCTAAAGCTGTGTGATTCTTTCCATTTATTTATTTATTTGCTTATTTATTTTTTTTTGTTTGTTTTTCAAGGTAGAGTCTTACTATATAGCTCTGGCTCTCCTGGAACTCACTAGGTAGAGCAGATTGGCCTTGAATTCAGAGGTGCACCTGTCTCTGCCTCCTCAGTGCTGGGATTAAAGGCATGCATCACCAAACGTAGTTTAAAGCTGTGCTTCTTATAAATATCAGATACATAGTTTTTGTTTTGTGTTTGGTTCAGCTATCTTGTGACTTTTGATTAGAGAACTGAGACTGTTCATATTTAAAGTTACTATTGAAGGGTTGTGTTGTTTGCAGGCACTGTCTTGTTGATTTTTAGTTTTCTTGTTTGTGTTCTCGGTGGTATTTTGTGTGCAGTAATTATAGCTTTGCATTCCTATTCAGGGCCTCTTTGCTATAAGACTTCCCCTATCCAGTCTAAAATAATGTATTCTGTCTTTTACAAAGTTTGGTTTCTTTATATATCAATGTTTTTGTTTTCTTTATATCATGGAAAGTTTATGTTTCTCCTATAACTATAGTGGACTGTTTTCTCTGGATATATTAGTCTAGACTGGTCTTTTAGAACATGTCCTGTCACTCACAGAAATCTCAGAAAAACAGAAAACTGGAAATGTGTGTGCACACACACACATGCACAAAACCTATACAATTAATGAAACAAAAAATAGCCCCAACAAAGCATTATGGGACAAAGAACCTCCCCAAATGCCATTGAGTTAATTTTGTGTTGGGCATCTACAGCCACGCGTGGGTCCTGCCCTTTTAAGAGTGGTTTACATAGTCAGTGAGACTCTGATAGAGAAAACTAAGCTTTTCTTTTGCAGACAATTATGTTTGAAGTAGTTTCTGGGTTAGGGATGGTGGTTTGTGTTCCCTTCCACTATCAGCACTGAGACTTCCCTTCCCCAATCAGGTCCAGACCCATGCAAGCCCTGCCTATTTTGCCACAGTCTCTATGAATTCATATTTGCATCCATCCTGCTTTATTTAGAAGGCCTTGTTTCCTTGGAGTCCTCCATCACCCTGATTATCATCTCACACTCTTTTCATCTTTTCTTCTGCACGATTCCCTAAGGCCTGACAGAGGGGAATTGATGGAGACATCTCGTTTATGCCTAGTGTTCCAATGTCTCAGAACTCTGCACATTGTTCAGCTGTGGGTCTCTCGATTTATTCCCGTCTACTGCTACCGGAAGTTTCTGTCATGATTGTTGAACAAGACACTGAAATCTGAGTATAGCAGAACATTATTAGGACTCATTTTATTGCTATGTTCCTTTTGAAGAATAGTAGTTATTTGGTTTTCTCCTAAATCCCTGACCCATCTAGTCACAGATTCTAGGCCACCTAAGCAGTGTAGAGAATGGGTTCTGTCTCATGGACTGATTTTAAATCCAATTAGATACTCATTGGTCCCAAAGCATGAACACTCGCTCATCCTGCATGCAGGTCTCCATTTAGATAAAATGGGTTTGTAGCTGGTTTTTAGTGTTTAACTTTCTCGTTTGGTAGCATTCAGAGAGTACCTTTCAGTACCACGAACTAGTTCATGTAGGAGTAAAGACTTTAGGTGGGCTTCATTGTGACTTAAGAGTTCAATGTGTTGTGTAGATTTCACCTCAGGTTTTATTTGAATAGCTCTACCTTTATATGCTGCTTGGTATTTTACCCTTGCAGATTTTAATATCCTTTCTTTGTTCTGCACATTTGCCTTTTTGATCGTATTATCATGGGGAACTTCTTTTCTTGTCAGGCCTATTTTTACCTTGATATCTCCTTCTTTAGGCTAAGGAAATTTCCTGTGGTTTTGGTAAACATATATTTTTATGCCTTTGACCTGGATTTATTCTCCTGCTTTTATTCCTGTTATTCTTTGTTTTTTTTTTATCTCAGATTTCCTGTATATTTTGTCTCTTGGTGTTTTTACATGTAATGTGACCAATTTTTTTCTATCTTGCCTTCAGTGCCTGAGGGTCTTTATTCTATCTCTTGTATTCTACTGATGAACATTGCCTGTTGGAGTTCCTAAATTTTTCATTTCCAGTTTATATCAGTTTAGGGTTTTTTTTTGAGTCATTCAATTTCTATTTCATGTCTTGAACAGTTTTCTTCATTTCATTCCACTATTTATTTGTTATTACATAGATTTTATTATGGATTTATTCATATCTTCCTTATGGTGCATGAACACATCCACAATAGCTATTTTGAAGTCCTTATCTTGTGTTTCATATACATTGCCTTCTTAGGGTCTGCTATAGTGGAGTTACTAGGCTATAGTGGAGACATACTGTCCTGATTTTAATTGGATTGTGCCAGATGTTTAGGCATCTGGGATTTAGATGACTGTAATTTTAGGTGTTGAAATACAGTCTTTTCTTTGTTGGGTGGGTTCTAGTTTTTTGGGGTTTCTGTTGCTCTCTCTGGATCTGAGGTTCTGGCTGTGGGTTGCCTGGTTGGGAATGATTCTGAGTCCCTGTCAGTTGTGGCCACTGAGGTCTCAAGACAGAACTTGTTTCAAAGTGTTTGGAGTGACCATGCAAGAATGAGTATGGGCTAGGAGAGGGGGGAGATTCTGAGAGGGTCCACAGAAGAGGAGAAAGCTGGGTCTGCCATGAAGATCTGTGCAGTGGAGGAAGAGAGAGAAGACAGGCTGTTCTGAGTGGTCTGCTGCAAAGACAGGGAATGAAACTGGGAGATTGGAATTGGAGGACCAGAAAGAGAGTTAAGACCACCTAACTGATTCCCTGGACACTGTGCCCAGCAGGTTTCCAAAGTAGGGTGCCTAGGGTATTGGAGGCTGAAACTGAAGGATAGAGCAAGGAAGGAAGACTATAGGAGAGGATGTGCTTAGTCTCCTGGGTGTGGGTGCAAAGGGGAAGGGGAGGTTGCAGCAGGCAACCTGCTACCATACTGGGGATAAGACTGGGGATTGGAACTCAAGGATAGAAGGAGAGTAAAAATCACTGACCTGATAATCTGATTAATGTGGCCAATACGTTTCCAGGGAAAGGGTGTCTTATATGTTAGTTGGTGAGACCAGGATAAAGTTTAATTGATAAGTTATACAGAGTAAGGTCTGATAAAAAACTTAATTATAGGATAGAACAATTACACCCTTTTGCTGCCACAGAAGCTGTATGAAGGTGGCCCCTTTTGAAAGAGTCTGTATAAACACTGACGATTTCAGATCTTGTTTTACCACATGCACTCAAGATTATAAAAATGAAACTGAAGATAAGGGGACACTATATTTATTATAAACAGAATATTATTCGTTCAAAGTTTTTTGGCGACAGTAAAAGTGCTGGCTGGACCTCATACACTCTGCTGACTCCAAGAGAAGAAGTGCCTTGCTTTTCCCATTTCCAGTGGTACCAGGATTTCTTTAGGTATGACAGGCCTTCTCTGACTCTATGCTGCTAACTATAATGATGTCTGCTCATGGATTTTTATTTGAATTCTTTCCTTTCCTTACAAAGAAACTGGTCACATTGGATTGGGGCTCACCCTTATGATTTCCTCTTTATATACTGGTTTCTGATATTAAGATGTGTTAAAGAAACTTGGAGACAAAATTAACATTTTAAGAGTTTATATGAGTGAACAGTTCACAAATTATAAAACATCAATCTAGAAGGGAGTTACTGCTGCTCTGGAAAACATTGTCAGAAAAAATTCCCCTGTGGCATTCCAAGCACTAGACTATACTCAGGTGGCAATACTCAGAAAGACCCGGTAAATAGAACTGGATTAAAAAAAATACTCCACTCCTCAGCAAGGATTATAAAATCTTAAAAATACCAAACTCAGACCCATGTGTTTGTGTGGGCACTATAAATGAAAAGGCCCTAAGATGACCTCTCCTGATAGCTCTCTCTGGATCAATCTACATTTGGACAGCATTGACTTTAGGGAAAGTTCTGATGACTTCTGAATTCCTCTGTGTAACTAGACTTCATAACTAGCTGCTCACATCCGAAGACTACATAAATTAGTGAATTATTAGCTGATTACAACAGTAAATAATCATTTCCCTGATGCAATAATTCCTGTCCTAGCTAGTTTTATGTCAACTTAATATAAGTTGCTGAAATAGCATTCAAATAAAAGTATAGAACCCAGTGTCTCAAACTCTTAATTTTAATTGCTCCACCAATATTATCTGTATACTTTTCTGGTTTCAATACTTGTATCTCATAAAAATTCAACACATGTTTATTAAACACTTCCAACAAGTAACATACTCAGATTAATGCCCCCATGACCAGATACCTACCTACCTTTTTTCTATTACCTTGCCCTTGCCCTCACAAACCATTTTAACCCAACTATTAAAATTTTTTCTGAGCTTTGTCTTGCCATCAGTCCCCCTTCCCACACATTTTCCTTCTGTCTATTATACCCCTGTCACATCAACAATGAGACCCAGATAATCTTCCATGTGTGAGCTTACATGTCACCTCCACAGCTGTGAGAGTCTCTTGTGGACACCCAATCTAAAGTGACCCACTGTGTACACAGATACTTGTACAGAATTTTTAATGAGCATGATATTTCTGTCATTGATTACCATCATATAGATAAAATAAGAGTTGCCATATTTAACCTTAGCAGAAAAACTACTGCCAAACATTGCAATTGAACTTTTTGGCTCTTACTGATGAGATTTCTGTCTTCAGATCTGTATTTCCTGTTAGTTCCTGCATCAATTTAGAAAACTGTAAAAAACTATTAAAATTTTTCTAAAGATAAAGTGAACATGTGACTCTCAACAGAAATGATGATTACTGTTTAGCTTTCTTCTCCTAAGCAATCATCTGCTTTTAAAGACAAAATGAATTTTGAAACAATGCCATGAAATATTAATATGTGCAATTAGTATATCGACAGATATTTGATTCTGTTATTCTTCATTTCACTTTTTTCTTTCTTAATCTGCTGTTATAGTTTTGTAATGAAGCACTGGAAATATTACTCTCAGGCAAGCTGTAGCATTTGTCATCAATAAAGCATTACATGTGTCCAGTAGGCTCATGACTGTATGGATGATATTCTAGAAAATTCTCTCCTCAGAGAGAATGTTTTTCAATATATATTTACAAGCTGACCAGCTGAGTGTGTGTGTGTGTGTGTGTGTGTGTGTGTGTGTGTGTGTGTGTGGTTTCTGCTAAGCAAGTTGTCATTTTGTTTTAACTTCAAGGAATGGGACAGGATTATTAAAGTAATCCAATATGTCAGTTATATACAAGCAACAAAAATGAGGCTACAGAACACGTTTCATTATCGGTTCCATTTTTCAGCTACGAAATGATCTCCAAGTCACCTTTAGGTTTTACAACAGTGACCAGTGTAGACCTCTTGCCTTAAACAAGGACACCCAGTAAAATAATTAGTTGCTAGCTATATAAATTCAATCATTATAGTGCTGTAATCAAACTCATCAAGCAAACCAGTTATTCTCCCCTACCTTGTACTTAACAATGATTGTCACAATGAAAGAAAATGAGTAAGTGCTTCTTCAGTGTCCAAGAAGCCCGATACAGCTTCCTCCAAAAGTTATATGCTCAGATCTTTGTTAATTTATCAGTTGTAGCATGTGCTATATTCCTTAATTTTTAAAAAGTGAAAACAAACAGTTTGTTACATACAAGGAAACACAGAGTTCATTGATATTTTTCCTGTAGGTTCAGGATTTTCTTCTTTTATACATAAAGGAATACAAATTATTGGTGTGCTGTATATAATTATAATCCATAAGCATTCCTTTTTAACGGCAAGTAATCTATGCAATGTATTGTGTGCTGCATTGTTACAGCAAGTATTTTGAAGTAAGGTAATATGAACTGTAAATATAATTGTTCGATGCAAATACAGACACCTGAAACCTTGGGGCCAGCGCAATCATTGATTGGGTAAGGCCACATACTTCATGAGCTTCTCAACCTGAGTTTGATCCCTGGTATCACGTGAAAGTGGAAGAACGACAACCAAGTCCATAAAATTGCCGAGACCTCACTGTGAGCATCGTGGTAGTCTTACCCTCCCATAAATAGTAAATTAAGTAAAATTTCAAAAAGAAAGCCTTTTTTATAATACCTCTTTGATATACTAGCTGTAGGGACAATTCTTTTATTCTGTTTTCTCTTAGATATTGACACTAATGTGTCCAATGACAATCAAGAATATTAGTTAGATTTGTTGCCTATTAGCAGATTTCTTAGACACTTGTAAATACACTGGCACATTTGAAATATACTTCTTTATTTAGAACAAGTTCCATTCATTAACAAATAACACTGAACTATCAAACCTATCTAGAACTTTAAAGATGATAATGATAATCATGGCCAAGGTCTGTCTGTTTCTGAACCTGGGAAAGTATATTACAAACTCTTCATCATTCTTTGCATGTGTAAAGAGGAAAGACAAGACCTGATAAGGTCATTTCTTCTAAAACTGCATTTGAAAGCCAGGAATTCAGAACACAATGAGCAACAGGCCATGTGTGTGTCACAATAATAGCTTCTCATTAGCTTTTCACAAGAAAATTTATCCATAATCTCATCATATTCTCATTAGAAGCTAGAAACCTATCAATACAGAATTTCTATTTAGTCACAGAGGAATATAATTTCTTTATCTAGTCACTAATTCATTCACTTTCAACTATCCCCTGGAACATCTTTAATTTCTTTCTCTGTCTGAATAAAGTTGATATTAACTGTTTAGCTGTGCTCAGTCCTTTCTACCATACTGCCCATGCTTCTTTGATTGGGATGGCTATGTCTTTAATGTTTCTATCACAAGTCTTGTAAAATAAAATTATACTTGTAAAACCTACAATGGTCATCTTCTACTCAGCACTGAGTTGCAACTCACAAGTCCACTATAGCACATTTCACAGTTGTGAAAGGCCAGAAAATTGGTGTGACTTCTGCTAGAACAGACAAACCGTTTGTCCTTTTTAGTATTAAACTTCCAGGGCTGAGAGCACAATCTTAGGCACCCAGAATAATATATTTGGAAAGTATGTTGAATAGGTGATTACAAAGTGGTGGATGCTTATTTTTGAAGGGGATTCAAGTTCTCCTTGCTCCTCTGCACTGTACCCTCCCCCTGCTTAGCCAAGTACCTACAGATAGATTTGACTTATCTAAGCTCACTGTCACTCTCACAAGCCCCTTCAAATCTTTAAAGAGCTATTTGATTTTCTGAGTTGTTGTCATTTTTTTCTGCTAAGCAAAAGCCACAACAGCAGAAGAGTTTTGTTAAAGGTGTTAGGAAAATGACATGATTTCCTGTTTCTGTCCAGCTCTTCTGATCGTTGATCTTACCCCATCTGACTGAGTTCATTTTCCTCAGGCTCTTCTATTCATTCTTGACTCGGCACAATTATTTCGATTTTTGTGTATATAAGTTGCAAATGGTTATGCTGACATATGCCTTCTTATGCTAGGCACACTCCACAGTTCATGTTCGTCCAGTGATTTTAAAGCTAGCATATGAGTGCAGTAAGCATTCTTGTCTTTCAGGTATGGACAAATTAAATGAATCAGTAAACTTAATTCTGTCAAAACAATATGTTTGGCAGCTATTTGTATATGTTTCTTGACGTCCTATTTTGTTAAACAGGAAATGTTAATATCTAGTGTTTTCCTGCTAAGTCAGAACACAGATGTTTAAAACCATTGGGTTTAAAAGGCTCAAATGGTTTGTTTTAGAGATCCAAGCCTCACGATAATTCCGAAGGAAAACATTTTTCTTCAGGATTTTCTCTACCTAAGCAGAATATCAGCATTAACAGCAGTTAAGTCGTCTTGCTAGCAGAGACTCTTCAGCTAAAGGGATGAAAGTGGTACTAGCATTCAAGTGCTTCCAGCAAAGGCGTCAGTTTAACCTAACCATAAAAAAAGCAGACACCAAAGTTGGGGAGCATTCTAAACATTATACATCCAATATTCCTCCAAACAATCAAAGTAATGGCAAACCACAAATATCGGAGCAACTGTCCTATGTGAGACAAGCTGAGTAGGGATCACAATGATTCATTTAGATCCTGGAATACACAGTGAATGGTGAGGGAACCATGAGGAAATTCCAGGCCTGGAGCTGATGTGGATCAGTGTTGGTACCTCACTGCTTATGAGAGGTGCATCTTACTGCTAGAAGTTAACAGTGCAGGAAAGTGAGCAGAACACATTGAAACACTTCATATCGTGCAACTTCCGTGTTCACGAAAATAATTCCAAAGTAAAATGATTATTAAAAATATATAGCAGATAGAGTTGAAAAACTTTTAAAGGATGTTTTCAGAAAAAATGTGCCTTTTTGTTTATAAATTATTTCTATAATTTGTGACAGTTCTCACATCTGCTACTATAAAATTCATTGCAATTTTCCTGCCTCTAAGAAAAATGCATTTAATTATCAGTGAAATTCAACTTCAGCTTGTTACGATGAATGACTTGAGCCTGTCAGCTACCCTCTCCACCACTATGACAAAAGGAACTGAACTGAAGTGGTCTTATTACCTTACCTGCTTTTCTCTGACTGCTTCAATTAATTGATGACAATTTCGAGCTCTTATTAATCTTTTTTCATTCTTTTGTAAGGAGCAGAAAAGGGTAATATGATATCATTGTATATAACTAATGTGTGTGATTATTGAGATTGATTCATCCAAACAAAACATAAATTACATAAGCTTTGATGAATGTGTTGTAAACAGAGAATGCTCAAACAGATAAAGATCAACACTTGCTCCTTCTTCTCCTTTATAAAACTCAGTCCTGTGCTTAGAGGCAAGTGTTTTTGCATGATTGTTGTAATTGGACAAAAAACAGGGATGATACTGACACTGGTATGAGAGCCCCAGCAAGTAGAGAAAGTAGGAAAAGAAACACAGACATGTATTTTAGGTAACAATGAACAACTTTGCTTTGATGGGAAATTTTACCAAATTAAGAGAAATGTACTGTGTTCCCCTAGAATATTTTATCATAGAAACAGTTCAGGACTGGAGGTTCCTACCCTGATGCAGGTCCTCTTGCTGAACTCATTTGTTTAGAATCAAAGATAAGATACGAATCGAATTCTTCTTCAGGTTCTAATTGTGTCTTGGATCCTTTTTTTCATTGGATGGTGGCTGACTGCTTAAAATACTGAAAGTGTAAAGTTTAATATGAAACTGCTTCACAGCTTCAATTCAGAGCACAGTTTTTCATTGTCTAGAAGTTAGTTGAGGTGTATAGACTTTGGGTAAGCAGTTAATTTTGCTGTGTGACGCTTTATTTGTACATTTTTATACCAAATTTTATAAAAAATGTTTTAAAAAATCCATAAACACATTTTGTCAGCAAATGATGTTTTATGTGTCTCGAATCTAGGTGTGACTTCACTGCTAGTGAGACTACAAATATGAGGAAATGATTGATCTCCTTGGTTGAGAAGGCGGATTTCTACTGAGCTGCTAATTTATCACATGGCAGCGAACACGGTGTTCAATTACTCATTAGTCAGTTCTTTGGAGGATCACAAATTTGTATAATTCTTTAGAGACCGTGTTCAGTAGAAGTCCTGAGATTCTGCCTTTGGACATGGGAGAAACATTGGTTATTAAAAGGGCTTTTGCGAAGGATTGCTCTCTAACCATTCTTCTCTCTGTCTCAAAATAAAAATGAGATACAAATGAGAAAATGTGGGGTTCAGCTCATAGAGCGATGGAAGAGGGAATAAGATCCATGGTCAGTAAATAGTTGTTTTCCCCACCATATCATGTGGCTTCTCTGTGTAAAAGGTTGTGTGCTTATAACTCGAGCGTTGTTGTGGTTTGTTTGTCTAGTCTGTCTTCCCTCATAAGATTTTTCTGAGGGTAAGCATGAACTTTAGAAACTTAGATTATGTAACCGTCTAGCTGATCTGCTAAAATCGCCAACAAAAGTGTACTTTCTCAGTGATGAAACCAGGTAGTGATGGCCAATAGCAAAAGGAAGACGCACATGTTATACCAGAGAAGGAGGAAGTCTGGAAAGTTTCATCAGCATTTCAAGATGATGAGGAAATGTATTTCTATTTTTAATTACACTAGAAAATCATTACTGAACTCCTTGTTGAGATTTGTGCATGGCTCCAGAAATCAGCACTGTGCAAACAACTCAGAGGAATTATACAGTTTTTATCAACTTGGTTAATGATATTGCCAGAGCAGATTAGAGATGATGGTCTGTGGAAACAGATAAATGGATGAGAGATAAGAAGATATTTTATACACAAATGGTACTTCTATATATAATGTAAGCACTTCCTATATAAGAAACTTGCAGTCAGGATACAGGAAGGAAATGTTATAGTTTGTGCTACTGGCTAAATATTATTTTATATAACACAGACATCACATCAAGGACTCCTTCGGTATGTTTCTAAATGAAGAAGAGTGTGTTAGAAAGATTATTTTAGGAACAGAATTTTATTTTAAATCTCACGTGGACTATCTTTTCTCGAGAGTTAGTGAATCTTTATATAAACAATCTCATCTAATTTATTTGTTTGGTAGACTTAAATTTGTTTTTGTTTCCTCACTTATATTTCTTAAGGGATCACATATGTTTGGATGAAATTCTGTTATATCTATTATAATTTCTTTGAAAATATATCTTACATAATATCAGGAAATGGCCATTTGCTTTTTTTAGTGAGTTTGGTGGTTTAAATACAAATGTCCCCCATAGGCTCATATATTTGAATACCTATTCATTAAGGAGTTCCACGATTAGGAGGTATGTCTTTGTTGAAGAAGTATGTCACCAGGGATTTCACAATGCCAGGCCAGGTGGCGCTCTCTCTCTCTCTCTCTCTCTCTCTCTCTCTCTCTCTCTCCTGCCTGTCAATCTAGATGTAGAATTCTATGTTCCTTCTTCAGTACCACACCCATCTGTGTACTGTCTTACTTCTCTCCACAATAATAATGAACTAAACCCCTGAATTGTAAACCAACCCCAATTAAAGGTTATAAAAGTTGCAGTGGTCTTGGTGTCTCTTCAGAGCAATAGAACACCAAGACAGTGAGTAACCTCAGACCTACCACATCAGTGGTCATAGCAGAAAGGGGAGGGTCTCATAAGAGGCTGAGGTTAACTGCATGTCCTAATTCATTAGAATTAAGTAAGATAGGAAGACACTTGCCACTGAAGTAGGCTCAGTATTTAGGGGTTCTCAAAAAAAAAAAAACCTGGTAGGGAGGATGAACAAAGCACTGATTGAACAGACATATTCTAAGCAGAAAAAGTTCAGAAGAACATGTAACATGCAATAAACACTTAAAGGAAGAAAAGACAAACGATTTATGGTAGCAAAGACTGCAATAAGGTATAAATTGGTAGAAGGTTATAAAATTCAGGGGCTGCTGAGTTTGATCAGTGAGTACAGATGCTTGCCACAAAGCCTGATTTAATCCTTCAGTTCAGTCCCCTAATAACTACATGGTAGAAAGAGAGAAACAACTCCTGGGAGCTGCCCTCTGACCTCCAAATACAAACACACACACACATGCACACAAAGACACACACAATAAATGTAATTAAAGTTTAAATGGCTTAATATGGTAGATATTTAATACAGTTCAAATGAAATTTTTTCATTGGGTTGACAATATTTCCCCACAAGGTGAAACCATCTAACAAGAACTTCTAAACCAGGCATGAGAAACCATCTTCTGAAATGTTAGGATCATCGAAAAAAAAAATCCCAAAACATTATAGACTATTGCTAGAGCCCTCGGTTGCTCCTCCAAAGGCAGAAGGTAAGTCCTGAGGCTGAAAACACCATGCACTTCAGACAGCTGGCACTTAAGCCAAATGCCTCCTCCCTGAGGACCAACTCTCATAGTACCAGAAGGTGCCATGCCAACTTCCAAAAGAGGGAGGCAACCAACAGTCTTGCCCATGGAACATAACAAATGTCAGCACAGCATGATAACTCAGGCTGCAGTAGGGACACACATATCTTGGTAATAACCAACAGCTCGTGAATTGGCCACAAGACCCACTAAACAGGAGGGAAACCTAGCCAACTACCCAGGGCTAGTGAAGTCATCTTCCTGAAGAAAAACCTACAATCTCCACTTTAGCAAAGCAGCATAATCCCTAACTACATTCTAAACATGTGTCCTTACAACCACAAATAAGTGTAGTCCTTACCTCTCATCAAGAAATATTCTCTTTGCAGCAGAAAGAGACCACTACAGAAAACCACAGCCAATCAAGTACAGAATTGTGGAGTCCAGGCCCAGTAGATACCACTGAAAAACAACTCCTACTTCTAAGGCTCAAAAATAGTTGTAGGAACAGAAATAATGTCCAAGTCAGTGGATCAGTGAGTTTGCTATGATTTTGTGTCTCTTAGTAATGTCAGAATCTATACCCATAAAATCTCTCCGCCAAGACTGCCTAAACTGAGCATGAGATGAACAAAGACCACAAGAGTAGACATAGTAAAGGGGGTGGAGAGAAGCCCAGAAGGCCTCATTCCCACTCAAGGAAGTATAAGAAAGGAAGGAACAATGAGAGTGAGAGAAACACCATATGGTCAGCCATGTAACATACAAACGAGTAATAATATGCAGAATGAGCAAGCTCAGTTTCCGTACTTATGTGTGTGTGTGTGTGTGTGTGTGTGTGTGTGTGTGTATGCAAGCACGTGCACATGTGTGTACATGTAACAAAATTAATGAAAAAATGGGCCTGGAATTTGAAAGAGCAAGGAGGGGTATATGAGATGGTTTGGAGGTAAGAAATGGAAGGGAGAAATGTGTGTGCAGGGGCACGGAGGAAGGCATTAGAATCCCTGGATCTGGAGTTAATGACATCTGTTGGACACCTGACATGGTTTCTGACAAATGGGTTTAGATCCTCTGCAATAATAAGTACCTTTAACCACTGACTGATCTCTCCATCCCTATTATTTTAATAATAATGTAAGTACAAAATGCACCTTACAAGGGCAATCAGAAGGAATATGACCTATGGGAGAGAGGAAGGCAAACAGGTGTGGGGTAAGACATTTTGAAGTTGTGCCAAATCAAGTCTAGATCAGAAGCAAAGGAAGAGTTTATGTATAGGGGATGATCAGCAAACAGCAGCTGTATCTGACATATTTCCCAAGCAAGGCCAAGTTCACAACGTCGGTACACAGCTGAAAATAGGTAGCAACAGTCCCAATCCTGCAGGAGGGAAACTGGGCTTCTTATCTGCTTGTGTGGTCTTGATCTCCCTGGGGCTCAAGATGTAATATTTAACACAAATTTTTCAGTCCTTCAGAAACTAAGTAAGCTCTGTGTCTATTACCTTTGATTTGTATATATTATAACCAGGAATGTTCAAAATTAGAAAGCTATAGTTATAATATCATTCATATATATATATAGTATACTATATATATTATATATACTAAATATATATATATATACTAAATATGTCATCTATAATACCACAGGGATAGAAGTAGTGACACCATGTACAGTGGCACATGCCTGTATTTATAACACTTGAAGGGGCAAAGGCAGGAAGCCTCATGATTCTGAGGCCAACATGGATAAAATGGGAAATAGCCTCTATCAAAATAAATCAGAACCAAGAGCTAAAGAACTGAATTACAGCTGAGTTTTTTTTCCAGCACATCATTCATTTTTATTATTGGTTTTTATTGAGCTCTACATTTTTCTCTGTTCCCCTCCCTGCCTTTTCCCTCAGTTGAGTGTTAATTTGCTTGCTCACCATGTACAAGACAGTGGGCCCTGGCTTCCCTAACAAGCCTTGCTAAACGACCCATCCTGAACACACCAACTAAAGAGACAAATATTAGTGGGGAAACAAAGCAGAAGAGCAACATGTATTCAGGGTGGCCACTTTTGGAAGAATGAAAAATAAACAGATATACAGATCCCTCCAAGTCTCTTTGGTATACTCTGACAATAGGGTTTAAGTTTAAAGGAAAAAGCAAGAGGGGTGTGTACAACTAAGCAGTCCTGGTCAAGATGTGACCCTGCGCGTCACTGTCTCTTTTTATCTGAAGCAAGGCAACGTGCTAACTGTCAGAACTGTGTGAAATCTCTTCCTGGAAGACAAGCTCATCCTGTGTCTGGCACCAGGCGTCAGTCTTTTTCCTCCCGTAATGTATGACTACTAGGGAAATTCCAATTCATCTGGGACTTTAAAAAAGTTTCTTAGCCAAATGGAGTGGTCCAAGTATCTTTCTCTGCAATAGCTCCACCCCTGACGTGATGAGTCTAGAAGTCATTGATTCAGCACCTGCCTGCATAAACACCTATGATGTTGATGGATGTGAGTTCTCATAAAAGTAAGAATATGTGTTATACTAAATTACCCTTAATCTAACTGTAGTACTTTCAGTGATAAGAAAGGAATTTTGAAGGAAAAAGGAAAAGGTAAAACTCCATAGTTTTGAAACTTTGGATCCCCACCCCCAAATGATTCTGGTACTAGATATGTTAAGACATGTCTGGCTAGGTTCTTCTAAAAATTAAACTTCCAAGGTTTTGTGACCATTAAGAAACATCACAAATTCAAACTAGATCTGTGATATTTTTACTCTGTGCTGTCTCTATTCTCTTCTGAAATTTTATTTAAAATAATCTGATGTGAATTTTGCCAGCTGCTTTGGAAGGTTGCATGGGGTGGAGAAGCAGTGCGTGCTTCCAGCCTCCCTTTGGTCCTCCTCCTCTTCATCATGCTGATAGTTTTCTTTGGAATCATTACAATAGTGGTGTTGTACCACTAAGATAAGAGGCTACCCATATATCCACAAGGAGCCTCTGTTCCCCACTCTATAACATCATACACGTCATAACCTTGCCCCTCAAAATTCACACTGACCTACCTAAATGATGTTGGGAATTCATGAGGATCTCTACTACTTAAACAATACAAAGAGAAATCAAATATAAATAAGAATGTTGTCTCAGTGGCTATGGTTTGAACCAAAATACTTTGGAAGCTATGAAACAGATATAGAGGTCTTTCTTAGTAATCCTTCATTGGAGTATGGTTTTATTATAATACAATATATTAAGCTATATAGTCTCTTAATCAGTGTGTGCCCTTTCATAAAATTTTTGTTAATGTAGGCAACTAAATATAGAATTGTGTTTTTCATCTAAAATTTTCATGGAAAACTGAATACCAATCATTATTTTTGTTACATATTTTGAGATGGAATTTTAATGAAGCCTATGAAATTATATGTATTAAGTCTTTGAATAATGTAATGCCATAATCTTTCAAAATATATTTAAAAGATTTATTAATATTATACACTTACAAGGTCTTATAGCTCCTTGATAGAAATTTTGGGTATTTATATACTAATTTGACTAAAAGAACTAATATTCACAAATTTAACACTCTATCACATGAGGGCCAAAAAACCGCTCCTTGAGCCAATCTGCAGATTAAATGGGGAGACCACAGCAACATCAAAGCAAGAGGACTTCGTTTTAACCTCAGCATTTTAAAACTTTTCTCACCAGTTTCCAGTGTCTGAATTAAATGCTCTTTGTCCTTCTATTGATGAACATACCTGCATGTGAACTGATCACTGGAATCCAAATTATCTCATTTCTCTTTTCCTTATCAATCTATGCTTATAGTCAAAGCCTTTCCCAAAGTTCATTTATCTTTCTTCTTTCCCCACAGCTGTTTTGTGACAGTGAAGAAGTGATACACACTACGGAGGGTGTGGACTGGGAAGACAGAGATGTTCCGGGAGCATTGGTTGGAAATGTGGTACACACACGGATTACCAGTCCTCTGCGCCTGTTTGTTAAGCAACCTCCGGGTCCAAAGCCTGCATATACAGACAGCATGGAAAACTTTTGGGATTGGCTGGCCAACATCACGGAGATTCAGGAGCCACTGGCAAGAACTAAAAGACGGCCAATAGTGAAAACAGGAAAATTTAAGAAAATGTTTGGCTGGGGTGACTTCCATTCTAACATTAAGACCGTGAAACTTAACCTGCTCATCACAGGGAAGATTGTTGACCACGGAAACGGAACGTTCAGTGTTTATTTCCGACACAATTCAACAGGCCTGGGCAACGTTTCAGTGAGCTTGGTACCTCCTTCTAAAATAGTGGAATTTGAGGTATCCCCCCAGTCTACCTTGGAGACCAAGGAATCCAAAGCTTTCAACTGCCGTATTGAGTATGAAAAAACAGATCGGGCAAAGAAGACCGCTCTGTGCAATTTCGACCCTTCCAAGATCTGCTACCAGGAGCAGACACAGAGCCATGTGTCCTGGTTATGTTCCAAACCCTTTAAGGTTATCTGCATTTACATTGCTTTTTACAGCGTTGATTATAAACTTGTGCAAAAGGTTTGTCCTGACTACAATTACCACAGTGAGACACCATACTTATCTTCTGGATGACTCTTTTCTCAGTCGTAGAAATGAAATACTCGCGTCAATTTACCTAAAACGCCCAAGAAACTGCCCCAGCTCTCCATGGAAAAATATCCTTTTTATTTCTGACAGTGGACTACCATTCTTTGTCCAGTTTTCAAATTAAAAGAATATATTCAAATATGGAGTGCATTTGTTTCGGTGATAAGTACCTTTATCAAAAAAGTCAAACTGATTGTCAAACTGTCATTTTCACGGAAGATAGTAACATTCTGGAAATGCTGCTTCTCTGTAAGAAGCATTGGTAGTAGCCATGTGTGAAGCAAGGAACCGAATTGTGCATGTGATAAGCATCGCTCTTCACATGAGCCTGCTGTTGAAATGTTTTGGAAGGTTTCCGTAGAAAGAGTAGGTTCAGCGGAGTAACTGAAAAGGTGGTATTTAAGAGAAGAATTGTGCTTCTGGTGTCAAACCCTTCTCTAAATCTCCTGTCTCTTCATAGTGGTGACAGTTTTAATGGCTATGGCTTCACAAGAGAATGAAACCCATTACCATGTGGGCAGTTGAGTAGAATGTGGTCAAAGCACTTTGCCCTTATGATTTCTGTTTGAGTTGTAGTGTACCATACCATTTGGGTAGTAGAAAAGCAAATGTGGGTCTAAATCTGCTCAACAAGAATGAAGATGACAATGTTTTCAAACACTTTCATGCCGGGAGGTTGTTTTTCAAAGTTCTATACACATCAAAGTTTAGGACTTCATTCCCTTCATTTGGTAATCCAATTTTATATACATTTATGGAACAATTCTGAAATCGAAAGGAAGTGTTTCTGGGCAGAACATTCCAGTCATGGGCTCATTATCTGTAGTCCCTCAGATTAGGTTTTCTTTTGTGTGTTTAAGTAATCAGTAAAATGAGAATAAGAAATCTGTGTGGAAATGAGTTATATTTGGATATTTCTAAATGGTAAGTGCTGATACCTACAATGTTCACATCCCTGAGCTTTAGAAATTACTTTACTCTCAGTGTCCTCATCTTCTAGAAGAGTTGGGTGGCCATCTTTATGATGTAACTTGACATTATGTGAGAAGAGGCAAAAGGATGAAGGCTTTTAGAGCTACAGATGTGTGATTACTCTCCCTGTAGTAGATGTTAACTTCTTTCTCACTTCTCATCTGTACAAAATCAATTTAATAAAATACTCAAAGAGGGTTCATGGAAGGTAAGTCCTAACCAACAAATATGCTCTTATCACACTGGTCAGAAAGGCAGCAGCTCTGTTCTCTATTTCACGTTTCTTTCTGTTCTTTTCCTGGTGATATCTGCAGTGTCTTATTTTGCTTTTTGTACAAGTTGTGCTCGGTTTAGTATGTGGTTGTCCATGCTTGAAGTTTCTCCTTTGAGTTCATTGGGGTGCTTTGGTAAATTTGTGGTTGGTGAATAATATTTTGAGACATCTTTTTGTGTTCATCTAGAAACAGGAGTAAAATACTATTTATTGTAAGATATGTGGGTAATATATACTTAGGATTTTCTGTGTACAATGAAGTATGTGTGCATTTTTATGTAAATAAAATTATTTGCTAGTTCTGCACATGACTCTAGGTGTTTGCTTGTTTTTTAAAGAAGTTTCCTTGTTTTTTTTCCTCACAGTTTTATTATTCTGGTATTGTGTGTGTGTGATATCATTTAACTATTGAGATTTTCTTGTGTACATGTTAAGTAGGACAGGCTGGCTAAGAAGATTATAGAATAAATGGTAACTCGTGTAAAGTAGATGGAAGATAGTCTGACATCAAGTAAAAAATCCTGTAGGTGCAGCTGCTGTTCTTATTGTGTTCTTCAAAACATAAAATTAAATTTTGAGATATCTGATGTTCAAATGCTAAGAGGTATAAACATTTTTATGCAAAGAAATAAATTGTAAGTCAATTTATGCAGGTCTTCAATTCAAGCAGGATTTCTGATTTTTTTTTCAAGTTTTCCACAGGCATATTTTTAAAGTAGTGTAGAACATATGCCACATCTATTTCTAAGTCATTACTTCACTTCAAACTACATAATCATCAACGATGGCACTTGCCATATTATAAGTCAGACCCCATTTAAAATACATATGCACACATTCCTATCAAATCCATTGTTGCTTTATAGTACTCAGTTAAGGAAAATCACATTAATATAAGCAATTTTCTGGAGCAATAATAAACTGTTCAAAAAAATTAAGAAATAAAAGGAATAAAAACTTTTTAAAATTTTGTGTTACACTAGAGTTCTGCAAGCTAGTAACCGTAATATTAACGTAAGATGAGTACTTCAAAAGGGAGCACTGTTGCTGCTATGTCTGTCTGTTGAGGGAGCACTATTGCTGCTATGTCTGTCTGTTGATAGTTACACGGCATTTCCAAGAGAGTGAATGAAGTGGTACAATAACTAAAATGCCTTCCTACTGATTCCTGATAAGACAGTTAAGTCAACCAATAATTACAACAAATTTATAAAAGACATAGCCCAAACCACTAATATAAGCATAAGATGGCATTCAGAATATCCTTCCTCTAAAATGTTTAGGATGATCATTTCCTTATGAATTTAATGCTTTTAAAAACTGAAATTATTTTTAAAAAGTCAAAATGAAACTATTTTATCCAACAATACACTTGGATGAGAATTAGTACCAGCAAAATGTTTCATTTAAAGCCTTAGATGCTTACAGTACCTGAAACTGTATTTTGTAGAAATTGTTAAATTGTGTAGAATAGCTACGTTGCCTAACACTCCAGCTTTACTTCACAAAAAATATTACATTGTTTAAACCTCCAAAATAGAGGACAGATGAATGTATTTACTTGCAGTAAAATGAAAATTAACCCAAAATTAGTTAATCAAACCATCAGTGAGTAAAATGACCAATTATAAAAGATAAATCATAGGAAAATTATCTCTCATTAGGGATTTTTTCTTTAAAACTTATAGGAGATGTTCGTGAATCATTTCCTATGCCGCCTCATCTTCTCCATGTTGAGATCTGGAACTCTGGGAACGCATCCCATCCTGTTTCATTTCAATCTTCCCTTGCCTTCATTTAGTTCAGCTTCCCCCTAGAGCATATGTAATCTGTCGTCTCAGAGAATGAGCTAAGTCTGAGAGTCTTCTGCAACAGCTGACTGGCTTTCTGGTCTGTAGTACTGTAGCAGTCAGGTTTCTTCAGAGAAACAAAGTCAGTAAGATATGGATAGTGTATGAGATTTATTATGGGAATTGGCTCACACTGTTGTGGAAGCGGGGAAATCAAAAAAAAAAAAAAAAAAACTGGAGAATTCGAAGAGCAGGTGGTATAATTCAGCCCACAGCCACAGCCTACAGACAAAGGAACTAGAAAATTTAATGGCCAAAGACAGAAGAAAAATGAATGTCCCAGCTAAAAGGGGAAACGGGAAGCAAGTTTCCTTCCTCTGTGGGTAGAATCTTGTGTTCCGCCCAGACAAACGGATTGGATGCTAGTGGTAGTTTATCTTTAGTCTACTCACTTAAATGTTAATTTCTTTCTGAAAGAGCCTTACAGAACACCTATAAATATTTTACCAGTCATTTTACCTATATGTCAAGATAAAGATACAATTAAACATCACAAATTGATACTTAATTGGCATTTGTGGTTTAATTTTTTTCAATCTCCAATGCAGTGTAGTGACTGTTCGGGGCCTACTCTTCCCAAATGAGGCTACCGTATATCATTTTCTGTGTGCACTCAAGCACCACAATGCTCAAGAACTGTTAGCATGGGAAGACCTTGAAACTGAAAAGCTAGACACTAAACAAACAAATGCAGAATTTGGAATTAATGCAACCTGGATTTATGCATTGAATCTGTCATTTAATAACTATGGGACCATTAGCTCACTACTCAACTTGTCTCATCTTCAATAATTATAATTTCTGCCTCATATTAACAAAGAAGCAAATAACACATAGATTGTGAACAGCAAGAGATAACAATAATTTTAAAATATGATGCATTTTTATTTACTTGCTGCCACTACTTATAGACAGGGTAGATATAGAAAAGCAAGTATAAATAAACTTCATTGGTTTTCTTCTGTCTCTTGCACCAAAATTACTTAGTAGCAATTAGTGAAAATATCTTTATTGCTGCATTCAAAACTGTATATGTAAAAAGAAAGTTGTGTCGATATCTTGGGTGTCCTTGGAATGACATCTACTTATAGTATTTTCTTCTTTCTATATTATGGAGAAATCAAAAACTCGAGCATAGCATTTTGCAAGAAGAAATTCATTTTCAAAAGAGGACCTAGAAGACTTTGTTGTTTAAAGCCCCATTTTCTTTTTACAAGAAATGAAGATTGTAGTAATAATTTTACTTAGATTTTTAATGTAATATTTTATAAATGAATGATTGCTAAATGACAACTTACAGCTACATTAAATTTAGGTAGAGCAATGACCTTACATTTTCTTTTTTATGCTACCTCAATGAAATCACCATACCATGTCATTGTATGCTAGCAGTTATCTTATTCAGAGTGCTCTTCTTTGTCTGTTGTGTTCTGCAAATGAGAACCTCATCCACACTCAATCAGTCTCATTTTTATCTTATAGTGTTTAATTAAAATTGACAGACAGTTCTCTTTGGATCCTGACACGTAAGGTATGTCACCCTGTTGCTTTCTCTCATTAAGATAAGAAGGCAAATGGAGTTTCCTGCTAAAAGGTAAGCAAAGATCTAAGCATTCATGGGTAAGGTAAGTCTTAAAAGTACAAGGGTCTCTCACTCTGAGTCTTGAAGGCCAGCAGCAGCCCTTGCATTTGGATTCATTCAGATATCTCCTTGTGTCAATTTTTTTTTTTTTTTGTAGATCATACGCTAGTTTAATCCTAGCAGAAAACTTTTTATTTCTTTTGCAAAGAATGCATCCCTCACCGCTTTTACTTTTGGTCTGATTATGTTATATGCTTTGTAACTTGGATCTGAAAAATTTTGACAATCCTCTAATCAAAAAAAAAAAAAAAGCTTTCTGTCTGTGGTTTGACAAACTTTTCCAGGGAAGACACGACTCATATGTCTCTTCACCAAAGAAAAGACCAAAGTAATAATTACACCAATGTGCAATCTGGTGTATCCATGAGTTTTTATTGGGGTTACTAATATGAGTGTCGGTGCGGAGTTACTTCTGAGGAACAGCGATAATTCAAATGCAGCTCTTTTGCCAGAAAGCCCACCCCATGTGGGTGATGACCACCGGACCTTTCTGCAACTTGCAGGCAGTGCCACACTCCAAGTGTGTCTTTCTGAAGGCAAGCCTCACTAGATCCCCCTTCCTCCCTGGAGCAATGTCTTCCATTTGTAGCAAATGTTGAGATTTATAGAAAAATGGCCCACAACAACACATAACTATGGAATTTGATTGAGTTAGGCTCTGTCTTTGATTTCTGCCCTTTTTGGGAAAATATCTGTGATACAATATGAGAAGGCACTTGGAATCTGGGCTGTAACAAACCCTGATAGCCTACTTATTTTAGGAGCAAGGCACAGTGTCTGTAACCTTAAGCTACTGACTAGTGACTACTACAAGAAAATAGTAGAGAACAGATGGAAAGTCGGATAAGGGCAAATGCCAAGCCCGAAGATGTATCTAACAGGTTTATAATATATGCAAAGAATAAAGAGATTTCCTATACTAAAGAATAAATTTAAGTTACAAAAATATGGTAAGAAAAATACAATCAGAGAGGAAAAAAAATCTCTCAATAAGCAATAACATAGAGATCGTGTGTCACTAGCAGACTATAAATAAGCTTCTTTACTGTTTTGATGGCAACAAGAATCGCATGTTTGTAAACAGACTGTGGGTGATAACTCACATTCCCTCAGATAATTTGATATTACGTTTAGTAATTAATTGAGGCAATCATCAGTTTGGATAGATGCACCTCCAGTTTCCCAAACTATATTATTTTTAAAATACACTTGGTACTATAGTACCCAGAGGTTTTGAATAGAGAAAAGCAGCATGTTGTTTTGCCAAGAACAGTCCTGACTGTTGAATTCTGCAAGTGATTTATTCTCCTACGTCATGGGAAAATAAATGCACCTTCCACCTGACTGAGACTCTTTTCATTTGTCAACTATTGATCTCCTCCTACAGCCTCTCTTCTTAGCTTCATGATTCTTCTAGTGGTTAAACCAATGAAGTCAAGTCCCATTTATTCTTCCTACTTTATCTTGTGGTATCACAATCCATAATAGCGGAGTAGCAAGCCACTCACTCATCTTTAGTTAGTAACAAAGTGGCAGACACTAGCTAAAGGGAAAAAGTGTCTACGTGTTTCCTTTATAACCCAGTAATATAAATTACACTTTGAAAAAATGTATTGGATGAATTTAAAAATATATATCCTTTTTAAATTTGGTACGCAGCTACACTAGCAATGTCCTTTGTTTTCTGCGATAAGCAAACAGAGAAAGATTCCAATTACCATCAACGTAATATATGGTAAATAGTAAGTAAGCAAGTTACAATAAGGAAAATGAGGAAATGAGCCTGATAGAAAGTAAAAAAAAGGGGGGCTGGAGAGATGGCTCAGTGGTTAAGAGCATTGCCTGCTCTTCCAAAGGTCCTGAGTTCAATTCCCAGCAACCACATGGTGGCTCACAACCACCTGTGATAAGGTCTGGTGCCCTCTTCTGGCCTGCAGACATACACACAGACAGAATATTGTATACATAACAAATAAATAAATATTAAAAAAAAGAAAGTAAAAAAAAATCTATCCATGCTCCTTCTGAATTCATTATTTTTATTATTTATTTTATTTATTGAGATTAAAATAGGATTATATCTTTTCCCAGTTCCTTTTATCCCTTCAAACCCTCCTATATATTCATATACTTTTAACTCTCTTTAATTTATGACCTCTCTTCATTGTTACATGTGTATATGATATATATGTATATATGTGTGCACGTATATATATGCATATATATTACAACATATAACCTGCTCAGTCTGTATAAGGTTACTATTATGTGTCTTTTCAGAGTTGATCATTTGGCATTGGGTTACTAATTGGTGCTCTCTCCCTTGCATAAGACTATTTCCCTAACTGTCCACATTCCTTAGTTGCCTATAGTTCTTTGTGTAGTGTTGAAACTTCATGGGCTTTTCCCCCATTGAGCATGTCTATTTTTGTTATTCTTTTCAACTCGTGTTTAAGAAATTATGTTGGTAAGATTTCACAGGTAAAGTTTCTGATATTACTAGGAGACAGTCTTATAGCAAAATCCTTAATCCCCCGGTTCATACACTCTTTCTTCCCCTCTTCCACAATGTTCCCTGAGCTTTAAATGCTGGAGTGTTTTGTAGATGTTTTTTACAGGAACTAGTCCATAAACTATGCAGTTTGATTGGGTATGGTTTTCAGCAATGGTCTCTCTCTGTGTTGCAGTGAGAAATTTCCTTAAAGAAAGGTGAGGATTACACTTATGTGGGAGTGTGAAGACAAATATTTAGAATACAGTTAAGGATTATGTTATTTTGATAAAGTCATAGCTATAGGTTCTCTCCAAGATCCATGATTTCATTAGAGCTGAATAGCAGGCTAGGCTTCCAGCACTAGGGATGATTTCCCTTTTTTTGATTGGGTCTTAAGTACATTAGAGAGCATTTGGCTACCACCATGCTTTATATACCTGTACTCCAAACCTTTAGGGTTTTCATGACATGTTGATCATCATTGTGGTTCCTATACATCACAGTTGTGTAGAATTGTTAGTTGCTTCCCTGTTTTTCTTTTTTGAAAGCCTGCATAGGTGACTCTGGTACCATGAAAACTAGTTCTTAGGAGGAGCATCTTCCCTTCAAGTTTTCAAATCTATTGAAGAACATTTTGTTCCATAAAGTTGTTAAATTATCATTTACAGATTAGTAACTACTTCTGTCACTTTTTTTTCAAATATCCAAACACCATATTGTGAGTCTAAACTAAAGCATATGCATCTGTCTAAATAACTGGATTCCTTTAGGTTTATAAACCATTTTTTCATTTCGGGGATACCATCATTTACATTTTTTAGACTGGAAATACACTTTTTTCATTTTTCTCTTTCATTGAAAATAGGTTTTCTTCTTCTTCTTTTTTTTAGGTTCTCTTCTTATACAATATGTCCCTCTCTCTACTCCTCCCATTTCCTACACAACTCCCCTCCCCTCTCGATCTACTCCCAATTTGTCTCTCATTAGAAAAGGACAAGGTTCAAAGAGATAAACACAAAATATGACAAAATAAAAATACAATAAGATAAAGAAATAACCATCACATTGAGGGTGGACAAGGGAACCAACAGAAGGAAAAGAGCCGTAAGAGAAAACATGAGAATCAGAAACCCACTCATTCACATACTATGGAGTTCCATGAAAATACTAAGCTGAAAGCTACACTATATACTCAGAGGAACTGAGACAGATTCATTTAAGTTCCTTGCTTGTTGCTTTAGTCTCTGTGAGTTCATATGTAGCTTGCATAGTCAATTCATTGGGTATTGTTCTCCTAGTATCCTTTACACCTTCTGGCTTATACACTATTTCTGCCTTCTCTTGCTTGGGGATTCTCTGAGCTGTAAGCAGAGGTATTCATGAAGTCATCCTATTTAAAATTATGTGTTCCAAAGTAGCTCTCTCTCTCTCTCTCTCTCTCTCTCTCTCTCTCTCTCTCTCTCTCTCTCTCTCTCTCTCTCTACTTAATGTCTGGCTGTGGATTTTTGAATTTGTTTCCATCAACTACAGAAGGAAGTCTCTCTGATAATGGCTGAATAAGGCACCAATCTATGAACATAGCAGCATATCATTAGAGTTATTTTACTGTCATTTTTTCTTTTTGTTTAGTAGTTTTTGCTACA
This sequence comes from Microtus agrestis, assembly GCA_902806775.1. NCBI lineage: Eukaryota > Metazoa > Chordata > Mammalia > Rodentia > Cricetidae > Microtus > Microtus agrestis. The sequence goes on from CADCXT010004863.1 coordinate 239,183, forward strand.
TCTCTGGACTATCTGGTCTCAGGTTCTTGGTCACTGAATTAGTGTCAAGTATGAGTTTTATCTCTTGGAGTGGGTCTTATTTCAAAATCAGACATCAGTTGGCTACCTCCACAAGTTCTGTGTCAACATTGACCTAGCATATTTTGCAGGCAAGACATTGTAGGTCAAAGTTGTTTTGTTTTGGCTGAGTTAGTATTTATATTCCTCTTATGGTAGCCTGCAGAGTACCTTCTTACATCAAAGATGCTAGAATGTTAGTGTGGAGGCTCTATGTTGGCACAAACTTGAATTATCTCGACTTGTGTGGGTGTTCTCCTCAACAATGGGGTCTTGCTGTCAGTTTGCAGAGAGAAATGCATTGTCCTAGCAACATCCTGGATTGTTTGGGGATTTCCATGGGGCTCCCTTAGTCAACACATCAACAGAATGCAAGTCAGTCCCAGTACTACCAGCCTTATTTGGTGGCAAGAGATAGCCAGTTGGTATTCAGTATCCCCCCATTATTTGGAGACCTCATTAGGACTGGCTTCATATATTTTAGGAAGTTTCCACTGTACTAGTTTCTGAATCATCTTTCAAAAGCCCTTCAATTCCAGCAGTCACTCCTTGCATTTCCTACTTCAACCCTCTCTCCCCTTCTGCCCCACACCTGATCCTCCCTTTCTCATCCTTACCTGACCCCAGTCCTCCCATAAAATCTATTCTGTTTCTTCTTCCCAGGGAGATCTGGTAGGTATCCTACCTAGTCCCTTCCTCTATACCTATCCTCTCTGGGTCTAGAGATTATAGCTTGATTATCATTTATTTAATGCCTATCATCCACATACAACTGGATACATTCCATATATTATCTTTGTGAGTCTGGGTTACTTCACTAAGGATGAGTTTTTCAAGTTCCATGCACTTGCCTGCAAATTTCATCATATCATGTTTTTAAGCAGCTGAGTAATACTCCATTGTGCAAATGTAGAACATTCATTTTCTTTATCCATGCTTCTATGTTTTTTTTTTTCAGTTTCTGGCTACTAAGACTAGAGTAGCAATGAGCATGGTTGAACAAGTGTCTACAGGTAAACATCAGTATTATCAGTATGGTAGAATGAAGTGTCCTTTGGTATATGCCCAAGTGATTAGCTAGATCTTGAGGTATATCAATTCCCAACTTTCTGAGGAACTGCCATATTGATTTCCAAAGTGGCTATATATGTTTGCACTCCAATCATCAATGGATGAGTGTTGCTCTTATTTTATATTCTCAAGAGCATGAATTGTCTCTTGTGTTTTTTATCTTAGCCATTCTGACAAGTGTAAGATGGATTCTCATAGTAGTTTTGATTTTTATTTACTTGATGTCTAAGAATATTCAATATTTCTTTAAGTATTTCTTAGCCATTTGAGTTTCCTCTGTAGTTTTCTCTTAAACTCTTTGTTTAGATCTGTACTCCGTTTAATTTGATTATTTGGATTTTTGATATCTACTTTCTTTTTTTATTTATTTTATTTATTAAAGATTTCTGTCTCTTCCCCACCGCCGCCCCCTTCCCTCCCCCTCCCCCAATCAAATCCCCCTTTCTCGACCGCCCAAAGAGCAATCAGGATTCCCTGCCCTGTGGGAAGTTCAAGGACCACCCACCTCTATCCAGGTCTAGTAAGGTGAGCATCCAAACTGCCTAGGCTCCCACAAAGCCAATAGGTGCAGTAGGATCCAAAACCCATTGCCATTGTTCTTGAGGTCTCAGTAGTCCTCGTTGTCCGCTATGTTCAGCGAGACCTCTTTTTAAATTTTGTATATTAGTCCTCTATCAGATGTGGAGTTGGTAAAAATGTTTTCCCATTCTGTGTGCTGTCACTTTGTCCAAATGATAGTATCCTCTGCCTTACAGAACTTTTCATTTTCATGAGCTTCCATTTATTAATTATTGATCTTAGTCCCTGTGCTAGCTGGGTTCTGTTTAGGAAGTCTTCTCATGTGCCAATGAGTACAAGGCTTTCCCCACTTTCTGTTCTAGGAGGTTCAGTGTATCTGGTTTTATTTTCAGGCCTCTGATCCAATTGGACTTGAGTTTTGTATAGAGTGATAAATATGCATCTATTTGTATTTTTTATATGACACCAGATGTCATAGGTGTTTAGATTTATGCCTAGATCCTCAATGTGATTCCATTGATCCACATGTCTTTTTATGCTTATCCAATACTGTTTTTATTATTTGAGCTATGTAGTACAACTTGAAATGAGGAATGGAGAGACCTCCAGCAGTTCTTTTATTTTTCAGGATTGTTTTAGCTTTTCAGAGTTTTTGTTTGTTTTGTTTTGTTTTTTTTTTCTTGTGAATTGTCTTTTCAAAGTCTGTAAAGAGTTGTGTTTAAATTTTAATGGAAACTGCATTGAATCTGTAGGTTGCTTTTGGTAGGGTGGTCATTTTTATTATGCTAGTCCTATGGGTCAATAAGCATGGAAGATATTTCTATCTTCTGATATCGTTTTCAATTTATTTCTTCAAAGACTTGGAGTTTTTATTAGAACAAGTGTTTCAATTGCTTGGGTAGAGTTACCCCAATTTTATATTATTTGAGACTTTTGTGAAAAGTGTTATATCCCTGGTTAATTTATCTGTTTTTCATTTGTATAAATAAATTTACTACTACAGAATTTTGTGATAAAAGTTTGTATCCAGTTACTTTGCTGAAAGTATCTGCTGTAAGATTTTTCTGGTGAAACTTTTATGGTCACTTATGTATATTCTCATATCATCTGCAAATAATGGTACTTTGACTTCTTTCTTTCATATTTGCATTCCTTTAATCTCCTTTAGTTGTTCTATTGCTTCAGCTAAGTCACGAAATACTACATTAAGTAGATAAGGGGAGAGTGAATAACTTCATCTTGTTCCTGACTTCAGTGGAATTTCTTAGCATTTGTCTCCATTTAATTTGATGTTGGCTATAGGCCTGCTGTAAACTGTTTTTTTATTACTTTTATGTATATCCCTCATATCATTAATCTCTCAATCACATTTATTATGAAGGGATGTTGGATTTTGTTAAATGCCTTTTCTTCATCTAATGAGATGATTATGTGGTTTCTTTCTTTCTGTTTGTGATGGGTTACATTGGTTGATTTCCGTATGTTAAGCCATCCCTGTATCTCTTGGTTGAACCCTACTTTATCATAGTAGTTGATCTTTTTGAGGTGTTCTTCGATTCAGCTACAAGCATTTTACTTGAGGATTTTTGCTTCTATGTTCATAAGGGAGATTGGTCTGTAATTTTGGGGGATATTTTTTGTTTGTTTACATGAGGTTTGAGTATCGGGATAACTGTGGCTTCATAAAATGAATTAGGCAATGTTCATTCTGTTTCTAGTTTATGGAATAATTTAAGGAGCATTGCCATTAACTCTTTTTAAAATCTGGTAGAACACTGTGCTAAAACCATCTTGTCCTGGGCTTTTTTTTTTTTGTAACTTAGGAGACATTTAATAACTGCTTCTATTTCACTAGTAATTATATGTCTACTTCTCTTGCTTTTCTGATCTTGATTTAACTTTTATAAGTGGTATCTATTGAAAAAATATCCCTTTTTTTAGATTTTCCAATTTGGTGGAGTACAGGTTTTAAAATATGTCCTTATGGTTCTTTAGAGTTCCTTAGTATCGGTTGGTTATGATCCTCCTTTTGTTCCTAACTTGTTAATTTATGTTGCCTGAAATTTCTGTTCTGCCTGGTCATGCAGTCAATCAGACCCAAAGAAACACACAGAGGCTTGCATTAATTATAAACTGGTTGGTCTATTAGCTTAGGCTTCTTATTAACTAATTCTTAAATCTCATATTAACCCACAATTCTTGTCTTTGTTAGCCATGTGGCTTGGTACCTTTTATCAGTAAGGCATTCTCATCTTGCTTCCTCTTGGTCTGGGTGACAACTGCAGACTGAGTCTTTCCTCTTCCAAGAATTCTCCTGTTCTTATCACCTTACCTACACTTCCTGCCTGGCTACTGGCCAATCAGTGTTTTATTAAAGCAATACAACTGACAAATCTTTACAGGATACAAGACCATTGTTCCACATCAAATTTAGATATTCTTTCTTTGTATTATATTTAGTTTCAATAAGTATTTGTCCATCTTGTTGATTTTCTCAAAAAAAAAACCCAACTCTTTCTTTATTCTTTGTATTTTTTCTTTGTTTCTATTTTATTGGTCTCAGTCCCAAGTTTGATTATTTCTTGTCATCTACTTTTCTAGGGTGTGCTTATTTCTTCTTGTTCTGGAGTGCTATGAACTTGTCTCAGCACCACTTTCATTATGTCCCATAAGTTTTGGTATGTAGTTTATTAATTTTCATTGCATTCTATAAAGTCTTTAACTTTTTTCTTTATTTTTGTCTTGCCTCATTTTTTTATTCAATAGAAAGTCACTCAGGTTCTAAAAGTTTGTAAACTTTCTGTTTTCTTTTTTGTTTATGATATCCAACTTTAATCCATGGTAGTCTGATGGAATGTAGGGAGTTATTTCAATTTTCTTATATCTGTTAAGACTTGCTTTATTACAGGGTATGAGGTCAATTTTTAGAAAGAGTTCAATGAGGTGCTGAGAAGAAAGCATATATTCTTTTGTGTTTAGGTGAAATGTTCTGAAAGTATCTGTTGTATACATTTGCTTTACACCATCTGTTAACTCCAGTAATTTAGTTTAGTTTTTATCTGGATGTCCTGACTGTTGATGACACTCAGTGTTGATGGTTAATATGTGATTTAATTCATTAGTGTTTCTTTTAAAAACATAGGTGCCATTTGTTTAGGGCCTAGATGTGAAGAAATAATATGTCATTTTGATGGAGTTTTCCTTTGATCAGTATGTAGTGCCTTCCCTATCTCTTGATTAGATTTGGTTTAAGGTATATTTTGTTAGATATCAAAAATGGCTAAATCAGCTTGCTTTTAGGGTCCATTTGCCTGGAATATCTTTCTCCAACCATTTACTCTGAGATAATGTCTACCTTTGATGTTGAGGTGTGTGTTTTGGATATAGTAGAGGTTTGGGTCCTGTTTTTGTATCCATTCTGTGTCTCTGTGTCTTTTTATTGGAAAATCAAGGTTACTGATATTGAGTTGGGAGGTATCAATGACCAATGACTGTTGACTCATGTTCTTTTAATAGTGGTGGAGGTAGTGGTGTGTGTTTGTGTGTGTGTGTGTTGTGTGTGTGGTGTGTGTGTATGTGTGTGCCTGTGTGTATGAGAGAAAGAGTGTGTGTGTATTTCCCTTCTTTTGATTTTACTGGTCTGGTATTATTTATTCCCTGAGTTTTCATGGATGTAGTTAACCTCCTTAGGATTAGAGTCTACTTTCTAGCACCTCTGTAGGGCTGGATTTGTAGATAGATATTGTTTAAATTTGACTTCATCATTTAATATATTGTTTTCTCCATCTATGGTGATGAAGATTGTTGCTGGCTTTAGTAGTCTGTACTGGCTTAAAGGCTGCAGCATATCTGTCCAGGATCTTCTGACTTTTAGAGACTCCAGTGAGAAATCAGGTGTAATTATAACAGGTCTGCCTTCATATTTTACTTGGCCTTTTTTCCCTTGCCTATTTTAATATTCTTTCTTTGTTCTATATGTTTAGTGTTTTGATAAGTATAGGCTAAGAGGACTTTCTTTTTTTGGTCCAGGCTATTTGGTGTTATATATGGTTTTTGTACCTTTATAGGCATATCCTTCTTCAGGATAGGAATTTCTCTATTATTATTATTATTACGTTTGATCTTTCTCATAGTGTTCCAGATTTTTTGGATGTTTTGTTTCAGGGATTTTTAGCAGGTGTCACTGTTGGGGTTGGGATCTGGGAGAAAGCTACGAATCAGAAGAGGGAGATTAGAAGTCTATGGGATCCACAGGAGACATGAGCAGGGGTGGGGGACATGGAAGGCTGCCCCAAGTGTTCTGCTGCTGAAGTGAAAATGAGACTCAAACTACAAGATTTTAAGGAAAACCTTCCTGGGTCTTCTGAGGAGATGACTCCGCTTATAATGTGCTTGTTGCTCAAATGTGAAGACTGGAATTTAGATTCTTAGAATCTACATAAAAGCTGGGAAATGTAATACATAGGTCCTCTTTTAATCACAGCACTCAGGAAGCAAAGACAGATCCCAGAGGCAAGCTGACTAGTCAGAGTAGCCACAAAAGAGCATTTTAGGTTCAGCCATAGACCCTGTCAGTAATTATTGAGGAAAGATAACAGAGGAAGACACCTGACATCAAACTTTGGCCCGTATATACATGTACACACATATATGAGTACAAATACATGCCTATAGGCCACACATACAAAAACCTAAGTAGAAAATTTTTCTCAACTTCTTTTATTGCTTACATTTATATCAGTTTGTTCTTGGCTTATTTCTCCAGTAACATATCATAAAGATATTAGTAAATACATCTATATATTTTATTACTAATGTTCCATCTTATCCAAGAAAGTACTTAATCCTACAAAAATACATATTTTAGCCTATGTAGTACTCACTAATAATGGGTACAACAACCAACGATGTCTTAAGTGAACATAGAAGGGACCAACAATAGCCATCTCCTTCTAGTCAGTTAACAAAAATAAGGCCAAGATTATAAGGAAATGGAGGTGATTGATCATGTACAAAAAAAGGTATTCTAAATTTAACAAAGCAGGAACCATGAATGAATAAGTTAATGACTTTAATAAATAATTTGAAAATATCAGAACTGATTAGACAAAAATAAGAAAATGAATACAAAATAATCATAAATGAAGTGCTGGAAATTATTTGATCAAACTCATTAAATAGTTTATAGGCTTTAAATATAAATGCCTCTCTAAATCAATTAGCAAATTTTTCTCTACAATTAAACATGACAGATAATATCCTACTAGGTGCACCTAATAAAAAACTTAATTTGCTAAAGCATAAGGAGATAAATGTTTTACTATTCATGTAAAACAAATATAAGCTCTGTGGCTGTGATAAAAATATCATGTTGTTATGTCAACAAGTAGCAGATCCTCTCATCTGTTCTATCCTTACTGTGTGTCTTTAACCCATTCACACTTGATGGTGATAGATTCTGCAGCAGTGCAGTGCTACACATGGCAGAAGGAAGAACAAAGACCCAGGAAGAAAGCAACTGCACAAGATGCTGGCATGTTTATTTCTTTCTAAGGAGCTTCCCCAGTTTTCCCCTAGCAACTTTCACTTACTTCTTATCATCAAGGACCTTGACATATGATCAAGCCTACCTATAAGGTAGGCTGAGAATTATTATTATTGTCATGAATTTAAGAGACAATGGCAATTAATACAATTCAAAGGCTTTTTGTTAGAAAAGAAAGGGGAGTTAATATTGGAGAAATAATTTACAGTGTCTATCATAAAAGAGAGTCTTCTGATCATTGCCAAACTCTCTTATGAGGTCACAGTTGCCCTGGTTTCCCAACCACAGAAGGATTCAACAAAGAAAGAGAATTACAGACCTGTGTCGTTCATGAACATTGATGCAAAAATACTCAATAAAATACTGGCCAACCAAATTCAAGAACATATAAAAATTATCATCCACTATGATCAAGTGGACTTCAACTTAGAGATGCAGGATGGTTCAACATATGAAAATCTGCAAATGTAATCCACCATATAAACAAACTGAAAGAAAGGAAGACCACATGATCATTTCATTAAATGATGAAAAACCTTTAACAAAATCTAACACCCCTTCATGATAAAAAGTCTGGAGAGATCAGGGTAACAAGGGACATGCCTAAAGCTAATAAAAGTAATATACAACAAGTCAATTGCCATCATCAAATTAAGTGAAGAGAAGCTCAAAAACATTCCACTAAAATCAGGACCAAGGCAAGGCTGTCTGCTCTCTACATATATATTCAACATAGTACTTGAAGTTCTAGCTAAATCAGTAAGACAACTAAAGGAGATCAAGTGGGTACAAATAAGAAAAGAAGTCATAGTATCATTATTCACAGGTGATATGACAGTATACATAAGCAACCCAAAAAATTCTACAAAGGAACTCCTACAGCTGATAAGCAGCTTTAGTCAAATGACAGGATATAAGAACAACAAAAAAATCAGCAGTCCTCTGATATACAATGCTAATTAGACTGAGAAATAAACCAAGGACTCAACACCCTTTACAACAGCCTCAGGTAATGTAAAATACCTTGGTATAACTCTAGCCATGCAAGTGAACAACCTATATGACAAAGAGTTCAAGTCTTTGAGAAAGAAATTGGAGAAAACGTCAGATGAAGGAAAGATTCCCATGCTCATGGATTGGTAGAATTAACATAGTAAAAATGGCTATTTTACCAAAAGCAATGTACTGATTCAACATTATACCCACTAAAGTTCAAACACAACTTTTTGCAGACCTGAAAGAACAATAGAACAACAGAAAAACAAAGAACAAAGGATAGCTAAAAAAATCCTGTACAATAAAAGAGCTTCTGGAGGTATCACCATACCTGATTTCAAACACTACTTCAGAGCTATAGCAATAAAAACCACATGGTATGGGAATAAAAGCAGACAGGTTGATCAATGGAATAGAATTGAAGACCCAGACATAAATCCACATACCTGTGGACTACTGGTTTTTGACAAAAAAGCCAAAATTGTACAATGGAAAAGAGAAAGTGTCTTCAACAAATGGTGCTGGTCTAACTGGTTGTTGGCATGGAGAAGAGTGCAAATAGATCCCTATCTATCACCAACACAACACGCATGTCCAAGTTGCTCAAACACCTCAAATATATCTAGCTACGCTGAACCTGACAGAAGGGAAAGTGAGAAATAGCCTTGAATACACTGGCTCAAGAGTCAACTTACTGAATAGAACACCAGTAGCCCAGACACTAAGATTGATAATTAATAGATGGGACATCATGATAAGGAAAAGCTTCTCTAAGGCAAAGGGCATTGTTAATAGGACAAAACAGCAGCCTACACAATGGGAAAAGATCTTCTCCAACCCCACATTCCACAGAAAGCCAATTTCCAAATTATACAGAACTCAAGAAAGTAGACGTCAACAGATTTGAAGAGACAGGTCTCAAAAGAGGAGTCTCAAATGACTCAGAAACACTTACAGAAGTCTTCAATATCCATAGCCATCATGAAATGAAATTCCAAACTACTTTGAAATTCTATCTTATACCTGTCAGAATGGCTCAGATCAAAAACACAAGTGACAGCTCCTGCTGGAGAGGATATGGAACAAGGGGAACACCCCTCCATTGCTGGTGGGAGTGCAAATTTGTACAGCCACTTTGCACATCAGTGTGGTAATTTCTCAGCAAACTGGGAATCAATAGCACAAGACACAGCTATACCACTCTTGGGCATAAACCCAAAGGATGCACAAACGTAGTACAAGTACACTTGTTCAACTATGTTTATAGTAGGTTTAATCATAATAGCCAGAACCTGGAAATAATCTAGATGTGCCTGACCCAAGGAATGAATTTTAAAATGTGGTAATTTACACAGTGAAATATTTCTCATTGTTTAAAACAATAACATCAGGATTTTTGAAGACAAATGAAGGGAACCAAAAAAAAAAATCATCCTGTGTGAGGTAACCCAAACTGAAAAAAATCAAGCATGATATGTATTCACTCATAAGTGTAAAATTCACTCATTAGCTATAAAATCAAGGATAAGTAACTATGCTACAATCCACAGACCCAAACAGAGTAGTTAACAAGGAGTTTTCAAGGTGGGGAGGGGGACACCCAGATCTCCCTGAGGGTGAGTGGGGATGGAAATATGAGCAATCAGTTTGTGGAGGAGGGGGAAAAGTACTGAAAGAGAAAGGGAGGAAGCATTTCGGAGGGGAGGTTAGGTTAAAAACTGGGCACAAGGGAGTCCCCAGGAATCTCCAAGGATGACCCCATCTAAGACTCCTAGCAGTAGCAAATATGTAGCCTGCACTGACCATTTCCTGTGACCAGCCAAGACTTTATGTGCAGTGGAAAGAAAACCAACTCAGCCTCATAATCTTCTACCTACAGTCTGTCCTGCCTATGGGGTGTACTGGGGTAAGGGTGGTTAGAGACTGAAGGAGTGACCAACCAATCAATGACTATTCTCCCTTAAAACCCATGCCATGAGAGCAAGCTCCCCCGACCCCGGTGACACTGTTTGAAACATCAGGACCCACAGTCTGGATGACCCAGAGACCTAGGATAGAAACAAACATGACTGGAGGGGGAAATGTCAATATAATGATGCCTAATGATATTGTTCTATACTCATAGATTGGTGTCTATCCCAATTGTCATCAGAGCGACTTCACCTAGAATCTCATGAAAATAGATGCAAACACATAGCCAAACGTTAGGTGGAGATCAGGGAATCCTGCAGAAGAGGGAGAGAAAGGCTTATAAGAGTCAGAGAAGTCAAGGACAACACAAGAAAACTCATAGAATCGATTAACTTAGCCTCATAGGGACTCACAGAGAGTGAATGGACAACCCAGGAGTCTGCATGGTGCTAATGTAGGCACTTTGTATATATGCTATAGTTGTGTTCCTTTGTCTATTTGTGGGACTCCTAATAGTGTGAACAGGAGCTGTCTCCAACTATTGTTTATCTTAGTTAGTGTTTCTATTGCTTCACTGGAAACATCATGACCAAAAAGCAAGTTGCAAGGAAATGGTTTATTTGGCTTATGCTTCCAAATATTAACCAATCATTGCAGTACATCAGAACAGGAACTCACGCAGGTCTGGAACCTGAAGGCAGACCTAATACAGAGGCTTTGGAAAGGTGCTGCTTACTGGCTCACTTGACATGGCTTGCTCAGCCTGCTTTTTTTATAGGACCCAGGACAGCCAGAAAGGATTGGCATCACCCACCATTGGCTGGACCCTTCCCCATCAATCACTCAATAAGAAAATGCTCTAAGCTGGCCCACAGTTCGACATTATGGAGGAATTCTCTCAGTTGAGGTTACCTTCTCTCTGATAACTACAGTTTGTGTCAAATTAACATAAACCCAGCTGGCACAAGTTGTAAAGAGGTTTATTGTGCTTTGTTGTTCAGTACAGTACTTAGGGACCTATATCTAGTGATTATGTTCTTGCTAACTGAGTTGAAGTATGCAACAGGGAAGAGGAAAAAAGCCAGAAAGCAAGCCTGTGTGTGTTCCATTCCCCTCCTTTTTTTTTTTCAGAGCATTAACTCTAAGGGGTAGAACCTAGAAGCAGGACCTGATGACTTTATTATTAATCACCTTTCTGAGAACCTACCTCTAAACACCTTAGTCAGATTTGGTTTCCACTTTCAGACAATACGTCACCACAGGGAGCAAATTTCATCCTAGGAATCCACAAAAAACACATCCAAATCATATCCAGTCAACAACCAGAGAGCAGAAAATTTCCTCACGGTCTGTTTTTTTTTTTTTCCAAGAACAGCTTGATATTTGTTTCAAAAGCTTTACAGAGTTGCTTATTCTTTGACTCAAATGGAAGTATCGGTCAGAGAAAAAAAGCAAAGATTAAGTAACAAGACGTTCACTGGCACATCTGTCATCATGCAGATCCTGGAGAAACAGCTATGCAGCAGAATTCTGGACAATTGTACAAGGTGATAAGAAAGAAAGCCTTGTTTGGAGAAGTCTATCAAGGTCACATGAGAAGTTTCTATCATAGGCTGTTTTTAATTTATTATAAACACTTAGGTTCTCAGAATTTTAGTGCATGAAATCTTGTTGCAAGAGTTTGAATCAGAAAATATTTCTAAGGCAGAAAAAAGTAAAGTAGTTATCTTCCCCCAGACTCTCAATAGTATTTAACAAAGTTATTTTCTGATAGACTTACTAAAACAATTTTCAAATTAGGAACCAAGGAAAATATAGTTACTTTAGGGTGAAATATTCTTACTTTTAAGTATATTAGACAAAAAAAAATCAACAGCCTTTCTTTCAGACAATAGTCAGGAAGGAGATTGCCCCCACCCTGCCTTCTTTTTCCTAACAGAATACAATAAATCCTATCTGCTGAAAATAAAAGAGTGGTTATCTTCCTGTCCACAGTGCTGAGGAGTGGAAAATGGGATAAGATGAAGTTAATTACTCACAAATAATATAAAAATAGCTAATAGAAATATGCGAGAAACAAGTAGAGAAAATACTTCAAAATACATCCGTATATGACCTCATTGCAAATATTTAACTCTTTCATTCCCAAACACAACCAAATGTTTAGGCTCTTGTTAAGATCCTGAGTATTAACAAAAAGAGTTTCAAGATTAGAGTCAGCACTTCAGTCTAAGAACCAGCTAATAAAGCCACAAACTAGCATATAGCTTTGATTTGTATCCTTACAAGATGTTTGGGAACATGCCGTAGTACAGAAACAATTTTATCTAAAGTCAATATGTTCCTTAATCCATATTGTCTTGAAATACAACTTTAGCTGAAAAACATATGACCAGTGGGGCTAAGGATATGGCTAAGTTATTAAGACCATTTGCTGCTCCTTCAGAGGACCAGAATTCTGTTCCCAGCACCCATGTCAGCACTCACATCCATTTGTAACTCCGGCTCCCGGGGATCTGATGCCCACTGCAAGCCTCTGTGTGTCTGTGCACTCACATGCACACACACACACACACACTAAATTAATTAATAAAATATAATATATGGGGAGAGAAAAGTGAGAAAGGTAGGATGGGGGGAACTTGGGGAAACAGGATGATTGGGATAAAGGAAGGTTGGATAGGGGAGCAGGGAAGCACAAATCGTGGTTAAGGGAGCCACCTTAGAGTTGTCAAGAGACTTGAACCTAGAGTGGCTCTCAGGAGTCCAAGGCAATGTCCCCAGTTAGTTCCTTGGGCAGCTGAGGATAGGGAACCTGAAATGACCTTATCCTATAGCAATACTAACGAATATCTTGCATATCACCATAGAACCTTCATCTGGTGATGGATGGAGATAGAGACAGAGACCCACACTGGAGCACCAGACCTGAGCTCCCAAGGTCCCAATGAGGAGCAGAAGGAGGGAGAACATGAGCAAGGAAGTCAGGACCACGAGGGGTGCATCCACCCACTGAGACAGTGGGGCTGATCTATTGGGAGCTCACCTAGGCCAGCTGGACTGGGACTGAAAAAGCATGGGATAAAACCGGACTCTCTGACCATGGCGAACAATGAGGGCTGATGAGAAGCCAAGGACAATGGCACGGGGTTTTGATCCTATTTCATGTTCTGGCTTTGTGGGAGCCTAGCCAGTTTGGATGTTCACCTTCCTAGACATGGACGGAGGGGGGAGGACCTTGGACTTTCCACAGGGCAGGGAACCCTGACTGCTCTTTGGACTGGAGAGGGAGGGGGGAGGAGTGAGGGAAGGGGAAGAAGGTTGGGAGGAGGGGGAGGGAAATGGGAGGCTGGGAGAAGGCGGAAACTTATTTTTCTTTTTCTCAATAAAAAAAATTTAAAAAATATAATATAATTGGCCAGTGAACATATGTTACGCAAGACTAAACAATGTGGGTACAATATTTGTTGGTTTGATCTTATTGTTTTCTGTAATGGTCTCCTCCAACAGAATAGCGACAACACAACTGCAGAGGATGTGGAAGAGGGAGCAGAAGGCTTCTAAGAGTCACGGGAATGAGAAGCTTACTGGGAGATCACGTCTCCTAAATCAGAGCTTCTTCAGCTTTGTGATTCTGTGTATGGGTATGCAAAATAAAAACAAGAATTAAGCATTTGCTGAGGATAAGTCAAAACAAATTTTATTTTAAAACAATTCTATTGCATGTACATCATCTTACAGTTTTTTAACAGAAAAGCACATTTTCATATTTATTTTTACAAATATAATTTAATCTGGGTTGCAAATCTGATATCACTGGATATTTATCAACTGATCAATATTTTCATTTCATAATTGTTAATACTGAGAATACTGCCTCATTTGTGTAGTTTGCTGAAAATATGTTCTGTACTTTTGATACTATATTATTCTCTGTGGTATTTTATTATTATCCTCCTATACTGATAATCCACTGTGTCCCTCCACAGACTCCCTCCTTTACCCTCCTCTTATACGACACTCCCTATTTAATCCTCCCATTCTAATTTGTCCTTTATCTCTCCATGACGTGACATTGTATTTTCCCTCCTGAGGGAATCCTCTTCTCCCTCTTGGTTTTTTACTAGATAGCTAATATCTGTGGTTATTCAGATTGTTGTGCATATAACAAAAGCTTAAAACCTAACATTCATATAAAAAAAATTCTACAATATTTGTCTTTGGGGCCCTGGGTTAATTTACTAAAAAATTTTTTTCTAACTCCTTCCATTTGCCTGAAATTTTCATAATTTTGTTTTCTTAACAGCTGAGTGATATTCTATTGTGTAAATGTACCACCTTTTGATTAGTTATTCATCATTTTATGGACATCTAGACTGCTTGTAATTTCTGGCTATTGTGAAGAAAATGAATGAGCAACTATCTCTGTGTCAATACGTATACTTATATGCCCAAGAGTGATCCAGCTAATCTTGAAGGTAGAACAATTTTCAGGCTTCTAACTACCACACTGACTTCCATAGTGGCTTTGCCAGTTTGCATTCCACCCCCACCCACCCCCAACACACAAGGAATTAGTGTTCCCTTTCCCCACATCCTCACTAGCATGCTTTGTCACTTGTTTCCTATGCTCAAAGTAATTTGAATTTGAATTTCCCTGATGGCTAAAGAGATGAATTGAACATTTAAAAATGTTTCTCAGGCATTTGTGTTTCATCTTTTAAGAACTCTTTCATTATTTCTGTAACCCACTTTTTAATTGGGTTATTTGTTGCCCCGATGACGTACTGTTATACCCAGTTCGACCCACTTCTTTTTGCAGTAGGTAGGAGTTAACACAGAGACCCTGTAGGGTGGTGATTTGAGTGAGACTGACCCCAGGAGGCTCATATATCACCAGGGAGTGATACTACTTGCAAGGATTAGGAGGTGTAGTCTTGTTTAAGGAAGTGTGTCACTGGGAATGAACTTTAGGTTTCAAAAAGCCCATGTCAAGTCCAGAGTTTCTCTCTTCATGATGCCTACAGATCCAGATGTAGAACTCTCAGCAACTCCTTCAGCAGTCTGCCAGTATGCCAACATGCTCACCACTGTGATGACAATGGATGATACCTCTGAAGGTATAATCAAACTCCAATTAAGTGTTTTTCTTTTTCTTTATATAAGAGTTGCTGTGGTCATGGTGTCTCTTCAACAACAATAGAACACTGACTAAGATAGAAGTTGTTTCCATGGAGCAAGTGACAGACCTGACCATGCACCTTGTTGGCAGAATGTAGAAGTTAGGACTTTAAATTAGGAAAGAAATTTAATATTTAAGCAAGGTTTAATAGGCCATCCCAGTAGGAGTGTGGAAGACATAGATATAATAATTTAGATCAAGAGGTTTCAGAGGAGAAGAATATTAATAAATGTCCTAGAGACCATTGTTGTCATATTTTGGCAAAGAATGGGCCTGCTTTCTGACCTTGTCCAAAAGCAATCTTCCTGAAGCTAAATTAAAGAGTTTTGGATTAATTGTGTTATCAAAGGAGATTTCAAGATACCGTAGTATTGACTCACTTGTGTGGTTATTAATGATCATTCTTATGCAGATCTATAATAAAAATGAGCAAGCTAAACAAGGAAAATTACAAAATGTACAGTTTGAGGAGAAAAAGAACACCAGGAAGTGTAATAGCACTAAGTCCACTGAACCACCTCTCCAGACCCTACTTTTTGTTTAGTTTACATAGGAAAGAGTTAAGAGATTGCTCAGAAGAGACTTTGAACTTTTAAATCCTGTAGAAACTGTGATAGACTATGGGGACTTCTGAAGTTGGACTAAATGCAATTTTAATTTGAATGTGGTGATTTGAATGAGAATGCCCCAGATAGCTTCATAGATTGAATACTTGGTCAACAGGGAGCTACTATTAAACTATTAGAAAAGGATTAGGAGGTATGAACTCGTTGGAGGAATTCAGTCCCTGTTGATAGGCTTTAAGGTTTCATTCTAAGCTCAAAAAAATCTCTCTCTTCCTGCTGCTTGTGGATCCAGATGTGGAATTCTCAGTAACATCTTCAGCACCAAATCTGGCTGTGTGCCCACATTCTCACCACCGTGATGACAATAGATTAAACCTCTGGAATTGTAACCAAGCCCCAATGCAGTGGTTTTCTTTATAAGAGGTCCCATGGTCATGGTGTCTCTTCATAGCAATAGAACACTGACTAAGACAGACCTGTACCTGGACAATGCACAGAGAGTGAGAAACTTTGGAGCACTCAGACCTAAATGCAATGTCTTTATCAAACTTCTCCCATCCATGGTCAGGAATCCACGAGGATAACAAGGCAGAAAGATGGTAAGAGCCACAGGTAGTGGATGGCTCCAAGGAAACAGCATCTTCTAGATAAATGAATCAGGATTTTCAGTATTGGTAAGTATGAATTGAAAAGCAAGTACACATATAAACTCTCAGAGACTGTAGCAACACACACAAAACCTCACAGGTTTAAGCCAGGCTGAGTCACAACATTGAAAGGAGTAAGGAATTAAGGGGTCACAGCATCACTTCAGAAGCTATTTGCTATAGTAATACCAGCTAAAAAGGGGAAATTCAGTTTTATCTACTAAAGTGTCAGTGGGTATATCAACCATACTACAAGGTAAACCCCATTCCCAGAAGTAATTTGTGACAAACACAAAACAAACTAAATGATATTTTTGTAAACTTTTTGTTTAATTTTGGCTTTTTGTCATATTAGTCTTTTGCTTGCTTATTTTGCTTTTCCTTTTTTTGTGGGGGATTATTTTTTTGTTTTGTATTTTATTTTAAAAGACAGATCATAAAATTGGGTAGGTAGGGGAACTGGGAGGATCTGGGAAGTATTGGGAGAGGGGAAACATGATCAAAATAAATTGTATGCAAAAAAATTAATTAAAATATTTGAAATAAATCATCTAACCAAGGAAGTGCAAGACAATGAGACCTTTTTAAACACTGAAAAGACAAATTGAAGAGTACACCAACCAGTGGAAACCTTCATATATTCATTGATTGGTAGTATTAATAATTGTAAAAATGGCCATTCTATCAAAAACTATGTATACAATCAGTGAAACACAAAGGATAGTCAAAACAATTGTGAACTATAAAAGTCCTGCTGATATCACCAATAAAAATAACATTATACAGTTATAAATACAGACAAATTGATACATATAATCAAATATTTGGAGTCAGATATAGGTGCATGCTTCTAAAGCCATGTGATTTTTTTTCTTTACAAAAAGACAAAAAATACACAATGGAGAGAAGGCAGTTCTTCAATTAATATTAGAAGAATGAAGGCAGCAGAACCTAATCTCTCATCCTGACCAAAATTCAATTTCAAATTCATCAAGGACATCAACAAAAGTATAGATACTCAGAATGTGACAGAGACATAGGAAATATAATTGAGCCACAAGGGAGGACTTTCTGAACAGAATCCTAATAGCATCAGTGTTAAGATTAACAAATTTCGAATGAGACCTCACTAAACTAAAAAGCTTCTGTACAACAAGGGACAATATCATTTGAGTGAGGAGGCAGTCTACAAAATGGGAAAAAATTCTGTCCTGGTTATACATATGACAAAAATTTGGTATCCATAATATACAAAGAACTTTTAAAAACTAAACATCATTAAAAACAACCCAGTAAAATTCAGGGTTTGAGGTTAAACAAAGAGTTCTCAAAAGAAGATATACAAGTAGTTAAGAGACATTTTCTTAAATGTTCAAAATTCATGGCTATAATGGGAATGAAAATTAAAACTACTTTGAGGTTTTTTTGTCTTGCCCCAGATTGGCTATCAAAAATATATATAAAAAAAAAATGACCACAAGTAAAGGTATGGATACTGGAGAAGCAGGAAACTTATTCATTGGTGGTGGAAGTACAAACTGGTATAACTACTATGGAAATCACTGTGGAAGTCCCAGCCTCCAAAAATCTATAATCAGTTCAACCCTATGATTCAGGATTCGCACTCCTGATCATGTTTCCAAGGACTCTGCATCCTACTATAGAGACACTTGCTACCTCATCTCCATTGTTTCTCAGTCACAATATCCAGGAAACGGAAACAACATAGCTGTCCATCAACTGATAAACAGATAAAGAAATGATGTCTTTAAATGCAATATAATATTATAGAGCTGCAAAAATGAATGAAAACAAGAAATTTATAATTAAATGAATAGAGCTGGAAATAATTCCATATTTAGCCAGGAATAGAAAGACAAACTGTGCATTTTCTCTCTTAAAAGTAGATGCTAGGTTTGAATTTTTAGACATGCATGTTTAAGCTGAATACTCACAGAATAGAGGAAATTGGGAAGGAGCCATAGGGAGTGGCTGAACTTGAATGAAACGGTGATAGAATGGAGGTATAATGGGATAAGAATGGTTAAATAGGAAAGAATGCGGGAGAGCCGAGTAGAGGAGAGAGCATGGGAAAGGGATAAGTAATATCAAAGGCCTTTAAAGATGCTATATGGAAATGTACTACCATACAACACTTCCCAGTCAATGCAAGCTATTAAAATCCAGAACCTGATGATAAGACACCATTGCTGAAGACATACATATTAGACAACACACATATTAGTCGAAAAACACAAAGAATCAAGCTGATACTCACTTCGAAGTTTTTCTCTACTGCCTTGCTTTTATAATGCTAGAAAAGATATAAAGGTTGCAAAGGGAGAAAAATCATCCACAATATTAATCAATTATCAAATTAGCAAGCTACAATAGTGGCAAGATATGCCAACAGGTATAATAGTGGAATAAGTGATATAGGTGTAAGAAACCACTTTCTGACTGGATTTAAAGCCTACTCCACAATATAAAACTCGTAACTGGCATCATTAGCTTGACCCAAAAAGCTGTGGCTAGCTAGGCCGAACGTAGCCTTAGAGGAAAATCTAATCCTATTATTCTACTAAATTGGACACAGTAATAAACTGTCCTCTAAAGTTCTTATCTTTAAACCCACACATTACTAAATTTCTCAACCTTTATAAGAGAAAGCCTTTTCTTTTTTTGTAGTAGATGGTGATTAATGAAGAGACCCACAACTGGTCAAGGTGCGCAGAATACGAGATCGTGGAGTGTCCAGCTTTAAATAGAAGAACTTTATATCACAACCCATTCACTGAGGCTAAGGGAGGATCATTGCAGATGAGAGAGCAGAAAGATTATAAGAGCCAGAGATAGTAGCTATCTGAAGTGAAAGTGTTTGCCATAACACGTACATTTAAACTCACAGAAGCTGTAACTGCATGCAGAAGACCCGCAGGGAAGCAAGACAGCCAGAATTCTGGGATTTACAAGGCTTTTCTCCGAACTAATGACCTCTGACAGCCAGTTGCTTCTAGAGGAGAGAAGTTAATTTTCTTCATGGGTACAGCCCCTAAGAAGTTATACGCTTGGGCTGGAGAGAAGTCTCAGTGGTTAATAGATCCACAGCATAGTGAAACTGAGTTTAAAGTTTTTCTCTCAGAGGGGTGTGGAATAAATTCACACATGTGCTATTCACATCATATTCTTTATTTTTCTGCCTACTCTTCTGTCTTCTAATTTTCTTCTAAGTTCTAATTTTTTCTAGTTTTCTTTTGTTTCAATTCTCTCCTGCTTCTTTGTTTACCTAGGTTAAATACATTTTTTTTTACAGGAGGCTCAAAGCCATCTCAATGGTCGTAGAATATTCCTTGGTTAAATGATAGGGACAGAGCCATTTACCACGACAATCCAAGGTTTTAAGGTGTCTGGTGTAAGACTGCGCACAGAGGCTGTGGGCACAGTGTCCAGTGAGACAATCTGTGAAACATAGATCTTTATCAGCCAGACTTGGCAAACAAAAAAATGAAATGATTTTTTAGGTTGATTTGTGTTAATAACCTTAAACAAGAGTAGAAATATACATACAGTATAACAAAATTAACTTTTAATTTGTATCAAGAAACCAAAATATATACCAATATTTAAGATTAATAGCTGTTTTTTGGATTAAAGTTTATTTAATAATCTACCCTTTTATCATATCTATATTCCCCCTTTTCTTTTTAGAATAAAATCCCTGAATCTAATTTCCTTTGTTCAACTTTTTTCCTGACCATGACCAGTGACAACTTATAACCAAACCCCTTTAAATGATAATAAATATCCATAACCTATTTTTTGGAAATGTGGGCATAGTTCTCTGGACTATTTCCGGCTGATTGGTGGTGCTGTAATCTTTGTGGGACCCTGAAAAACTCAAGATTATGTTCAAATTCTGTGATCCTGGATTATCTCAGCCAGCAGTCTTGAAGCTGTACTGGATGCAGAATTCTTAGGAGTCTATTATTGAGGCATTTTGAGATGTTGGATCACCTAGGCCAACTGTTTTTATCTGTGTCTGTTCCCCTTGCTCTGAAAATATATAAAATTTTAAAGCCATGTAGAAAATGAGGTAACAAGCCATGAGACATGTGACAAGGTATAGAATAGAAATATGGGTTAATTTAAATTTAAGAGTTAAGCAGTAACAAGCCTGAGGTATTGACCAAGCATTTATAATTTATATTATGGCTAAGTGTGGTTATTGTGAAGCAATTGTTGGAACACAGTGAAATTCTGCCTACATACACACACCCTACTATTACCACCACATCCACCACCGCCACCTCCATCATAACCACCACCACCACATGGCTTTGCTAGGTATGAAAGAGGAGAAGATTGATTCTTAAAATTCTTAAGAAGAGCAAGAAATAATCAGATCATGGAAGTGGGGAACTAGCCTAGACTGAACTCAAAACCAGATGTCTTCTTTCTCCTCTAGATAATCTTTACTGTCAGCTCTACAAGATTCAGGAGATACTAGGAGACATACGTTGGTATGTTTCTAAATTTCCAGAGTATAACTAAAGAGGGAAGATTCATCCTGTGGTGGGTAGAATTACTCTATGGATTGTTGGGGGTCCACGCTGAATAAAACATCAAAAGATGATGTGGGAATGATTTCTTATCAATAAAGAAACTGCCTGGCCCATTCGATAGGTCCACCCTTAGGTGGGTGGAGAAAACAGAATAGGATTCTGGGAGAAGGAAGCTGAGAAGGAGTCGCCATGATGTTCCCATGCCAGGCAGACGCGGGTTAAGATCTTCCCTGGTAAGCCAGCTCGTGGGCCACACAGAATAATAAAAATGGGTTAGATTAATATGTAAGAGCTAGCCCATAAGAGGCTACAGATAACGGGCCAGGCAGTGTTTAAAAGAATACAATTTCCGTGTAATTATTTCGGGGCATAAGTAAGCTAGCTGGCGGCGCTGGCGGCGAGGCCCGCTCCTCCAAAAAGAGGAGAAAAAATAATTGAGGGCAAGCATCCATATTTTTTGGCTTTCTGCTTCATAGAGATGTGGACAAGCAGTTTCCTAATATAAATGGATTCCTTGAACCATAAGCCAAAATGAACCTTTCCATTCTTAAGTTATGGGGAAGGGATGACTCTAGGACACTATATCTGCTTATATTCATCATGATGCTTTATGTCAGCAAAGAGGGAAATGTTCGGGGGCTATTCAGAGTAGATCAGGAAAAAGATTAGGCAACAGAATCTGTCCATATAGTATGTATTTTTCAGGTATCAACTATGGAAGAGTAAGGGAGTCTCAGTGGTTTGCACCAAGATTCCAAAAAGCTCCTGAAGCCAGGCAGTATATGACAGGGTTGGATTCTCTGAAAGGACATTATATCAATCTGGAAATATACACTCCAGGTTGCAATACTTCTTGATGATTTTAAGACTATGTGACATCCAGTGATAAAAGCTGCAATCGCAAGGGAGATAGCCACATGTGCTATACACAGCAGAGCTAGAGGACCTGGGAAGCCCCAGACCACTGGAGCCAAAGTGATTCCAGAGAAAGCCTCAAATAAAAGATAAGTTTCGTGGTTTCACTTTTTGTCTTCTTTGGTATTTATCTTGCTTTGCTCCAATATTTTCCTAGCTATTATCTTGGTGCTCTTTTGTAGAGCAGTAATGATGTGTCTGTACATTATACATTGTAAATATGTCCTTTGTTTTATTTTGGAAGGACGCACTCTCAGAAGAGACTTTGGACTTTTGATCAATGAGGGAACTATTGATGATACGGAGACTTCTGAAGTTCTAATGAATGCCTTTTGCCATATGAGATAGTCATTTTACCAGGGGCAGAAGATCGTGATTTGTATGTGATATGTGCCCCCATAAGTTCGTGTTATTGAAAACATGATCTTCTGCTGGTGGAACTCTCTTGGAAAGTTATGAAACCTTGAAAAATGTATCAGTAGAGTTAGTGGTGTCACAGGGTAGGGTGCCTGGCTTAAGGTTTTATAGCCCAATCACATTTTCTCACTTCTCTCTGTTTCCTAATTTGGGCAAAGTGTGACCAGCTGCCTCATAACCTGCTTCCCTTCCTTTCCCAACATATTGAATTCTATTCCTTTTTAAATCATGAATCAAAATAACCCTTAGGTTTCTTTCTTGAGATATGTTGTTGTTAATGATAAAAAAATCTAAAAGACAATATAAGCAGGCTAAACTGATAATGCATCTGGAGTATTTAGAACTAAGACATAGACATAAAGCCAGTGTGACAACTGTACAATGAATAGAATGAAAATGAGTAGAAATACAGAAAGAAAAATAATATGCAGAACTTGGTAGGTGAAATTTAGGACCTTGCTAATATTCTAAGAACAATGGCAAATCATGGGAAACCTTAAGCAAGTAGGAAGGGCAGAACATAATCATTTCTATTTTGTAATGATTACTCGGGTTTCTGTGAAAAGAATGAGTTGTTAAAGGGGTAATCACAGAAAAAAATCAAGTCAATTAGAAAGCTATTGCAAAATACAAGTAGGAAATAATTGCTAACAATAAATATAGAGAGAAGCAAATGGACCTGAGAGATGTTTGAAAGGTACAATCAATAAGCCTTCATGATGAATTAGATACAGGCATTAAGGAAGGGAGGTACACACAGAAAATTATCTGGTTTCCAATATGAGCAACCAGGGAAGTGATACTATCATTCTCTCAGTCAAGCTTTTTGCTACTCTAGAAGGCTCTATTATTTCCCTTTTTCGTTGTGACAAAATTCCTGCTTAAAGAAACTTAAAGAAGGAAGGGTTTATTTTGGCTTATGTTTAAGAAGGGATACATTTCTTGGTGTCAGGAAAAGTATGTCGTCACATTGTATAGAAAAGCAGGTAGCAGGAAGTAAGCATGAAGTAAGGACAGACTATAAAACCTCAAGATCCACCTACAATGTCCCACATCCTCCGGTGATACTCCATCTCTAAAATTTCTGGTGGATCACAATTTGTTCCTGAAGACAATGGTCACTTGAAAAAAACAAAAAACAAATATTCCAATCTAAAGAAATCAACCATGCCAATAGCATCAGAGAAAATAGAAAGACAGCACAAGAAGCTGAGATGGTGGACTATCCTATGTAAAGTAGTCAAGGAAGACCATTTTGGAATTCAGTAAATATGTATTCAATCAAGATGAACAGTCTACAGCAAGTATGATATTGGCTTCCTCCTCAATAACCAACTCTCCCTGATTACAAAATGTCTATCATTTCTTATATCCATATCAAATTGTGAAAATGTATCTAGTTTTCCTACTTTTCTTCTTATATAATAGGATAGTTATATTTACCTGTTTAAAAAATAAAGAACAGTAGGGCCCCATGACATAGGTCATTAATCCAACCACTAGAAAGGTTAAAGACCAGATTGAAAAATTTACTGAGACCCTTTTTCAGTATTCAAAGTTAAAAGAAAGGTAGAGAGGCAACGCAATAGGGTCCTGTGTGAGGCCCTAGGATCATCATTATAAACATCAATAAACAAAAGGACTTATAGATGTATTAGAATTAATATAATTTACATGGCAACTAACAACCATCTATAATTTCAGTTCCAGACGCTATCTTCTGGCATGTGCAGGTGGGCACAAAACACACATGATATACATGCATAAAGTCAGGCAAAACACTCATATACATAAGATAAAAATAA
Source organism: Microtus agrestis (assembly GCA_902806775.1). Lineage (NCBI taxonomy): Eukaryota > Metazoa > Chordata > Mammalia > Rodentia > Cricetidae > Microtus > Microtus agrestis. The sequence goes on from CADCXT010004863.1 coordinate 263,376, forward strand.
ATATATCAAAAAATAAAAGAAAATGAATGATCATTTGTATAACAGGTAAATTGGTGAAGGAGTTATTTGTGGTCATACGCATTTTTAGCCATCCTTTGAAACATACCATTTAGAGGATTAGTCAAACCAGCTTCCTTGGAGATTTTTCTAGCAAACATGTAAAAAAGCCAAAGAAGCAGCACCAGATGTGAGTCAAACATCTGTGAGCAGCTGGATATAGCTGAGTGTAAGTCCTCATCAACCTCCAGAGTTCTGTTCCCTCAGAAGGTTTATGTAGCATGGACAACAATGTCTACTCTGCAGAATTATTATGAAATAAGTAATTCATTCATTGCTGAGTTCCTGTGTAATAATGTCTATTTTAAGCCCAGTTAAGTGCTATGGAGAAATAGAAAGATCAGAATACCATGGTTACAATTTTAAGTTAAAGCAGGACCAACTAAGTAGATTATGTGTTATTTGAGGTAACAAGAATGGGTGCTATGTTGTCCAGATCTCAGAGGAAGAATCTCCTAAGCAGAGTCCATATACTGTTTTTGATTCTTCCTCTATTTTATATCACACACAACCTGAATTTACTATCAATTCTTTTTACATACACAATTTAGTGACATTAAGATCAATTGCAATATTCCATGATCATCACTACCATCGTATATAAACTCTAATTTGTAAAAATAAACTCTACTCCCATTAAATATTAGCTCTCTGTGTCTGTAATACCAACCATCTCCCAACCCACTCAGTGCCTGTAGTTTATCACTCTACTTTCTGGTTCTGATTGGCATGATTATAAAGCACTCATATAAGCGAAATCACACAATATTTAGGTAATGACTGGCTTATTTTTCTTACCATAATGTGCTCTAGTTTCTTTATGTTATAGTATTATATTATAATTTCTTTGCTTTCTAAAATTGATTTATGTTCTAGAACACACTGATAAAGGACTTTTAATAATTCTTCAGTTCAGTTACAGTGTACTTTAGAAGACCCCATGTTAATTTTAATGCACAATTAGGATTCAAACTGCTATATTAGGTATTGATTATAAACCTGTACTATCTATACCATGATTTTGCCTGTACTTGTTGACTTACCTACAAAGAAATGCACTAGAATCTTCAGGGAGAGTTTCTTTGTTAGCCATGTGATGACCAGAATGCTTACAGAAAATGGGTGTGGCCCCTTAAAGGGTCACAAATGACTTCCATAGTCCACAAGGAAAGCTGGAAAGTATAGTCCTCAGCAGGAAACCATCATTCCCAACCCTGAGAGGATATAAAAATTGCAGGACAAGGGCATGATAGCTGTTTTCTGCTGAGGAGGGTCTTTGTTGGAGGGAATAATTCTGGGTCCATTGAAGAAGGGATCTTCTGGTTATGAGCAGGGGGGAGAGGCTTCACTTGATAAGCGGTGATGGATCTGGCGAGCGCTGTCCTGCATTCCTGAAGAGACTTGGAAAGGTTACTGGAGGGCTATAAGCCGATGATTTGGTTACAGAGTAAAACAGAGCTGTTCTGAAAAGGGTAAGGGGCAGGAAAGAACAGAGGTTGGAGTAATAAAATGGGACAGTGTGAGAAAGTGGGTAGAAAGTTGGTTCAGGACCACAATGACTACTCCCATTGCAATGTCTGTTGCACCAAAATAAGCTTGGAGAAGTAGCAAGGAGCTCCAGAGCAACAAAGGAAGGGACCAGGAGAAAAGAGAGAAGTAGTGCAAAGAACTGCATCTGGTCCAGAGTGGAAGAAAAGAAGGTTCCTTTTAGCCAGTTTCTCAACAGCATCCAAAAAGTATTTTTGCAGATGTATCAGGAACAAATGGAGTTGTTTTAGTGTGAGAGCTATTGGGAGGGCATGCGTGGTACATTTTGTTTGGCTACAGGGTTAAGTTAGCTGAGTTAAACATTTAAAAGATTGGGTAAAAATGAAGATATGAGGCTAATAGGGAGGTAGGAGTGATCAACGAGAGGAACCAGAGTGTGAAGGAACCAGAAGGAATTTTTTGTCTGGTTTCTATGTCTTTAGGTCCCATTTCAAACCAGTTAGGTTTTTTTTTCTTTTTCTTCTTCTTCTTTTTTTTTTTTTTAATGGGGAAGCAGTGTTAAAGCAAAAGTTCCATCCTTAACAGATCCAGTTCTTTTTAACCTTGGAGGACTGCAGCAGTCAAAGAGTTGATCTGGTCCTAAAGGATAGAAAGCTGAGCTGAGCTGCTGAGACAGGGGTTAACTGATGCAAGGAAAGCTTCACTCCATCCAGCTGTTTTAGCTCTGAGTCCCCAGAACAATGTCCAGAGTGGCAAGAGGGATGAACTGGATGACCTATGACTCATTAGTCTCCTTTTAGAGCCTTTTGGGGTGTTGATATCTTGGTAACTGCTTGTAGGTTCTCAGAAACGCAATGAGAGAGACAGTAGTGTGCCTCAGAAGAGTTATCCATCCAAGGAGCCATGATAAACTTGTCAGTTGGCAAGGATTCAGAACAAAATCCAGGCAGGAATAACTATACAATTTTGTGGCAAAAATTAAGAGACAAAGTTAGATGAAGAATATTTTAACATCAATATTTACATGGTTCACTATAACATAATGTTAAATATAAAGTTAACAACGTAAGGTTATTTAATGAAAAACCAGTGTTTCTTAAATAAAACTTAAATTTTGATTAAAAAATGTTGATATTATAAATTATTAAAATTGAGGCTATTTCTTTAATTGACAATATCTAGTATTTGAAAACACAACAATATGTGTTTTGTTAACATCAGTTTAAAACAAATAAACAAAATTCAATGTTCCATACAGTCAACCAGCAGATGAAAGTAGAGCCAGTCATGGCAAATTTGTCATAAAGAACTTACATGTAACAGGGACTGAATTTCAAAGAAGACTCTAGCCAACTCTTTACTCCTCGTGCTGATAGGCAAATCTCTATGTCACCACGCACTGACAGCAGGAAGCATGTTTCCGATTGTCAAAGACACCAATTGGCTATTCTCAATAACTTTTTAAAGCTGTGACTTTGATAAGAGATTATCTAGTATCCTCTTTTGTTCAGCAGACATGCAGTGGTTAGCATGAGGACCCTAAAATTAGCCTTTGCTAGAAGGAGGAATTAAGTACCAGGGTTGGGGCTGAGATAGCACTAGCCTGGAAGTCAGATGACAGGCTTAGGTTCAAGGTTCCCCTGTTCACAGCATCCTCATATGTCAGTTCAGGAGACACTGAGGACGGATTAATTGCTCTTCGTTGGCTGAGACATTGAGGATGTGGGTGGAGACTTTGAGATCCTCCACTGGACAAGAGAACCCATCTCGTAAAACATGAGGAGTAACTCATCTTTAAATAAAGAAGACAGTGTTTTTTTTCTGGTCAGGCCTATACAACAAGAGGTCTCCAGGCCTATGCAGATGGAAGCAGAAGCAGAAGACTCATTAGCAGTTAGCAACGCGACTTACTCTGGTGGGATGATGCTCCATCCAAGGGAATTTCCTGAGCTGGGAACTTCTGGAATGCAAGTATATTGTATATCTAACCTATTTTATTCATGTATCCAATCTTTTATAACTAATTGTCATAATATGCCTGATTTTGAATATTATTTTATTTTACATAAACTTTATATTTGAAACTTGTTTTGAGTTGCTTGCTATAGGTATAATGTTGACTATATAAAAGACTATATAATGGGAGCTATAAATTGATCTCTTCCTCCAAGTTTATCTCTAAATAAAATTACATTTATACTGAGCATGACTAATTCTTAACTTGCATATCTTAATCATCTTCAATAGTTTACCATAAGTTGATATTTTTATAAGATTAGAATTTTACAATTTTATAGGATTTTCTCACTGTTAAATTAGAACTTTGAAGTTATTATTCTTGAATAAAATATCCTTTAGTATCAAAAAATTAAACCATAAATACAGTCCACAGAGACTGGGAACCTCCTTTGCTTGATCCTTTTATAAGGCACTTTAACAAAATGTCATTTTTTAATATGATACAGTTTTACCAAATATCTAAAGCTTAACAAAATTAGCAAAGACATAAATCTTTAAGTCAGTTTCTGTCAGCATGAATGAACCATTATATCTTCAGGAACTTACAAGCCTTAATCATCAAACATTTGTTGCATAGACCTTGTTCATGGTTTTGACCGCATTTGTGTTTTTTCACTTTCAGGATAAAAATCATCACATAGAAAAATTCATCCTAATCCAAAATACTTCGAAGACCGACTGCTGCTTTCTTAATGCAGGGAAGCTTTTAAAAACAGCCTTATACTACATGAGCACCTAAACCAAAATGGTTGAGAGCTCAATTGACATGCCCTCCTTTTACATTAATGAAGAGAGTGCCTGAGACACATGATTGCTAGGTTAGCGGCTAAGATAAAGTCAGTATTCTCAATAGAATAGAACAGCATAAAACAAATTTTCAACACTGTCCCAGTACAACAGACATTTGAATCTCTGTAAGATTGTACACAGTGATCTACACATCCACATGTAATTGTGTGTATCTGAAGATTTGGCAGACCACCTGAAATATCATTACCTCTTAGCTGTTAAACAAACAAGCAGGATTTCCCAGGTTTGGAGGGGCAGAAACACAGTAGGCCAAAAGCATAAGGCAAAATAGGCAAAAGACAGAAGAGTTCTATGTTATCTCAGTTAGAAAGAGATACAAGTTTGGAGGCCCAGTAGAAACAGCAAAAAGCATCCTGACTGAGCATGGCTGTAAGCCAAAGCCTTGAGAAGGATTAAACTGTGAGTTTTATGAGGGATGGGGCCTCAGAACACACTGTGATTACCTCTAAAGAAATTATTTAAATTACTTTAGATGTTAAAATCAAAAGTTCCAAATGGGTCAGCAGTAGCCATTTGTCTAAAGAAAATTCAGAGTGGATGAATGACAACAGCAAGAACAGAGCCAATGTCCAGTTGCTTAGAGCATCCTCTAAGTCTTGAAATGACCAAATGTGCCTGGAAAGAAAGGGAACATCCCCATTTGTTACAATTCCAGGATGAAGAAATCACAAGGCTAGTGGAAGGTTCTCGGGACTTTGATAGTGTTCTTGCAGCCAGTGTAGTCTTAAGTACCTTTGACAAGGCAGGTCTTAATAGAAGAAGGCTTCAGTGAGATCCCAGACCTAGCTGAGACACTTCCAAATTAGTTCCAATTTATTACTTTGTCCCAGAATTTTACTGTGTTACAAGTGTGCTCTGATAAAATGCAGCATGACCTCCTACCTAGGTTAGAGTGTGACAGAGAGAGGCAGTAAGGTAAGAGAGAAAGAGTGGAGACAGGGAAAAGCAAATTCTGCCTGAGAGACAGGTGGCCCTGCCTGGCCCTCTCCACCAGTGACAGGGATCAAGGAGAGCCACAGGAAATATGTTCATGGTGAACTTGAGCCTCAAGTAGGCTCACATTATGCATCACAGGTCTTCGGTACCATGTGTTAGATTACTTAAGGGCAGTTGTAGAGAGACAGAAGGTGGAAAGAAGGAGAGACTTGCTCTGATATTAGGCAGGACCATGCTTATTCACAGCAAAGAATTATCCATGTCATTTATGTGTGTGGATGAACAAAATGCCTCTTCATCTCATGGGTAATAATAAGGGTCTTATTTGCCAGTGCCAGGCATTTGACCCGCAGACAAACGAAAGTAAAATAGGATATATACATTTAAGATGATGTCAAAAGTTAGGGTGAAGGATGGAGAGATTACTGAACCATTAAGAACACTGACCATTCATCCAGAGGATCTGAATTCCATTCCCTGTACCTATATAGTGCCTAGCAAACATCTATAATTCCAGTTCCAGTATATCTGGCCTCTGCAGGCCCTGCAAGCTTGGGAGCCACAGGCACACATGCAAACAAAGCACTCATACACACAAAATAAAAACAAATCTTTAAAAAATACAAGTAAAAATTGAGATGATAGATTCCTCAAATCTCACCAATATTAGTGTCTGTCATGCTTCTACTCAGTTTATTCTAAAAATAAATAGAGTGGCTTGATGTGTCCTTTTGCCCAGACTGGTAGCCCAAGGGTAGGCCTGGGAACACACAGACCTAGGAATCCCCAGACACCATGTTGTGTTACTGAGAGGTATAGCCCAGATGAGAATCCAATTTGAAAAGAGCATGGGGTTTTGAAACTCAATGTACTGCCAGCACAAGGCACATACAGGTTTAGTTTGACAGATATATCAAGTCTACCATTTTATTCCTCCTGGTTGAGCAAACTAATGTAATGGGCCACCTTGGAAGTAAGAGGAACTAAAACCATCATACTGAGTGAAAAAAAAAAAAGCTGGCCCAATTCCCACTGAAATAAGTCAAACAAAGTTTCTGTGGACAGCTTCACCGATAATATGGATTGTGTGAAGGCAGAACACAGACACTGAGGAAGTGGACCACCCAATAACGTTCAATGATAATTTTTTAAAGGTATGAATAGGGCATGCAGGAGCTTTGAAACACCAAGACAAAACTAAACATGAATTATGAGTATAGACAAAAGGGATGGACTCCATGACAAATGCACAAAAATATTTTCAATAAAATCATGGAAGAACATTTTCTACATCAAGGGGAGGAGATGTAAATCAGATAGAGGGGGTTTAAGAATGTTGATTAGAAAGAATTGGAAAAGAACCTTCTCAAACCAGGATGTTAGAGTTAATATACTGAATATACAAAACAAAGAAAGTGTTAAAATTTGCCAGAGTAAAGGGCCAACTCAAATATAAGGCAGGCCAATTAAAATTCTGTTTATTTAATAGATTTTTTATAAATCAGGTGACCTTGTAAAGGTGTATGGCATGCCCTGAAAGACCCAAATTACCAAGCAGGACTACTGTCAGCAAGAAACCAACTGTTATATGTGACGGAGAAATAAACATTCTCCATGATAAAGTCAGCCTAAAGGAATTCCCAACTGCTACTCTATAGAAGATAGTAGAAGGAATACTTCAGTCTGAAAAGAGGAGTAACCAACCAAGAGGCTATAGAAGAAAAATGGGCAATAGTTGAACAGATAAACAAATGACAAATAAAACACCAAAAACAACAATGCAGCTTTAAGTTTTTCAATGATAATTGGGAATATATGTGAAATAATAAAAAAGACACAGATTCCCAGAATGGATGAGAAAACATGGGCTATTTTTTACTGATTCCAAGACGCAAAATTTACCATCAAAAATAGTCATATTTTTTAAAAAAATAGTCATATTTTAGAATGGGGTATAAGAGGTATTAAAAGCAATGAAACCTGGAAATAAGTATGTGTACTTATATTATATTGGAAAAAAAAACGTTCAAAACTAATCTGAAGAAACCAAAAAGGTTCCATCATATTGACTAAGTGATCAGTCTATCAAGAGAATATTATAATTCTAAACATGTATGTGTAGTTACATACAATTTCATATAACAAATACTCTAGAGTAACTATACCTTAAGCCTAATACCATAATGATGGCAAACTTCAACTACCTCAGTGCTCATTGGTCTACTAGCCAAAAGAATGGACAGAGAAACATTGGAGTTAATGACATCATAAATAAAATATACCTATCAGATACCTACAGATCATTCCACCTAAACACTCCAGAACACATATAAAACCCATGATTTTGTTAAAGGCCTTCTCCACATCTCTTTATATGATTATGTGATTTCTAGCAGTTTCAGTGTTTCAAGTTTCAAACTGAGGTCTTTGATGGACTTGGATATAATAATTAAACCAGTTGGTAGATATGGATCTAATTTCATTCTTCTGCATGGGGACACTCAATTTTCTCAGAACCATTCGTTGAAAGTGTTGTCTCTTCATTGTATGCTTGTTTTGTTCTGTTGTCTCTGTCAAATATCAGATGGCTTTAACTATAAGTACTCTCTTTTGGGGTATTCCATTTTATTTCATTAGTCTACATGTCTTTTTTTATACCAATATCATATTGTTTTTACTACAAAAGCGCTATAATATATTGTGAAGTCTGGAATTGCATTATCTCTGGTATTCTTTTTTTCCTTTCTTTTCTTCTTCTTTTTTTTTTGATGCAGGATTACTTTGGCTTTCCAGTAAAGGTGTAAATTTTATTACTGTGAAGAAACACAATGCTCAAAGTCACTCTTATAAAGGAAAGTATTTAGCTGTGGCTGGCTTAAAGCTCAGAGGTTTAGTCCATTGTCACCATGGTAAGAAGCATGGTGGCATAGATGTGTTGACTGAGAAGGACCTGAGACTGGTCCTGACTTGAGCTTCTGAAACCTCAAAGCTTCCAACAAGACTGCACCTCCTAGTAGTGACAACTCCTATGAGCCTATGGATGCTATTCTCATACAACATACCACACGGTGAGTCTTCTCTGCTTCTACATGCGTTTTAGGATGTTTTTTCTATTTCTGTGAATAATATTCTGGGTATTTTGACTGTTATTGCATTAATTTAAAAACTGCATTTGATACGATGGTCATTCTAATAATAATAATTATACTAATCTATGGACATGGACTGTTTGGAACATGAAAGTCCTTACACCCACATATTTTCAGGAAACCAGGAATGTTAAGGACTTAGTATCATCCTTTCACAGGGAAAAATATATAAACTATTTTTCCAGAAGGCTAAGAATTAGAAGAGATTAATAGCTTTGTGATTTGTGTTATCTTTTGGGTCAGGCCATATCCAACTCCTACAAATAGTAGCGCATGTGGCTAGTAAACTAAACAATACTCATACTACCTTTATGCCCAAGGTCCCCCCAAACTCCATGGCCTAACAATAATTAATGTTTCCAATTGATGCAGGGTCAATTGTGTGACTTTGCTTTTGTCTACTTAACACTAGCTGGAGTCACCTGGGAAGAGGGAGTATCAACTAAGGAAATGTATTTTTATCAGATTGGATTTGGACATGTCTGTGGGGTGTTTTATTGACTCATGATTGATGTGGGAGGACCAAGTACACTGTGGCATTGCTAACCGTGGACAGATGGTCCTGAGCTGTATCTGCAAACAAGCTGAGCATGGCAGTAGACAACATTTCTTCAACCTGCTTTTGAGTTCCTGCCCTGAGTTCTTTCTATGGCTTCCCTAAGAAATGAACCATAGGCCAGGCAGTGGTGGCTCTCACCTTTAAACCCAGCACTCAGGAGGCAGAGGCAGGTGGATCTCTGTGTTCAAAGCCAGCCTGGTCTACAAGAGCTAGTTTCAGGACAGATTCCAAAAGCTATAGAGAAACACTGTCTCAAAAAACCAAAATAAAAAAGAGAAAGAAATAAAAAAGAAAGACAGATAGATAGAAAAAAAGAAATGGACCATAAAGTATAAACATAAATAAACCCTTTTTAGTCCAAGTTTATTTTGGTAAATGTTTTATCATGGAAACAGAAATTAAGCCAGGACTGTATCCAACACTACCAATCTGAAATACAGTTACTCATAATATTTCAAAAATTTTTAAAATGCTATTTTCATTTTTTCCCAAACAGCTTCTAAACAATTTCAATATGAAGAGCAATAACTTGAGATTCTATTTTTCATAATGCACGGCTAATTAAGAAGTATGTTCTTCATACTACAAGCATTTAATGTCAGCATAAGACATGTTGCCATAATGAAGGCTATTGAAGGTATGACTTTCCTCAATATTTAATTAGCTCTTGATGCTAATTCATTATTTTGGTACAACTATTTTGACATCCTTTTTATATGTCCTGAATAGAGTTCAATCTAGAGGGCTGTTTAAAGGGTGGAGCATTTATAACATCATACATGCCCCTGCCTAGAGGAAACAATATAAAATATGGGAGGAGTGATTGACAATTTAATTTAGTTTAGATTAACAAAGAGTAATATATTAAAACCACATATGCAAATTAACTCAGCAAGGCAAATTTTTTACTAAAAAAAAAAAATTCTGCCTTACTTAAAACTGGAAGGTATGAGAATAAGAGCAAAGAGGTCAAGACCATGATGGGAACACCCAATGAAACAGTCTACATGAGCTAACAGGAGCTCAACAACTCCAGCCAAACAGGGAAGCAACCAGCATAAGACCAAACTAGCCCCTCTGTATGTGGGCGACAGTTGTATGACTGGGGCAGACTGTAGGGCCGCTGGCAATGGCACCAGGATTTATCACTACTGCTTGTATTGGCTTTTTTGGGGGAGCCTAGTCTCTTTGGATGTATACCTTGTTCAGCCTAGATATAGTAGGGAGGGCCTTGGACCTTCCCCAAAGTAATGTGCCTTATCCTCCCTGAGGAGTGGACAGGGTGGGGTGGGGTCGGATGTATGTGGATGGAATGGGAGGAACTGGGATTGGTATGTAAATTAAAAAAGATAATTTTCTTTTAAAAAAAAGAAAGAAAGAAAGTGAACTTACACTGATTCTGCTACTCTCAGTTCAGGGAACCATGCAGAATGAAAAGCTCATTGTTAATACAAGTGATCTAGACGTTTCGGGCTCAGATACACTGTACACTGAAGCACAAATTAGGATCATACTAATGGCAAAGAGAGTTCATTTCTATAAGAGAAGGATATGGGTTTATTTGACTTCTTTATATGCTAATCAAATTGGATTACAAAATAGCAAAGTTCTGTGCAGGGTCTGCAGCCTGGATCAGAAGTCAGATATGTACCAGGGCTTCTTAGTTCTGTGGGTATGAGCTTTGCTGTCACTTAAAATTCAAAATCTCACTTGAGCTGGGTCTTTGTATTAAGTGGAATTTTGTGAACTGGGATATAAATTAGAAAGACTTAGGAGGATAATTCACAAGAGAGTGGAGTGAGGAGACAGGGAGGTAGGAGATAAAGAAAGGCTTATGAGGCAGTCCATCAGAGTACTGAGAACACGTCAGAACCCCTCACTCTGTCCCAGGAAAGAAGCTAAGGCATTTATCCTCCAGCTCCTGTCTGTTACTAACTCCTGGAGCACTAACTCCCTGGCATAAGTTTTAAGAGAGAACTCGTGTATAGTTATAGAGTGCTCCTATTTTGCTGGTAAACTATGAAAATGTTTGTGTAAACATGCAACCTCATAACAAGAGTGGTACCTCAAGGTAATGTTTTCATGAGTTTTTAAATATCATTGAATTATTTATCTCCCAGGATTCAACATACATTATTTTAATTATCCCATGAAAGACATAGGAAAATTGTAATTAAAATAAACGATTTCACAAAGTAGAGTGATTTTTGGTGTTATTTTTAGCTTTGGTGCAGCTAGTTACATGAGCCAGGCTTTTTGATTGGTTGTCTTGTTGTTTTCATCTACTATTGGCACTTCCCATGCTTTTAATACAATTTAACGAATTGTTCAGATTGACGAATGGCTATACTCTTGCTTGCTTACAAAGTGGCTAAAGCTACACATTCAAGGAGTAGCATATTCCCTTACTTCCATTGTGGTTTTTAACTTTAAGTATAATATTCACAAGGGAGTCTATAGTTTTCAGACCTGACAGAAAAATGTGTAAGGTTTTGTAGCAATCATGCCAAATATCATGTGTGGTACTATATTTGGACAATTCCATGTATTGAATAACCCTCTTTAGACTAGCATATGTTGAGTTTCATTGATTTCATTGATTAGAGGTTTTCAAATGAAAGAGAATAGTTTCATTGTGGGCCATAAGAGTTTGGGACAGCATTGCACAGTGCCACAAGGGTTGGTAATTCCCTGTCTTTGTGACAATGGTCTTCTTTATTCCTACATTTTTAAAAGAATTTTCAAGACCCCCTGTCCAAGAGTCCCTTGCTATTGATGAATATCACAAGAGAGAGAGAGAGAGAGAGAGAGAGAGAGAGAGAGAGAGAGATCTTTATCTTCAAAGAGAATTTACCTTCAAAAATTTTTACTTTTTGAAAGCTACAGTCATAGTTGCCTCAAAATATTAACCAAAGGTACAAAGGATATGTTTCAGTAATACCTCAGATCCACAGGGAGTTAATGCTATACATCATTCTGCCACAATAAACCGTCTCAGCAAAGTCACCAGAGTAGAAAAGTCTAATGCATATTTAGAGAATACTTGGAATAATATTGACAAGAAAAGTTGGAGAAATGACTTATTAAGTAAAGCTCTTAATGTAGAAATGTGAGGAGCTGAGAACAAATCCCCATCATGAGGACTAAAGCCAGGTGAATAGTGTGCTTCTATACTCCAATGCTCCCATCTATATTCCTAATGCTCCCATCTATGGTGAGATGGGCGGTAGAGACAGGGAAATTTCAAGAAATTCATGGGTGATCAACACAGAAGAGACCCCATATCAATCAAAATGAAAGGCAAGGACAGAGAGATGCTTTCTCTGTTTTCATAATTATACTTATTCTAATATATGTGATATTATCATAGAGAAATTTTGATGGCAGCTTAGAGTGATAGTTGGTAGCACATTCTAATCCTCCAGTTTTTTTGAAACCCCTAGTGTCCAAATGACAATCACTTATAAATTAAATTAGAATCTATGGGGGTGAACTCTCATCAGCAGCATGGTCGAAGCTCACATATTTCAATTTTAACTTCTTTAAAAACTGAAAGATACACATGACAGGTATAATCAAGGATTCATAATGAAGAGTTAGTCATTTCTAAGCTCAAGAAACATTTTCTTTTTCTAAAATCAACTTCTATTAACTGAATCTTGACAGTGATGCAAAAATATATTAAGTGCATGTAAAAATAAAACTATCTGTATATAAATTATTAATGATTATCATCACCAAATACAAAATATGAATGTAGTTTAGAGCTATGAGCCCATGGGGCCATGTAGAAACATGTTCTACCCCAGGAAGCTTGGTGGTGCCCAGATTTGCACAAATATCTTTTTTTCTGAATGTTCATGAACTTTCGCTATCTCTTAGCTCTCAGCAATAGATAAGCAACTGTGACACCAAAGACTAAAAAATATTTGGTGATAAAACTTCTGGTTTTTGGAAGACTCTCTCAAATGACTTAGATTTAGCAGAATTCAGTCTCAGGGACTGGCTTGATTGCTTAGAGGGCAAAGGTACTTTCTGTTAAGCCTGATGGTCTGAATTTAGATCCAAAACTGACATGACACAAGGAGAAAACCAACTCCTTAAAGTTGACCTCTAATAGCCATACATGAACTGTGGTAAGTACAACCCCCCTCTATCATACACACCACAATAAAGAAATGAACAAATGAACGAATGAATGGATGGATAAATAAGTAAATAAACAAATTTTTAAGAAGAAGTTAATGTTGAAACAGCATACAAAAGTTCATCATTTACCTGAGTAGTCCACAGGCTTATCTCTTCCAGTGAAAATGTCCAGTGGGAATCAAAATGAAGAAAACATTCTTGCTTCCCTATGCCTATCAACTTTACAAGCAGAAGCCTCACTTTTCTGATAGTGTCCACTTCATTTCACTTAAGATAACAAATGAGAGACACTATCCTAATAGGAATCAGAGGACTGAAAGATCAATTAATTTCCTAGAGTAGATTCCCCCCATCCCTTGGGCAGGCAGACTGTCTCTCTGGGGAACTCTTCTGTATTACTAGCAATTCTATCTTATGCCGTAGAAAAGGAATCATCAATCACCACCAAACTGTCAATCTTCAAGTCAAGGACTTAGTGAAACTCAGGTTCCTGGTTGATAAAAGGGATCTTTGACTAAGACTGAACACGCCAAGTTCAGTTGTCTGCTTCATCACATATATCCACCCCCCAAACTTGAATTCCGCATCATAAAGGTAGGACTGCGGTTTCTTGCTCTAAAATCTAAAAGATATCTTCGCACCATAAGAAGCATGAAGACAAAAACATATATGAATTTAAATCTGTGTCCAAGAATTAACATTCGCTCCGAATTTACTCCAACCTCCTATGTTACAGCAGACCCACCCAAGACAGCACGTCACTCTAGTTCTTCAGTAACATCATTTGCATGCAAAGATTTATCCATTTGTGAAGGCATTCCAGGTTACAGTTCTTCATCACTTATTAACATCTCATAATGAGAATTAAATTTCAATGTGTATTTTGTAGATAAAAAAAACTGTACTCAAACCATTAAATATACCTTCATATTTTAGAGCCTAGTTAAAAAAAAAAAACATTCCTAAGGCAAACTTTCAACAAGCAGACTAGGAGAGGATGGGATTTTTTTAATCATGTGCATATAAGGATACCTGAATCTTTTTGTGTTCGAGGCCAGCTGGTCTACAAAGGCTAGTTCCAGAACAGGTCTCAAAACTACAGAGAAACCCTGTCCTCCACCCCCCAAAAAATTCTGAGTACAGAATATAATTAAATAATGAGCCTAGGTTTTGTGGCTATATTAAATGTTGAAGATCCACTCTAGGGATTCCCAAGGTAGTCTAATGTATGTGTTGAAGCGGCAGCTCCACTGTCTTCTGAGGAATGACTTTTGCACCATCTAAAGACCAATCTCAAAGTATGACTTTTTCATTGATCTGATAATCCTTTAATATTTAGAATGAACATGACTAAAAATTATTTCTATCTTTCTTAATTGTAGGAGGAATGATCTAAGGCAGAAGTTAGAACCAAGTCTTTGGATGAATGTTAAAATTCCTTTTTCTGTTTGAATTCATTTAGTTGGAATTAGATTATATTTTCATTTAATTTATCTTGGTTATAGTTTCTCCTCCCTCTGTTCCACTTAGTACCTCCACTACTTTTCTGTCTTTCATTAGAAAAGAACAGGCTTCTAGGAGATAACACGGAGACACCACCTTGCTCAGTTGATTCACGGGGCTTCATACTCATGGTGTTCTCAATTCCTTCTGACTCTTATATGCTTTCTGACTCTTATATGCTTTCTACCACCTCTCCCACAGATACCCGTGCTCTAAGGGAGGAGATTTGATTTCCTGTTTAGAGTTGTGTGCTCCAAGGTCTCTCTTTCTATGCTTACTATCTGGCTGTCTTTGTTTTCTGCAGGAGTAAACTTCTCTCATGATAACTGGACCAATATATGAGTACAGCAGTTTTTCATTAGGAGTCATTTTATAGTTTCCCCCATTTTTTTTTCAGACCAGTAGAATTTGTTTTACCCTAGGTCACTGGGCTATCTAGTCCCTGGTTCTTGGTCATCCGAGCAGGATTATGTATGGTATCCACCTCACAGAGTAGGTATTGGTAGCCTATTCCCACAAGTTCTGTGCCACCATTGCCCTAGCACGTCTTCTAGGCATGACATACTGTAGGTTGAGGGTTTTGTGGCAGAGTTGATGTTTCTATTTCTACTTTGGTAGCCTGTAGAGCATCTTCAAATATCAAAGACACTAGAATGTAGAGGCAAAGATTCTATATAGGCGCCAGCTCAATTGCTCCATGATCACTGAGTTATGTGGTGTTGTTCTTGGCAATGAGGCTCAGCAGTCAATTTGTGGAGATCAACACACAAATTGTCTTAGAAACAGCCTGAGTCATTTGGGGATTTCCATGGAACCTCACTGGCCAACAACACAATTTTATTCAACTCAGTCCCTGTACTAGTAGACTCGTTTGGTGACAAGAGATGACAAGTTGAGACTCGATCATTCCCATTATTAGGAGACCTCATTAGGATTGCCTTCATATATTTGGGAGATTTTTCATAGCATTTGCTTTCTATCTAATCCCTCAGATGACCCTCAGTTCTATTGTCTTTTCCCACCTTCCATCACTCAGCAGGATCTCCCCTCCCCTCCATACATGACCCTCCAATATGCATCGCAAACCACGCCAATTTACCCATAAAGTCCATTCTAGTTCTCCCTCCCACGGAAAACCATGAGTCCCCCATTTCAATCCTCTGTACATAACCTCTCTGAGTCTACTGATTGTAGCTTGTTTATCATTTATTTAATAACTAATATTCACATATAAGTGAATACATACTCTATTATCTTTCTGGTTTTAGGTTACCTCACTCAGGATGATTGTTCTCTAGTTCTAAGCATTGAACTGTAAATTTCATGATGACATTTTTTAAGCAGTTGAGTAATACTCCATTGTATAAATGTTCCATAGTTTCTCTTTTTCTTCGTACTCTTCTTGTTTCTTTTCAGTTTGTATCCCCTTGCTCTCTTTCAGTTGTCTTATTGCTCTAGCTAAATCTTGAATCACAATGTTTGATAGGTATGGAGAGAATGAACAACCTTGTCTTGTTTCCGATTTTATTGGAATTGTTTTGAGTTTCTCTCCACTTAATTTGATGTTGGCTATAGTCTTGCTGGTGTCTTTATTATGTTTAGATATGTCCCTTGTATGCCTAATCTTTCCAGGACTTTTATTATGAAGGACTGCTGATTTTGTCAAAGGCCTTTTCTGCATCTGATAAGATAATCATGATGGAGTTTTTTTTCTTTTGGTTTGTTTATATTCTGGATTACATTTACTAATTGTTGTATATGAATCATCATTGAATCTCTGGAATGAAGCCTACTTGATCATGTTGGAGGATAATTTTAATGTGTTCTTGGATTCAGTTTGAACATATTTTATTGACTATTTTTGTTTCTGTGTTCATAAAGCAAATTATTCTGTAATTCTCTTTCTTTGTTGAGTTTTATGTGGTTTACATATCAAGGTAACTGTGACCTATGAAAAAGAATTGTTCAATATTTATTCTGTTTCTATTCTGTGGAATATTTTCAGGAGTATTGGCATTAACTTTTCTTTGAAAGTTTAGTAGAATTCTGCGCTAAAATCATCTGGGTCTGGACTTTTCTTATTTGCAAGACTTTTAAGGACTGTTTTCATTTCACTAGGGGTTATAGGTCTATTTAAATTGTTTATCTTTTCTTGACTTAACTTTTGCAAGGAGTAGCTATTGAGAAAATTATCCATTTCTTTTAGATTTTCTAATTTGGTAGAACACACGATTTTTTAAAGTATGTATTTTGATTATATGGAATTCCTTTGTGTCTATTGTTATGTCCCCGTTTTGCTTCTTATTTTGTTAATTTGGATATTCTCTCTCAACGTTTTCATTAGTTCAAACTGATAAGAGTTTGTCTATCTTGTTGATTTTCTCAAAGAACCAATACTTTGTTTCACTGATTCTTTGTATCATTTTTATTTATATTTTATTGACTGAAGATATCAGCTTGATTATTTCTTGTCATTTACTCCTTTTAGGTGTGCTTACTACTTTTTTTTTTCTAGAGCAGAGGTTCTCATTATGTAGGTTGCGACCCCTTTGGAGTCAAATGACCCTTTCATATGGGTTGCCCAAGACCATCAGAAAACACAAATGTTTACATTATGATTCATAGAAGTAGCAAAATTACAGTTATGAAATAGCAACAAAAATGTGATTGTTGGCTCACGACAGCACGAGCAACTGTATTAAAAGAGTCACAGAATTAGGAAGGTTGAAAACCAATGTCCTAAAGTTTTCAGGTTTGCTGTTAAGTTGCTAGTATGAGATCTCTCCATTTTTTCTTAATTTTATTTTACATTCCAAAGTTCTCCCTTCCACCACTCCTCCCATCCCCTCACGTTCCCCACCAGCCCACCACCATCCACTTCTCCCAACAGGTAAGGGCTCCGAAGGGGAGTAGACAAAGTCTGGCATATTAAGTTGGGGCAGGACTAATCCCCTCTCACCTGTTAAGCCTGAGCACGATGTCCCGTCATAGGGAATGGGCTCCAACAAGCTAGCTCATGCACCAGAGACAGATCCTGGTTACTGCCAGGGGTCCCATCAGCTAGTCCAAGCTTCACCACTGTCTTCCACATACAGAGAGCTTAGTTTGTTCTAATGGAGGGTCCAAGGTTTATGAGTTTCCATGAGCTTGGTTCAGCTGTCTCTATAGATTTCTCCATCATGATCTTGACCTCCCTTGCTCATATATTCCCTCCCCCCTCTCTTCAACTGGATTCCAGGATTACTGCCTGGTTCCTCCTCCCTCCTCTACCATCCCATACTTTCATGTTCTCATCCCACATTCCCTCTTCTTTATTGCTTTCTCTCGCACACAGTTTACCCAGGAGACCTCATCTATTTCCCCTTCCTAATACAATCTATGTGTCCCTCCTAGGATTCTCTTTATTACCTAGCATTTCTCCACGCTCTCTGCTTCAGGTCTTACCTCCAGATTCATGACTTGAGTTCTTGATTTCCCCTAATGGTGGACTGAAAGTGTAACTTAAATAAACCCTTTTTTCCTAAGCTTTTAGTCATGCTATTTTATCAAAGCAGTAGAAACCTAGGTAACACAACCAGTTAAAAATTTGCTTCATGGGATTACATTAGCTTTCCCCTGTCTCTAGGTGATACCTATGTGAACTGTCAAAGCACAGCTCAGCTCTTGAATGAGATTTTAGTTTGTGCTGATCACTGTCCACTTACACTATGTGTAGTCAGACAAGCACCAACCTCTAAAATAGAAGATGAGGGTTCCAGAATACTAAATAGTGTTTATTAGGGACTATTTTACTTTCTAAGATTATAATTTGTGTTTATTATAATTTTACTCATAGGAGATCTCTAACAGACATTTTTTTAAAAAAATGATTTTCACAATTTCTTAAGTTTAATGGGAAAGGACTATTCTAAAATTCTTAGCTTTTGAAATATTCAAAAATATTTCAGAGCCTCATGGAACATGTTTAAAAATGAGTTATCCTCAATTAATCCTCTACTATCTCCAATTTGTATTCATTTTGTAGGAAATGGTCTAAAAGAGTGCTGTGAGGAGTTTTAGGAATTCCTCTACAGTTAGCCACCTAGTCAAGACCTCCCCTCTATTGTTAGATTGAAAATAAAACCATGAGTATTGCCTTTTCTTTTATGTTTCAATTGTCTTTTCCTTAAAACAAACAAACAAACAAGTAAGCAAAAATATCCTTCCTTCCCTATTAGCCAGCCCCCAACATCCATCGTCTCCAATTCTGCATCATGATCAGGCTCAGTTCCCATCCAATCTTACTCCCCCAAATATTGAGTTCATATCTGCAGATAGGATGCTCTGGACTGTCATGAATTTACTCATGGAAGAGTTCTATTTTCCTTTCTGCTGTTGTCATAAAGTATTCTGACCAAAAGCAAGTTGGGGGGAGAATTTGTTACATCTTCTTAGACTTCAAGATCCCAGCCCATCATTGAATGAGACAGATTAGAAACTCAAGTCAGGGACCTGAAGCAGACACCATGGAAGAACAGTATTTACTGACTCACCCACATAGCCATGCATAGCCAGCTTTCTTATGCACCCCAGGGAATGGTGCTGCCCACAGTAGGCTATGCCCTTCTGCATCAACTCAGGACAGTCTCCTAAAGGCATGCCCACAAGTCAATCTGATCTAATTACTCGCTACTCGCTTCTCGGGTACCCCGAGGCTGTGTTAATAGCTAAAGCTAACTAGGACATCTCTGGAGATACAGAAGAGAGAATATTTTGTTTATATGTATGATCTATGTTCATAATAAATAACTTCAGATTGTCATAGAGGTTACAGGGTCTACTCCCCAGAAAATTCTAGCTTTAGTCAAGTATGCAGAAAACTTACCAGGATAATACCCAAATACTGTTTTTGTTGTTATTATTTTGTTTTGTTTTTAATGCTGGGGATGAATCCATGGTACCGTGTATGCTAGAAAGATAGCTTGCTTCTTATATCCCCACTTTCCAAATGTTTTTTGTTTTTTACCCCATCTTTTGACTTACATATTTATAGCACATTAAACTTAGTGTGTCTCATGCTTTTTAAATTTGTTTTGGAAATAGAGGCTTAAATATTTTAGACACCAGCTAGGCAGAATATCAGGCTACGTAGAGTAGATGGCTTTGCCAAATTACTTCCCCGTTTGCATCACAGAGGTAACCATCTGTAACCACCACTGTACAACACTATTAACTTCTCCATTCCCATGAGAAGTTTTGAAACCACATCCAATTGAAGATTCACTTTGTCTTCCCCTAGAAGGAAGGAAAAGTGAAAGGACATGTAATATATGCTGAGTCATGATTTCTGCACAGAAGGAATTCACGTGGCAGTTCCAATTTATAGCTGGCTCATCTTGCTTTTCAAGGAAGATTGGGGAAATGGGCTGATCTGGGAAATAAGGATTGGTTCCTATTAAATAGGCTTTGGATTTCTTGGTAACACATATGCACATCCGAGGATGGGAAATAAATGCCACCAAAACACAAAATACAAGGGCCTTCATAATGACTGTTCAGTGAGAGTTATGAATACTATGTTCCTTAAAATATATGTTCAAAGACAATCACAACTGTTCAGGTATTTAAAATGAAGTCTCTAGAACGTAATTATGCCATGATGGTGTAACG
The DNA here is from genome assembly GCA_902806775.1 of Microtus agrestis. NCBI lineage: Eukaryota > Metazoa > Chordata > Mammalia > Rodentia > Cricetidae > Microtus > Microtus agrestis. Next base: position 283,695 of record CADCXT010004863.1, read on the forward strand.
CTCATGACTGGCATTGGTAACCTTTTATAAAAGATCCTCTAGAGAGGTTGACCAGCATATTCACCACTAAGAACAGTAAGATGACAGCAACCTAGGAACCAGGAAGCAGCTCCCACTAGACAGTGAATCTGCTGAACCTTAAGTCTCTAGAACCATGGGAAATAACTTTATATTCTATCACATGATCTCTTTTTTATATAGAAGATAAAGCAGCAGACTGTGAGAGAGTAACAATAAAACTTGAAAATATATAGGTTTTTCAACTATCTTTAAATATTATCTCAAAGGTTACTTAATGATTAAGGTAACATAGTATCTCATCAAATTTAATTTTGAAAGACAACAGCTTCATACCCATTCCTTCTTATTTTGTTTGCAGTACTATCTATTAAATAGAAGATAAACCATGCCAGATCATAATCTTTTCAGTGCAATTTATATTTGGTAACTAAATTGTACATCAAGGCAAAGAGTCCAGTGTTTGTCCAGCAGAATCATAAAATCCAAAACCTGCCCTCTGGTATAGTGAGAGATTCGTAAAATTAAGACTTTGTTGAATCATACTGTTTTGCATACACCACAATGTTCATTAATTATTACTTTGTGAAAGAATGACTAATTATAATTCCTACTAGGAGATAATTTGCATATTCAAGTACAAATGTTTTATGGAGAAGATAACCAATTTGTTCTGAGCATGAACTTCTTCCTTTCAGATTAAAATTCTACTCTTCTACATACTGCTATATTAGGCTTTCAATTGAAACTCAGGAGATATTTGGAAACTGAACTTTAATCTATATCCCATCTTGAAGAAGAAATTTCCTTTTTGCATATTTTAACACTAAAACTTTGAAAACTTGTTTGAATGTACAGTTGTTCATTGGAAGAAATGATCTGGATACAATCGACCTAATCAATATAACCTGCAAGTGTAAATAGACAATCACACCTGGTGTTACCCACCTAGCTGCTGCTATCAAGGTCTATTTGAAATATGCTGCTTCTTATATAAAAGCTAAGTAAGATACCCTGGAGATTTCAGACTCTAGAACTCCCAGAGAAATTGAAGCATTGCATCTGTTGGAGACATATGCACTGATCCAAAATACTATCAGCAAACTCTAGCTAACATTAGCTGTGAAGAAGAAAGGCATTGGAAGTCACCAAAAGTCAATCATGGCCATAACACCCTAATTAGTGAAGAAGAGGTCTTGTTGCTGAAAACCTTCACATTGCTCCCTGAATAGAAAGAAAAGCAATATAATGCAAGACTGGAAGCAGAAACAATACCTTCTTTCAAACCACAGTCTATTTTCATTTTACTCCCTAGACAGAATAAAGATAGGAAAGAATAAAGGCACATCAATTCTGACTGCTAAGAGTCTTTAGAAGTCATGAAACATACTTGGAGAGTAAATAGAAAATACAGGATAAGATCATTCTGGTAGAAAAAGTCTCAAGGACGGGGCAAAACATGATTGTGGTATTTGGCATATTGTTTTCTTAGGGATAATGTAAGCATGCAGTGCAAACTGGATGGCTTAAAATAACAGAAATTTGCTTGTTTTGTGTTCTGGAATCTAAAAGTTGAAGATTGACTAAGCATTGTTCCTCTAGAGTCTGTAAAGAAAACTCTTTTCCTATTCTCCAACTTTTGGCAATCCCTGATGTTCTTTTGCCAGGAGCAGCATAATTCCCATCTCTCTCTCCATCTTCACATGTTCTTTTTCCCATGTGCCCTTGTGTATGTGATAGTTTTCTTATAAGGGTGTCAATGGATAATTTTATACTTAGCTTCATCTTAATTTAGTTCTACCTACAAATACCCTATTTCCAAATAGGCAATTTTGTCAAAGCAAATGAAAAATATTTTTACTTAGCCATTTGTGGGATAAAATAGAACTTTGAAATTATCAAACTCATACATTTTGATCTCTCCTTGATTATTATCCCAAGCCCTGAAATGTAGGCTTATTTTGGATAGAATGTGGAGTAAGCAGAACACTACTCCATTACTGGTGGAAATACATACTTGTTCAGCCACTTTGGAAATCATTATGGTGGTTTCTCAGAAAATTGAGAACAAATCTACCTCAAGACCCAGCTATACCACTCTTGGGCATATACACAAGGAATATACACTTGCTCATCTATGTTCATAACAGCATTATTTGTTATAGTTAGAACCTAGAAACAACCCAGATGCCCTTAAACCAAAGAATGAATGAAGAAAATGTGTTCCATTTACATAATGGAATATTATTCAGCTTTAAAAGCATAATGACATCATGCAATTTGTAGGTAAATGAATGGAACTAGAAAAAAAATCATCCTGAGTGAGGTTACCCAAACCCAGAAAGACAAACACAGTATGTTCTCACTTATAAGTGAATATTAGATGTAAAGCAAAAGATAGCAAGGCTACAATCAACAGCTCCAGAAAAGATAGGTAACAAGGAGAACCCTAACAGAGACACATGGATCACCATAAGAAGGGGAAATGGATGAGATCTCCTGGGTAAACTAGGGGGCTGAGGGGAGAGGGGAGAGGATGGGGGATGAGAACATGAGGGAATGGGATGCAGAGTTGTGGGAGGGATGGAGAGGGAGAGCAATGAAGGAGTTATCTTGATAGAGGGGGCCATTAAGGAGTAGGGAAAAAACTGGTGCTAGAGAAATTACCAGGGATGACACCAGCTAAGACTCCTAGCAATATTGTAGAGGTTGTGTGAACTGGCCTTTTCCTGGAATCAGATTGGTTAGTACCCTAATTGCCATCATAGAACCTCCATCCTGTAATTAATGGAAGCAGATGCAGAGATCCATAGACAAGCACTAGGCCAACCAACAGGAGTCAAGTCAAAGAGAGAGATGAGGGACTACATGACCAAATGAGGTCAAGATCATGATGAAGAAACCTACAGAGAGGGGCTGGAGAGATGGCTCAGAGGTTAAGAGCATTGCCTGCTCTTCCAAAGGTCCTGAATTCAATTCCCGGCAACCACATGGTGGCTCACAACCATCTGTAATGAGGTCTGGTGGCCTCTTCTGGCCTGCAGGCATATACACAAACAGAATATTGTATACATAATAAATAAATAAATATTAAAAAAAGAAAAGAAACCTACAGAGAAAGCTGACCCGAGCTTTTAGGACCTCGTGGACTCTGAACCTATAGCTGGGGAGCCAAGCATGGGACCCAACTAGGTATTCTGCATGTGGATGACAGTTATGGGACATGGGACCCTGGAAGTGGGGCAAAGATCTATCCCTTGTATATTAACTGTCTTTTTGGAGCCTATTCCCTGTGGTGGGAAGCCTTGCTCAGCCTTGATGTGTGTGGGGGTAACTTGGTCCCTCCTCAACTTGACTTTGTTGACTTTCTATGGGAGGCCTTACCCTTTATGTGGAGTCTATGGGGTTGGGGTAAGGGGAAATGGGGTGATCAAGTTAACAGAAGGAAAAGGTAACTGAGGTTGATATATAAAATGAATAAAAAATTAAACAAAAATATACAGCAATGAAAATTCCAGGGAATACATTAGGTTGATCATAGCTAAGATTCTTAGGAATGGGGGATATGGATATAGAACCAGCCATTTTCTGTAACCAAGCAAGATATCCAGTGTAAGTTCTGGGACCCAATGTAACCACAAATCCTTTGACCTGCAATTTTTGTTGTCTATAAGATGTGTTGGGCAAAAGATGGTGCAGAAATTGTGGGAGTGACCATCTGAAGACTGGCACAGCTGGAGACCCATACCCTGAGAGGAATCAAGGACAATGTAATCATCAGCATAAATGATAATCATGAAAAAAATAGAAAAATTACATAAAAACAAATACATAAAATTTCAATAAGTGGAATACTTTATGGCCTACTGATCACATAATATAGTTGAAACTGTTACAGATTCCTTTCCTAGTGACAAACTTGAATCCCATTATCCTTCATTTAGTTATTATTCATTTTTCCTGAGTGTAGTTAGGCTGTACATTCTACCTTCTCCTGTTTAGTCATCACTATTTTCCATGAATCCTCATATCACTTTTTTTTTCTAGTGTGGGTTCCTTCATTATTACATTCCACTTAATGACCTTTGTATTATATGTTAGGGAAGAAGTAAGGGCAAAAAGTGTAAATTGGTATTTAAAATATTTTATTAGGGCTGGAGAGGTGGCTCAGAAGTTAAAAGTTGTTCTTGTATGAACCTAGGTTTGGTTCCCAGAGTACACATGGAAACTCTTATGTCATTCTTGACATAATGCTTATCAATTACAAACAGAAAAAATATAGCATCACATTACAGTTAGAAGACGTAGAAAATACCACCTAAATGAAACAGAGTGAATATGATGCCAAGGAGAGTGAGCTTTAGCAAATAGGATGCAGGACATACACTCATGTCTCATGTTCTTGCCCAGTCAATCCTATGTATAGTTTAGTCATGGGGCGGGGCTTCTGGGATTTAGATCTAACCATGCTGAAAAACTTTTTACAAAGTATTTGGCAATCATTCTTCAAAGTATTAAGGTCATAAAGTCTACGAAAAAGAAATCAAATAAACATTAGAACAAAGTATAACACATGAAGGCAAGCTAATTCTTTTTCATAAATAACAGTAAGGCAATTGTTGAATTGTGAATGGTGGCCCAGATTATATAGTGTGATAGTTTATGTGTCAAATCAACTTGGCAAAGGAATGTCTACAATCTGGTCAAACATTTTTATGGGTTTTTTGATTTCTGATAGTTTGTTCACACCAAATTCGTGTGTTGGGAGCTTAGTGCCAAGGGCTGTACCAGGTGGGAACTGGTGAGAGAAAATTGAACAGAGAGGGCCTAGTGAAAGGTTGTCAGGCAACTAGGGGCATGGACTCAGAAAGAATTCAGTTCTTTCTTATGGGATCCTGGTCCTTTCCCAGTGGATTGTTACAGAGACCTCAATATGTTTCACTAAGTCTGTCTGGTGATGTGATCATATGCTGCCCCAAGTGTTCCTGCCAGTACCCTGTGCCATAATGTGTATGCTACAGTGAGCCCTCACCAGACATGAGATTACCCCAAACCATAAGCTAAGTGGACCTTGCCTCGTATTTTGTTAGGATAATGAAAGCCTGTTTGATTCACTTTGTGCATCTAGGAGAGTGCTTTCTGAAATGGAGAACTGAAGGAAGCAGATGGGCTCCCCCAAATAGGTAGGATTACCAATCTGTTGAGGACATAAATGGAACAGAGAGAAGATAGAATTTATTTTACATCTGAATGCTTGAACTAGAATCTTCTGCTCTTTGTTCTCTGTTGAAAGAAGGAGTGGCAGGGCTGCATCCCCAGCACCCCAGCCACCCACAGGGCTAGCATTAGCCCATAATAATTACATGAACACTGTATTCTTTTAAGCACTGCTTGGCCCATTAGCTTCAACCTCTTAACCCATTTCTAATCATCTAAGTAGCACCACGAGGTGCGCTACGTCCATCTTGGATGGGAGCTTCATGCCTCTGCCTAGGAGAGCGGAGCTATCCCGTCTGCCCGCTAGACAGGAGCATGGTGTCTCTTGGCGTCTCTCTCTGAGGCATCTGGCTCTGAGCGGAGCTGCATGCTTTCTGACCTCACTTCCTCTTCCTCTCAGCATTTTCTTCTGTTTACTCCACCCACCTATGTTCTAACCAATCGGGACCAAGCAGTTTATTTATTGCTTATCCAATGAAATCAACAGATTGATATGACACTCCCACATCAGTTCTCTTGGTTCTCAGACCTTACAACTAAACGAAGAAATAAGAGAGCAAATTAACAGCTCTGTAGCTCCAACAATCAGGAATCTGAATGATGCCACTTGCTTTCCTCAGCTTCCAGCTTGCAGATGATTGACCATAATAATCTTAGATGATATTTTACAAAAAACTTCATGTATGTGTATAAAATACTTATCATATTGCTATGACCTAATACAGATAACCTTAGTAATTGAATTTGATTACCCGATTTAGATGATTCTATCGGATGATATGTCTTAAAGGTAAGAAGATCACAATGTCATAGAGTTCCATTGCTGAGAAGAAATGCCAAGACCATGGAAACTCTTATAAAAGAAACCATATAATTAGAGCTAATTTACAGTTCAGGGGTTTAGTCCGTTGTCCTCATGGCAGAAGGCAAAGTGGCACACAGGCACACATGGTGTTGAAGAGAAGCTGAGAGTTCTACCTCCAGATCAGCAGGCAGCAGATGGAGAGGCACACTGGGCCTAGTGTGAGCATTTGAAACCCAAAAATTCACCCCAGTAATTCACTTCCTCCAGTATGGCCATATCTGCTCCAATAAGCCCATACCTCCTAATCTCTGTTAAGTAGATTTGGTCCCTAATGACCAAATCCATGGGCCTATTGGAGGCATCCTTATGCAAACCACAGCACTCACTAAAGTACTCAGGATTATAGAGTAATAGGTTACTGAGTTACTCTCAAACAGTTCAGGAAATAAGGTGCTTTGTGGCACAAACTTCTCAAAGGTGGAGGCTTTCAAAGTCTTCTAATGACAACTATGTAAAAATTATTTATAGAGTATTCCAAGTATAAATTTAGAAAACATTTGGAATTTTCATATATGCAAAGGAAACATGAGAATTTAACTTATACTTCAATTTTATTTCTTAAATTGACAAAGGTGTAAAATTATATATTTTAATGGCTCATCACATATCTTAACACAGACACATAGACATATATACATTTATATATGCATAATGTTTATATTGAGCACAAAGTATTTTATATATATATATATATATATAAAGTTTTCCAGTAGGGCAAACGCCATGTGTTTTCTCTCATATGCATGTCTTAATTTTTAATTTTGTATGCGTAAGAATTTCAGTGGAGTCCAGGAACCTAGAAAAGGGCCATGGGGGTTAAGGTATTAACATGGGTTGGGAGGATAGTGGAACACATGTGACATGAAAATATAGGGAGAGAATCCTGGGGAAGGCTTTTAAGTGGGGACAAGGGAAAGGATAGGAGGAGTATAAGAACAAGCAAAATACATTGTATGGAAAACTAATTTTTGAGAGTAAATCATATAAAATTTAAAAAAGAAATAAGAGCATCTGAATGAAAGTTAGTGTGCTGGCTAGTTTTTATGCCAGCTTGACAAAGGCTAGATTCATTTGGGAAGAGAACCTCAACTGAGAGAATGTTCAATCAGACTGTGGGTAACCCTATAGGATATATTCTTAATCAGCAATTGATACTGGAAGGGCCCGGGTACCTGTGAGTGATGTCACCTCTGGGCAGGTAGTCCTGGATTGTAAACGAAAGCAGACTGAACAAACCATAGGAAGCACACAAATAATAGCACTCCTCCATGGCCTCTTTATCAGTTCCTGCCTCCAGGCTCCTGCCTTGAATTTCTCCAGACTTCCTTTATCAATGAAGTAGGACCTTAAGTGTAAGCTGAAATAAGCTTTTTGTTATGGTGTTTTGTCACAGCAACAAAAACTTGAACTATGGAAATTATCTTTGATTTCTGGGTAATACTCTCCCAGAAGTAAGAGTCTATTTATTTATTTTTAAGGAGAATAGGTGAGTCTTGGGCTTGGGCACATTTTAATTTATTTATTTATGACATATACAACATTCTGCTTCCATGTATCCCTGTAGGCCAGATCTCGTTATAGATGGCTATGAAACTCCATCATGTGGGTGCTGGGAATTGAACTCAGGACCTCTGGGAAGAGCAGTCAGTGCTCTTAACCTCTGAGACATCCCTCTCTCCTGCAAGAGCTTTTTAAATGAAAACCCAGGCGCCATATGTGGGAAACTTCCCTTTGAGTTATTTATCAGGGAGGGCTCAGAGTCTCCCAAAACAATGGAAGCTAATGTTGTTGCTCTTGAAAATACAGAGTTTCAGATAATCAGTGGTTGCTTTTCAGAAAAATGAGTAATGAAATTGGGAATCTTCCTTATGATTCAAAACATGTCTCTATTGTCAGAAATTTCTAAATGCTGACAATATATTCATATATGGCACACATAAAAAGGAGATAAAACTAGTATATTCTCAAATGATAAACTTTACCACCAAGAAAAATAACAAAAATCAAGTTATTCTTTTTAAAGATGTACTTATTGAGTAAATTTTTAAAGGAATTTAAATGTAATGTATTTCTCTATACGTTACATAATATTAATATTTAATATGTCTTCACTGTTATAGTATACTTCCATTTTTTTATGTTTTGGTTGTAAGTCTAGCCTTGAAGGGCTAAGCCATCTTTTCCATCTCCCATTTTTAATTTTAGTCTCAGAAATAATTTAGGCATATTTCTGATATTTATACCTTCAATTGGATATTATAGATTTATTTTCCATTTGGAGGGAGGAAAATAAAGGGAGGGTAATATGAAATAGTAGAGAGAGAAAAAAGGAGAGAGAGAAAGAGTGAAGGAAGATAGAGAAGTATTAAGGTAATGCATTCAAGTAATAAGGAAGAATATCATTATTTCATGCACTTTTCTTTTGGTAACTCAAGGTTATATGTCCTATATGCCCATTTTGCTTGAAGGAAAGAGGAAGGTTTGGGAGACCTTAGGCTCATTTTTAAAAGAATGTAATTAAGCTCAAAGATACCCAAAAAGGTTTTGGCCAACATCTGCTCTAGGATACATCTGATGCATTATGGTAAATTAACTGTCATACTTGGTTCCAAATGCATAAAAAAAAGTCAATTTCTGAGTTGTCCCACCTGAGAAATAACTCACTCATATTATGGCAATTGGCGGTATGGTCATAGCTTTGTTAGGAGGGAATTAGTGTCTTTTCCCAGAAAAACTATACTATTCTACCTTACTTCACTGTCAGGGACTGTCAACAGGTTTAACTAGTCTTATCAGTAAAAATAAATAAATAAATAAACAACTAAAGATAAAAATACGTTAGAAAAAACAAACATTTGAATAACAAAATAAATTACAACATATTATTTCTTGATTATAATGCAAGTTTTTTCAAATTTAGAAAATTTAGTGTTTGCAGTTTTCCTGATAGTTGGTATTGTCTGAGTGAGAGCAAATTTTCCTATAAGTAATGTGCTCCTGTATGTATGCTGGCTAGCGTAGCAATCCTCAACTCAATTTGTTCATTCAACACTCACATCCTAATGAAGTTATGAGGCTATCAACATTTGTAAAGAGGAGCCAGTTATGGTTAGTAAGCAGTCACAGAGACAGTGACAGTGACACTGACTCCACACAGCTATAATTAAACCTCTGTCTGGTGGAAGCAAGAAAATATACTTGCTTGAGCCCACTCAAGTCCTAACCAAAAGGCTTTGAGTACCAGTTTCTATCTAGCAGATTCCTCTAGTAACTGTTAAGGAAATCCTTCATTGACCACAAAGCTGGCACTTTTAGACACATTTATGCACAAAACTTTGTTCTGTGGTCCCATTATATTCTAAGCTTGTTTCGATTCTTAGCATGTTTTCTAGAAGACTGGAGTTCAGAAACTACAGGGATGATAAAGACCTTTGGGATTTTCTTTTTACATTATTAGATTTTTAAAAAATACCAATTCATAGGGGTGGGGGTGAGATTGGGGGAAGGAGAGAGGGGGAGAAGGAAGGGAGAAGGGAAAGACTGGCAAGAGCTTGGGGGAGTGGGAGGGTGGAGATGGAGGAAGGGTGGATATAGGAGCAGGAAAGAAGATATCTTAACTAAGGGAGCCATTTTAGGGTTGGCAAGAGACTTGGCTCTAGAGGGGATTCCAGGTGTCCACGGGGAGGTCCCCAGCTAGGTCCTTGGGCAGCAAAGGAGAGGGTGTCTGACTGTCATTGCCCCACTATCACACAGATGATTATCTCGAATATCATTATAGAATCTTCATCCGGCGATGGGTGGAGATAGAGACAGAGACCCTCATCAGAGCGACGGACTGTGCCCCCAAGGTCCAGTTGAAGGGCAGAAGGAGGGAGAGGACGAGCAAGGAAGTCTGGACCGCAAGGGGTTGGTTCACCAACTGAGGCAGTGTGCCTGTTCTAATGGGAGCTCACCAAATCCAGCTGGACTGGGTCTGAACGAACATGTGATCAAATCTGATTGTGGCTGACAAAGGGGGCTGACTGAGAAGCCATTAATAAAGGGACTGGGACTTGTTTTTACGGCATGTTCTGGCTTTTTGGGACCCTAGTCTATATGGATGCACAGCTTCCTAGGCCTACATGTAGGGGGCGAGGGCCTTGGACTTCCCACAGATTAAGGTTCCCTGCTGTCTCTCAAGCAGGGAGGTAAGGGAGGAGGATGAGTGGGGGAGCAGAAGGGGATTGGGAGGAGCGGAGGAAGTTAAATTTTTGAGTGGAAAAATTAAAAATAAATAAATAAGTCCAAGTTCCTACTCCCTTCCTTTTTCCCATTCCCTCCACATACCCTCCCACCCCCATCCACGCCTCAGAAACGGTAAGGCACATTGCTTTGTGAAAGCTCCAAGGCCCTCCCTACTATATCTAGACTGAGCAAGGTATACATCCAAAGAGAATAGGATCCCAAAAAGCCAGTACAAGCAGTAAGGATAAATCCTGGTGACAAGCAGTAAGGATAAATCCTGGTGCCACTGCCGGTGGTCCCTCAGTCTGTCCCAGCCATGCAACCGCCAACTACATACAGAGGAACTAGTTTGGTCCTCTGCTCGTTCCTTCCCAGTCCAGTGGAGTTGGTGAGCTCAGGTAAATGTTTCAGTGGGTGTACCCATCATGGTCTTGACCTCTTTGCTCATATTCTCATTTCTTCCACTTGTCAACTGGACTTTAGGAGCTCAGTCCAGTGCTCCGATGTGAGTCTCTGCCACAGTTTTAAAATGCCCACTTTCTGGGCCATGCTGCCAGTGCGAACTCTGACTCCTTGTGGAGGTCCGGCTATGAAGCATTTAAGTTAGGTTTGTGAACAGAGTGCTACAACTTGCTTAATGGCAACATAGACTGGCTATGTGCCTAAAATGGGTCCATGAGGGCATGGCTCTCAGAGGCAGTGAACAGGTCCATCATGCCAGACTGGGCAGGGAAAGCAGGTAATGCCATATTTCCCTTAGCAATGGCACCGCTTAAATTCATAAGAAGAGCTTAACATTTTAAGAAGCACTTCTGGTCAGAAAATAATTACAGATACAAAATAAAGACAGATTCAGATTTAAAAAAGACCTAAATGGGTCACAGTGATGGATAAATGTATGTAGACTTGAGGGACAATAGAAAATGAATATAGACAGTTAAAAAAAGAAGTAAATGATTTTAAAAAAAAATCTTCAAGAGAAAGAGTATGATCAAAGATTAAAAGAAATAAAAAATAATAAGTCATGTAAAGATGTAATATACACAGAGAGTCTGTATTATTATGTATTATGTATTATTGTGTTTTCTTTAAATTTTTTGACTATGAAGGAGCTAAATAATTAACATATATACTTAAAAGGTATCTTGTCTTCAGAATTTGAGTTTAAGGATATGTTTTGTTGGAAGAAAAGGTTCTTCTTTTGTTTTCACAAAGGATAAAAACCTGTGACATTTTTTCAGACAAAAGTGGTTTGATGGACCAAGAGCCCCTGAAAAGTTGCCTTGAACATTCCTCAAAAAATTACTTTGCCCAATAAACAGCAGGAAGAAGTTTGGGGAGAACTATGCCCAAATTCCCAAATATTTTTTATAAATATTTGCTTACATATAAAGGGGGATATGCTATACAGAATTGCATTGGTATGGATCTTGGTCTATTAATATAAATTTAAGATCAATTTTTTTATATTTTGTATATGTATTTCTGATCTTGATTAAGGTATTGTGATTGTACAGCTCATTTAAAATATAATGAATAATTTAAAAATATAGGTAAATAGAGAATCATCTATAATAGTCAAGCTTCTAGTCATATTAGTTAGGTTTTATATATATAAGTATATATATAAATATATATACTTATCTATAACTAATATACATATTAGTTATAGATAAGTATTATTCAAATCTTTCAGAGACCTTCAGAATATAGCGTTTAAAATGTTTTTATAACTTGGGACTTTCCATGACAATGAGACACATCTGCTCCTGGTAGCACCAATTACTTCAAGAGGAAGATGGGCATAAAAAAGGCTGCTATGGAGTTGTTAGCAATTTGGGCAAGAAACTGCTTTTGCCTGGACTGCTTAATGAACTGGACATGCAGGATCCACAGAGAAATGACTGATGAACTTGCCTAAAGGTGAGACAATCCTTCAGGGTTCCTGCTTCATGAAAAAGTCTGCTAGATATTCTAAAGGATACAGAAAAAAGTGACTGACAAACTGCCAATATAGACGGAACTGTCTTTGAAAATTCCCTGCTTCATGGAAAAGTCTTCTGTATACTATGGACCTGTAGGCTGAAGATGGATGCCCCAACGGTACAGAAGAACTTTGGGTGACTGTCCAGGCAGCGAGATGTCTCTGACATTTCTAGAGTTTTGGAAGTTGCTTACAATGTACTTCCTGATTACTTAGGTAATATTATATCCTTTTGGAGACTTTGATGGAGATGAAGAATTTATAGTTATAGTTTTCCTTAGTTATGATAAAAATAAAATAGATATATTCTAATGTAATTGTTGCTTGATAGCTGTTTTGTTATCTGTAATTTTATTATTTTAAAGTTAAAAGCTTCTTTTTTATTTAAACAGATAAAGGAAGGTGATATGGTATTCCCCTCTGTATGTGAATACCATTAATGAACAAAGAAAGTGCTTTGTACCTATAGCAGGGCAGAACCTAGCTAGGCAGGGAATGCTGGAAGGAAGAAGGCACAGTAAGAGAGACACCATGGAGCCATCATAAGAGACAGACATACTGAAACTTTGCCAGTAAGCCACACCCACGCGTCAATACACATATTAATAGAGATAGGTTAAATTAAGATATAAGAGTTAGCCAGAAATATGCTTAAGCTATTGGTCAAACAATATGGCAAATAGTATGGTTTCTCTGTGATCATTTTGGGTCTTAACAACTGCAGGACCAGGTGGGACTGAAACCTCAGCCAACAATCAGGATATAATTATGAATATGAACACAAAATAACTAAAAGAGAATTGATAAAGATTTTAAAATTATAACTACGCTCTTATTTTCATTGCTGCTGGTTTGGGTAAATTGTCTGATTCTTATTTCCATTTTACACATATGTTGACTCCTGCCTTGGCTTCCTGTCAGCAAACACAACACATCACATACTCTAAATAACTCTCTCTTATTAAAATTCATCACAGTACCCATCTCTCCTACCTATCTTAGGTAGACAAGCATCTAACTTATTGATTACCATTCAGACATGTGTACTGAGGGCTCTTATGTCAACTATTAGCCTGGCTTATCATATACTCTGACTTTCTTATCATGGGAATATTGTCACTAATTTTTGTTTGTTTCTCAGAATAACATGTATTCATAAAACAAAATATCAAAAGGTAGAAATAAAATGAGCAAGAGTTTTTATTATCATTTATTATCACATGGAAGCACTTCATATATTTGTATCTTTTCTTAGCCTAGAATTCATCTCTTTCTTTTCAAACTCTAAGCATCTGACATGGCTTGTTCGGGATTTATATTTAAGAGTTTTAGTTACCTAGTGTTTGAAATTTTCTGATTTCTCATTAAGAAAGGTTAAAACATGAAAACTCAATTTTTTGTTATGTGTTATTCAGTTTCTATAATAATATGTTTGTGTAGAAGCACTCTCCTCAGCTTAGCTACTTCATGATCTGATTACATTTTCTTTTATTTTAACTTCTTTGGGTGCTTAGGGGTAGAAAATGGTTCTGCTAAATATTTGCAGTTTTCCATTTATCAATCATTAATTCATTCACAAACTCTCTGCTAGAATACCCACAATACCGGCAAAAACATTAAATGGGAAAAATAAGTAAAGAACATTAAAGTCTAAAATAAAGAATATTTTCAGTTTTTCTTAATTTTAAAATTGTTCATTTATTTGTGTGTGTGTGTGTGTGTGTGTGTGTGTGTGTGTGTGTGTGGTTAGGCAAGTTCCATTGCATTTGTGTCGGGATGAGAGCACAACACATGAGAGTCAGTTCTAGCCTTCTTCCATGTGGATCTTGGGAATGAAACCCCTATCATAAGACTAAAAACTCCAAGTGCCTTTACCCACTGAGTCATTTCACTGGTCTTTTCCCTTGTTTTTAAGGTACTGACTCATTCCCTGAAGTTATCAATTGCCACTAGCTCCATAGCTAGGGTTAGGGTTTTATACCTACCTCTCTTCACTATACTGAGAATTTGTCTGGCTTCAACTAGCATAATTCTTGGGCATGCTTTCATAATCACTCTGATTTTATATGGTTTGAGCTAGCATAGTTCTTGGGCATGCTTTCACAATCACTTTGATTTTATATGTGCAATTGGCCTGCTGCTTCAGTGAAACACTGTTTCCCTATGGGTGAGGCCCTTGGTAGATCCACAAAGATCCAGTGTATGGCCATACACTCAAGAGTATGAACAGCACATATTGGACTTGGATTTTTTATAAGTGAGGACACAAAATTGAGATGGTTGGGGATGGATCTGGGAGGAGTTCGGGGAGGGATAAGTTTTTACCAAAATAGGCAATTCTCAGTCTATCAAAAGTATGCTGAGGATAAGATCTATAGAACAGTACTGCAAAGCTTAAGTAGAATTTGAATGTATGAAAACAGTGGCACAAAAGATGGAGAACCCATTAAATGAAATTAAACAGTTGTTTCTTTTTATAGAATATAAAGTGTTGAAATGCTATTTAGAAGTGGGCTTTCTTTTGAGGGATGCATCTTGTCTAGAACAATCATCAAAGCTCAAAAGGAATAGCCCAAAAGAAAACAGAAGACATCGAGTATAAGAAGCATTAAAAAAAAATTACAGAAAAGATGAGGAACATAGAAAGAAAACAATAAAAAACAAAAGGGCAATATAGATTTAAAAAAACAAAATAATACGTACAAATTAAAACACACAGATAATTGCATAATGCAGTATATGTAAGGTATTCCCAGTGTAAACACACAACTAGAATTTGAACTTAGTAGACAGAATTTTAAAAAGATATAATATATATATATTATACATAACATTTATATATAACATTTCCTTCATAGCTCAGCAAGTACTTAAAAATGCTTGCTCAGCATCAGCAGTGGCATTAGGTGCAGGAGAGTTGGGATCCCCGCAATGGCCAGAGCTGACAAATTCAGCTACCACTCACGCCCAGATCCATGGTTTTGAGTTGACCCTATTCCATCTATGACCTGGAGCCTGTGAAGGGGCAGGTCCTGTGAAACAATAGGTGCAGGATCTTGGTGACTCGAGGCAACAGCAGGGTATCTGCTAGGATTTTAGTGAGCATCCAGTATTGATAGTGTAGTAGTTAGTAATCAGAGGCCTCAAACAAGATGAATGCCTTATTGCAATGAACATTTGCAAGTAAAGCTGTTTGGGCAAAAGGGGGTGTACTACGAGACAGATTGCAGCCTCCAAGGCCAACTATGACTGCTGGAGAGGTAGGAAAGACAGGAGCGCAGTGGTTCATGCATGGGGGAAATGGACACAAGCCAGCTGTGACTGATGCAAGAGAAGGCTACAGTAGAGAGCGGAGCACATTAACCGGAGGAGTTGGCAAAATGTTCTTTGTTTGTTAATTTTAATTTTTTATTTTCTTTTGCGGGGGGAGTTATAAGGATGGGGGAAAAGGACTGGGAAATGAGTGAGATTGGGGTACAAGATTGTGAAATTCCCCCCAAAAAAATCAATAAAAATATGTTGAGAAAAAAATGGCAAAGTGCATTAATAGGAATAAAAAGGAATGTTCTTATGTAAAATAAACTCAGCTGAAAAACATTGAAGCTCTCGGTGTTTACATATCTAATGAAACAGCATAAACAGCAACTGAACCAAAAGTAGAAACAAACAAACCCATCATTATAAATGGTGAGGTTCATATCCCTCTTCTAGTATTTGACATAAAATCAGTTAAAAATGAGAGACAGTACAGAAGAACTGAATTGCACTGTTAACCCAGCTGACAAAAGAAATTCATCTACAGATTATTATGCAAAACAACTGAAGAATATACATTCTGTTCAATATATACAAAATTATACCCAATTCAACTATATGTGATTGATAACAATAAGTGTCAGATCAATGGCCAGAGTATATCATCTGGCTACAACAGAATTAAAATTTAAAAATTTAAAATTTAAGTGACTTATAAATTAAGATAAAACATTTCTGTTTGACTTTTTGCTGTTGTTATTGTTTCGTGTGTTTGTGTATTTTGTTTTGTTTCATCTCATTTTTTTGTGTCTGGGTTTCCTCGACTCCATGGTTTGTTTGTTTTTTCCCAATTCCACCCATCTCTGCAAATTTTATAATTTCATTTTTATTTACAATGGAACAGTATTTCAGTGTATATGTACTACATTTCAACTCATGAGTTTAAGACATTCAAGGTGTTTCTATTTCTTAAATATTATGAATAGAGAAGCAAGACTGCTCTACAAACATGGCCAACCTAGTAGGATGTCCAGTCCTTTGGGCATATGCCCAGGAGTGGTGTTGATAAATCATATAGTAGGTGTCTGGTTGTTGGTGTTGTTTTGAAAGCTTTTGGGGATTCTCCACACTGAATACCAGACTGGCTGGATCAGTTTGTAACCCTACCAAGAAGGAGTGAGGGAGTGAAGGTCCCTTCATTCACGTATTCTATCATTTCTTGCTGGGTGTTTCATTTGTTTATTGATCTTTGCAATTCTGACTGAAGTGTGATTAAATCTCAAAGTTGTTTTGATTTGCCTCTCCCTAATTGTAAGGGATGATTAACCTTTTATTGAAAGATTTTCTTGAGCCATTTTTATTTTTTCTTTTTTGAACTCCTTGTTCAGATACCAAGTCCATTTTAAGGGTTCTTTCTTTGACTATGTGGTTTGAGTTTTTTATATATTCCAGGCATTAATTTTCTGTCAGATGTATAGCTGGCAAAGATTCACTCCCATTCTGTGAGCTTCTTTTTCACACAATTGTTTGTTTAGCTCTGTAGAAAGTGTCTGGAGGTCTTACTTGTCCATTGTAGTACTTCATTTTCAGGTAAATGGAGTCATATTCAGAAGTACTTTAATATACTTATGTCCTGTAGGGTACCAACTCTATTTTCTTATAGCAGTTTCTTTGTTCTGGATTTCATATTTAGGTCTTTGATCCATTTATAATTTGTTCAAGGTAATTGACGTAGGTCTAATTTCAGTCTTCTGCAGGTATAGTTTTCCCAGCACCATTTGCTGAAGATGCTGTCTTTTCCCAGCATACACACACACACACACACACACACACACACACACACACACACACACAAGTGGGCTACAAGAAGTACAACAGTTCCGGCAGTATCTTGGAGAAGGTATGGAAGGTGAAAGTTACAGGTCATTGGACCAGTGGATATGGAGAGCAGCAGGAACTAGTGCCCACGTGAAGGCAGAGTATGGAGACTTCTAGATTGTGGCAGGACCACAGGGGTCAAATCTTGTAGACTAGAATAGTAGGTATCTGTTTGGAGATTGCAGGTAAGAACATTCTGGTGGCATTTTGAAGGTAGTCTTCCTTTCTTCCCATCTCTGATGAGCTATGAAAAGAGTGTAACTATCTGAAAACCACATACCTTGTTATATGGATCCAGGGGGGCTCTGACTGGTCAGGTCTATGTGTATTTACATGCGGTATAAAATTCAAATGATCAAGAAAGAGCTGCCAAATCTAAAGGGTGAGGGTCGAGAAAAACTTGTAGTCAGGTCTGGGTTTCATTTCTTTTCCTGCCATGGGGGTAGAGAAGCTGGGAAGCAGGCTGGCAGCTGTCAAATGGACACGCAGGTCTGTGGGCTGTGTGTGCTCGTTACCAGTTGCTAATGTGATGTTGTTACTACTTTTTCAACAGGAGCTATTATTACAAAGTGCTCTTTGATTGGAGCTGTTCTGCTGCTGCCATGGCCATGGCCCATCCAAATAGACAATCAATTGTCCATTAGGCAGTCCAATCTTTAATTATCATTCTGTTAAATGCAGCTTGTTTCTGCCCCAACTGTACTCAGAATCTGTGACATTGTCAGTTCAAACTAGAGTTTTGTGGTTCATTTTTGGCTCTGTTGTGATGACCAGTGCCCCTCCTATCCCAATTAATATCATCTGTATCTTCCTGACGTTGTGTGCTATCATTCTCAAACTTCATCGAAATTTCCAAGCAGAATGCTCTACAGGAAGGAGAAATTGGGATGAGGGATCTTTCAAAACTGCTTTAACGTTTGTTTGTGATTCTGTCAACAGTGATATCCTCCATCTGATTATCTAATGCAAGCTTGAGAGTCACCCTCTTCTCTCCCACCTACCATACCCAACTAAGCATTATGCTTTATTACTCTATCTTCCCAAACCTCCTTCTCTGCTACAATGTTCCTAAGGCTTGCATTGACCACTAACATCATTTACATCTCTACCCTTAATTCCAGACCTCTCTCCTCTTGGCAAGGAAGGAAAGACTGCTGATCACCATAATGCTTCTGTTCTGTCCAATTTTAAACCACTCAGCACTCATGGGTTAAGTATAACTTCTAAAATGAAGTGTATAAAAAAATTAAACCCTGGATTTGTACATTATTCTTCCCTCTATACTAGACAAGTGACAGGTCAAGTTCTATGAATGTTCCCTATGGGCTTTGATTAGCAATTCAACTTCACATGACGAAGAAGAAACCCCTACTAAGCAGCCTAATTTATATATAACCAATCTCAACTGAGATGTCATTTCCATAGGAAGGATGCATGGGTCTTCTACTTCCTGCACTAGTAAATACAACTATCAGCAATTTTCTCAGAAATAAAGTTGTATTTTCTTTAATAAAGATTTCAGAAAACTTGAACCACGTCTACTTAATTACCATATACAAAGTAGCACAGTACTAGACCGTGCACTTAATGTACTGATAAATGAAATCAAAGGGCATCATTGTTTCTTTCCACCCCCATTCTTGCTCTTGTAGTATGAGACCGTATGCTTGTATCCTCTGTGGATTCATATACTTGTCCTTAAGTTTAATACATCTAACTTTATACTCTTTGCCAAGTGTACACCATTTTCCTTTTTTCATCTTGTCTGGTTAACTTTCAAGAACCTGATGCTATTAGCACGTTGAAAAGTATAGACTCTCAAAACTATGCTTAGGGAACTGGACCTTTTTGTGTATAGGCTGTAATTGCTCTTATATGACACAAGTTTTTCTCTTGGTTATATCTATTACGTCCTGGCTTGAGTTTGAGGAAAAGGGTAAGATTAGGTAATATAAGGAACTGTGCTATAACTGAGGGGAACTTAAGAATCATTGCGGTTGAACATTAGCCAGGCAGTCATTGACCTAATGAAACTGAGCCACTATGAATTCATGGACCATAGCTGCTTATGTACAGAAGACAGTATGTCACAGAACTCTTCTCTGTCCTCTTCCATGGTGTGCCCCGAACCTTTGCTGCAGGGTAGAGATGGGGGGGAGGGGCTGATCTCGAAGTCTATTGTTTTCAGCCCTTTGACATTCTACATCTCTCCTGTGATGCCTGCCCACTACAAAGAGGACCTTTTCTGATCATGACTAAATGTAGCTCAGGCCCATGGTTAAAAACATGGATTTTTAGAAAACACTTTTAAAAAAGAATCACAACTATTTTAACTTCTACCACACTTGGAATCATATCCCCCTCTCATCCCTAATTGTATATCAGTCTTTTGAACTTCATTTCCCCCTTCAACCATACGTATTAAAGACTCGACTGCTTTTTTTTTTTTTTTTTTTACAGGATTTCTCTGTGTATCCCTGGCTGTCTGCCCTCAGACTTACAGAGGTCTGCCTGCCTCTGCCTCCCAAGTGCTAGAATTAAAGGTGTGAGCCACCACCACCAAGCTTTTGTTTTCAAAATTAAACTTCACCTTTATTTATCACTTCTGATTTTACTGAAATCTCAAGGTCCAAAGCAGGAGTAGAAGGAGAGAGAATATGAGCAAGGAACTCAGGACCGCGAGGGGTGCACCCACACACTGAGACAATGGGGATGTTCTATCGGGAACTCACCAAGGCCAGTTGACCTTGGTCTGAAAAAGCCTGGGATAAAACTGGTCTTGGGAAAAAAAAATAGAGACAATGAGGACTACTGAGAACTCAAGAACAATGGCAATGGGTTTTTGATACTACTGCACGTATTGGCTTTGTGGGAGCCTAGGCTGTTTGGATCCTCACCTTACTAGACCTGGATGGAGGTGGGTGGTCCTTGGACTTCCCACAGGGCAGGGAACCCTGATGGCTCTTTGAGCTGAAGAAGGAGGGGGACTTGATTGGGGGAGGGGGAGGGAAATGGGAGGCGGTGGTGGGGAAGAGACAGAAACCTTTAACAAATAAATAAAATAAATAAATTAAAAAAAAAAAGAAAAAAAAATCCATGGGCAACAAGACAGCTCAGTGAGGAAAGGCCCTTGCGCCAGGGCTGACCACCCCGCGGTTGGAGGTAAAGAGCCTGCTTCTGCAAACTGTCTTCTGACTCCCTCATGTACATCAAGTGTGCAGATATACACACACACAGAAATGAATGTGGTTTTACTTGTGCTCCTTTGGTTGTGTCTTTCTTTCTCTGCCGTCCCCTTATATCTAGAGTGTGGTGTCAGCATTCACGGCCACATCTCTTTCTTTCAGTCACATGTAGACAGTTTGTGATTTTGTTTCTTTCTTCTGAGAAATTTGATGAGATTTTTTTCTTCAGCATAGTTATTTTATAAAACTTGTTTTCCCCCGCAGGGCAGAGGAGGGAAGGGAATTGCTCCAGACCCCCAACCACATGGTTCTGATGTGGGAGGTATGATTTCTCCCAAAGGACACTTGGGGCTGGGTACACCAACATGTCAGCACATAGCCTTGACCTATGAGCATGGTCTCCATGCTGTGACAGAAGAAGGGACAGTATACCCAAGAGGACAGGGACAGACAGGAGGGAGAGGGAGTGTGTGGATCAGTAGTCCATCTGAGGCAGTCTTAATTGAGGGTAGAGAGACTGGAAAGGCAGCCCAGGGCATCCTAGGGGCAGTAAAACCTCAGTCTCTATTGAGGATAGAAAGAATTGGGTAATATAAGGAACTGTGGGTGCTATAACACAGACTAATACAAGACTACATCTGACTCCTTGGAAGAGAGGGAAAGAAATGAACAGAAATAGGTCTAGGAAGCCCCACAGAAACATAAATCTTATTATCCACGGCAAATGTGTAAAAACCTCCCTGGTGCCAAGAAAAGAGAAACTGTACGCTTTGTGAATGAGTTTTACTAATGTCTTTCATTTAAAAAGAATGATTAAACCTCTTCACTTATATACTACACATCCTTCCTTAGAGGCACAGAGGTCTTTGTCCTTATCACAGATAAGCACTAGGGCAGTACTTCTCAATCTGTAGGTCATGACCTTTGGTGGCTAAATGACTCTTTCACAGGGGTTGCCTAAGAACATCAAAAAAAAAAAAACAAAGATATTTATATTACAATTCATAACAGAAGCAAAATTACAGTTATAAAGTAGCAATGAAAATAATTTTAAGGTTGGGGATCACCATAACATAAAGGATTGTATTAGTGGCGTTGCAACATTAGGAAGTTGAGAACCACTGCACTAGAGGAACCTGGAATTAAACACATAGGATTATTTCTTCAAAGGAAGGATGTGTGATCTTTTAGCAACACAGAAGGCTGGGAGAAAAGTAGGTAAGAGCCTGGTGAACTTTGCACTCTCTGTGTGGTAGGAGACCATACCAGATCTACCTCCAGCACCTTATTGTAAGCTTCCTTTTCTCAATCTATATAGTCCATCTCTATGGAAGGTGTAACAATTTTACATAGGGGTTTGATGTAATCATATCTGATCTTTATATAGCTTACTTTGTGCCTTATTGTACATATGGGATTGAGTTGACTCTGACCAAAAAAGTTTTGGCCAAGTTGCGCTATGCTTAAATAAACTACTTGGGGTCGGACTCACAGAGTTTGAATCAACACCAGCTACTGAGTGGTGTTGAACTGAACTGCCTTCCAGCCTCTCACACTTCATTACTCTGCTGGCTGTGGTAGTGGCAGAGATGCCTGCACCCAGGATCTATTCCTGAGGGTCATTCCATCCTCTGCCACACATACTCCTCAACCTGCCAGATCTAGCCCAAATCCCACATCCAGTATACCAGCATTGCTTGGCCACCCCTGACTGTTTCCACAAACAAAATCAAGATTTCTGCCAGGACCTTCTCTGATTGCTCCCCAGCCTAAAGGGATCTAATGTGTCACAGCTAACCTCTCATCCCACAGAGATCTACCTCTACACTCAACTTCTGGACTAGTAAAAATATCTTGCACACCAGCCTAGTCTCTTCTGTCTACTTGACTTCACCCTACTTAAGACATTAACAACATCTAGGCCAAACCAGCAGCACATCCTCTCTTCTGCTCCAGCATGTTCTGTACATATCAAAACCGACTAACAAAAGAAGTCCAAATGTCCACATCTTATCCTAAAAATATAAACATGATGAAAAGTCAAGCCAGTAGCTCCCCTCCAAAACCTACCAGACCTGTAGAAATGTTTGTTAACAGACTTACCTAGATGAATCCAAGTACACAGAATTAAAAGAAGAGCCACTAAATTCATCAAACAATTTAAGGAGTTTAAAGAAACAGCTCAATAAAACCAAGGAGAAAGAACTTAAGGGGAATTTAATGCCTGAGTAATGAACAAAAAAAATTATCAACAGAGGACTGATCAAAATGATAAAGTTCAACTAGGACTTGAAAAATAAATTCAATAAAGAAAAACACTTTAGAGGACTCAACCTAAAATGAAGATAGAAGTGAAAAATCCAATAGCACAACCAAAAAAACCAAAGAAGAGCCTTACAACAGAAGACAGAGTATCAGCACTTTAAGAAAATTAGAAGATCAAGACCAAAGAGGCAAAGAATATGAAAAATCAGATAAATCAAACCCAGGAAAGAAACATAAAGGAAATGTAAGACACTATGAAAAGCCGAAACCCATCAAATTATAAGCATAGATGAGGGATAAAAATCCTGTCAATGGCATACACAAGATCTTTAACAAGATCTTAAAAAAAAAAAAAAACAAAACCCTGACTAAGGAAAGGCATTGTACATTCATATTTAAGAAGCACACACCAAATAAATCTCCATGGCATATTATTGCTAAAATACTAAGTATACAAAACAAGGAAAAGGTATATCGAAAGCTTCAAAAAACAAAACACAAGTCATGTGTAAAAGAAAACACATTAGATAACAGCTGATTTCTCAATGATAACTTTGAAGGAAGATTCTGCAGCAAAGCATTCCAAAGCTGTGAGATTGTGTCTTCTCGAAATATCATAAGCTAGGCCCTTCAAATCTCATCAACAAGATTGCTTAGGCAAAATCTGAACAAGAACAATAGACATGATAATATGACTGATGGTGGGAGGGGTAGGGGGAGAGCCCTGAAGCCCTCAACCCCAACACAAAATACTACTGAAACTATGGAATGTTGAGAGCAGAACTGTCTTCTACCAGCAAGAGTACTCCAATTGGTTATTTAATACCAAATAGTCAGCCCTAAAAACGTATATAGTACATAGAAGTAACATCAAACAGACTAAGTAGGCTGTATTTATGTATCCATGAAATACCCCCACTCCAATCGCCCATACACATATGCATAAACAATTCATGGCAAGAAGGTTATGGATTTGAAAACCAGAAGGGAGAGCTCTGAGTGACTAAAGGGAAGGGATAAATGTAATAATACCATAGTCTGAAAAATAAAAGAAACAATTTTTTTAAGAAGTATGAACAAAGCAGATACAATTCCTGGCCCTTTAGGACTCCTCTAAGGTAGCAGAAAACAGAATATTCATCTCAACATTCTCAAGCAGGTTGACTGCAGCAGTGTATGATTGAAAGGCTCTTTTAAGTTCATTTTTGTGTCTGGATTCCACCCTCGCTATCTTATTTGGTTACACATGTATGGAAAATGTTCTATTTAATAACCCTAATAAGAACTTGGTGTATGTGCATGTATCTACCCATGTGTTGGGTATATGAGAAGTTTCCCATGGTGTGCTTATAGGTGATTCCGTGGATACAACTATTAAGCACTTTGTTACTCTTAGTGAGCTGGTTTAGGACTATGCTGTCTAAGCCTGCCTTTTAATAATAACAAATATTTAAAATTATCAAAAATACAAGTTTCCCAATGTAGAAGTCACACAGTACGTGAAATTTAAATGCTAAAGCAGACCTTTTTGAGAAGACTCAAATAAACCCAAACAAGCAAATTAATTCTGAATAAGTTGTAACAATTTTATTTTAACTCACCGTGCTGAAACACAAAATCTATCTCCAACATCAAGACACACATAGTATGTATCTCATCATAAAACACCAATTGATTAAATAAAGGCCAAAAAGTTAAATGTTTATATATCTGAATCTTGAAGGAAGTCAACTTCCTTAAGAACTAATAATTAAATAACTTTAGCAGAACTTTATTTCCATAAATGGGCTCAATTCATTTTTAAGCAATGCAAAATTGACCAGATTATAGTATACAATAAGCTTTACTAACAGGAAAATATTTAAATATAAGTATTCCTTTTCAGACACAAAGTTCACATACAACAACAGAAGATACAGTGTGATTTCATTCCTAGTAAAGAGTCTTGCATTTGAGGCACTCAGTATTTGTTCAGCTAGACCTAACATTTACATCATTCCATGAACACTTAAACTGGGGCTCACAATCTATATATAAAAAGGTTTGCAAAATATTCTCATGTGTGCTGAAAGTGCTGTATTTATACTCTGAGAACACTGAAACAACTCACTCACTCACCCACTTAAGACCAGGCACGTCCACGTCAGGTTAGTTTATCTCTTAAATTATGTAGCTTTTAGTAAACTTGCTGAGCTGGATTTTCATGAAGCTTACACAAGTCTTCACTGCATTTTTCTAACAATGAATACTATCTTTGAATCCTCATTATGTGTGTGTGTGTGTTGGTGGTGCTATGGATCCAACCTAGGGATCACAAATGTTGATCACTCTACCACTGAGCCACTCTCAAAGCCCTTATCTTTAATTTTATATAAAAAAATTCTCCTTAGAGCTTATATACAAAATTTTAAATGGGCAAATTAAAGTTTTTGACAATTTAAAGTTTCAATTAGATCTTGTTAAAAAGTAAACCAGTAATGCTCATGACACTTTGAAGATATTTAAAGCCATTATTTTAAAACTTAATCACACTTGACATCCTAAACCAGCAGTTGTCCTATTTTATCATGCAGAATAGTGGTCACATTTTTGAGGATTACACTGTCTTCTGGAAATCCACTGTCTTCTCAAATAAAACACACTAAAATGAGATACATCAATTTATCTGAACTTTCAGCATATATAACTAAGTCCTATTTTTATGAATTCAGTCTTAAACATATTACACACAGCCCAAGAGAATAGAGACACAAACACACACTGACCTCATACAAATGACCACATTTCATTCAAGGTTCTCCAATAGCTATTTGAAGACAGTGACACAGAAGTATTTAAGGAGGTAACATCAGCAAGCCATCTTATGGCACCTTCATATTTGTGCTCAAATATCAAAACACAATGAAAGTAAAAAATGAAAAAGGCACAAATAACAGTATTTCTAAATCTTAGTCTAAAGAACAGTTTTCCAATGGCTACATTTTTGAATTGCAATATTTAGAACCACTCCTTGAGTTCTGAGGAAAGCTTTGTTTAGGTGACTAGAGGTCTAACAGGAGCAAACTGGTAACTTGTAAGACAAAGATCGCACTAGACAGAATTCGTACCTATTTTGACCAAGTTTTATATAATTTAAAAATGAGGGAAGTATGTGGGTGAAATGCTATAATGCCTCTCCGATAAGAATATATTAACAGCCTTTTATCGCTGACTCAGAACCTACGCTACTGAAATATGCATATAAAAATAAAACACTGTATGATTCTGTGAGTATAATGGTAGGCATTGTATCATCACAAAAGTGGGCATTGCAGATAACATTGATATTTGTAGAGCACTGTGTTTGACATTTTTGGTACAAAGTATGTTAGCAAACTAAAAACAAAAATCTTTATAAGGAAATCCTTAAGATTATCAATAAACATTTGTAATGACCACTATATGGTATTACTACTGATTTCATTATGTTTAGAAAAAATGTAGACCAAATTAATGAGAATCAGTTTACAATGTGCCAAATATAGAGCAGTATTTTTATGATATGTGACAATATATTCCACAGCTGAGTGGAATCTTTATTTTTCAATAAGAGGATGGGAAAATCTTGTATTCAAAGTCTATGTATGTATGTATACATGTATTTGTGTGTGTACAATGCTAATGTAACAGGCTTCATACTATGGTGAAATTAAGGGAGTAAATTTTTGCTTGTCATAATTCTCTTATATAGGGTGAAGCCCACTATCAGCTGAAAAACTATCAAAATAATTCATTCCATTTTAACTTAACAAAGATGCAAACTAAAATATCTAAAAATATGATCTTTGCTTGTTTGCTCTTGAGAACTATGCTTATTAGACATTTTCCTCAATGTAAGTATTATAGGAATACTTCCATTAACATCCAATAAAGCTATAGTAAAAAATAGAGTATATTTGAAAACCATAAGCTCAATTTCTTTGTTCTGAATTTTAAAACTAAATAAACTAACGACACAAATTTTAATATGGGTAATAAAGCTATCTATGCAAACATACAGGCATATGCACCTGTTTTTCTAGTAACATTCTCTGTCTTTGCGTAGGAAGCACATTATCATGCTTGAGTCATATATGATCTGACAGTGACCACTTCTTCTCTAGGACAATGCACCCAAACACATCTCCCAACTATCAATCTCCAAATATCTGGGTATTTAAAGCTAAGCTCATAATAAAGAACTGGCTCAGAAAAAAAATTGATAGTTTTTCTGTTCACATTATGCAAAATTTTAGCAATCTACAAGTTAGTTAGTAACTGAAGTGGCAAGGAGAAAACAAGGGGGAAAACATTTTCTAGAGTGGCTGCATACACTTTCGGAGGGTTCCCTATTTTCCCACGCATCTCCCACAGGCAAACATTATCCACTCATTGTTTAAAAGGAAACAGATTGTACAGGACTCATTTATTGTTAGGTGCCTTTTCCAAAGTGTGGTAAAACAGTCATAAATTCAATAACGACTATTTGAAACCCAAATCAATTTATCTATAATCAAGCATATTCTTATGCATTATCACAAACATCCACGTGGGCTCCATGTGTCATATAAACTTTCAAATGTTAAAACGTAATTACATCTTATTAATCCTGTCAAAAGGAAGAAAATATATATGTACCATTCATCATAGAAAAATTACACATTAAAAGTGCATATATATGTATATATATGTATCTTTCTTAATTGGCCCACTCATGAAATGTACATTTGGTCATCCTCACTTTAACATCTACTGAATTATTCTTTCAGCTATAAGTCAATAGAAATGTAAAACATTAGCAAAAACCATGCTTTCTTCTTACTGAAATCTTAACTTCAAATCATTTCTCAATCATTGAAAATGCACATAAAACCAGTTTCTTGAGTAACTGATATATAGATAAACACCAAAAACTTAACTAAAAGTTTAGGTCAACTCATGGCTTATCTGCCCATTGAAATGACAAATAAATTAACCGGAGCGGTGTATGGCCATCACTTACCTCAACAATAACAGGTTCTTTAGTGTCAACAGTACTGAGACTGGAGGCGCCTTCTCCAAATCAAGGAGAACCTAGTTTTGAACTTGGAGATTACATAGAACAAAACCTATGAAATTCTTTTGTTTCTAAAATAATGGAAGATCCTTTTCAAACTCAGTGTCTTCAGTTATCAATACTACTGCATTGTGGAGCTAGTGCAATCCTGCAAAGCCTTGGCAAACTGACAAGGCACAATAAAAAATTAAACTACTATATGAACAAGAGAAGTCTGAAGATAATTTAAGGCCTTGAAGTGAATTAATCAGTCTGATTTAAAGCTGAAGTAGAAACCATAAATTATCCACCTGAAAGCAAGTAATAAGCTTTTCCAGCTTCTATTCTGTGGACAAGAGACAGGAGCAACTGTGGCTTATGGTTTCTATTGGACTCCTTCTGGACCTGCGGAGTAAAGGCAATCCATTTTCCCACTGTCCATGGAAGACTCAAGACTGCTTTAGCCGCTTGCGTGGAATACCAAACTGTGGACACTGTGCAGATGCTAGTGCTCGGAAGGCTTCTGCCACTAAATGAGGATGAGATTGAATCATGGACTTCCACCCTGGTGTTTCCATAATGTCAGTTGCTTGGCTGAAATAGAAGATTAAGGGATGTTTACTAAAAGAATACTTCTCAAATGCATTGTTGAGTTATCACTTTTACTTTTGCTTGTTTGCCTTTTTTAATTTGTCGATTTTGAAATTTGAGATAATGTTCTACCTCTTTCCAAACATTCATCTGAATTCTTAAAAACATTATCTTGATCTTATTAGCATTTCTGTCAAAACTGAAAAGATTTGTTTGAACCCTGGGAATGTGCACTTGTTCTCATAGCTCTCCAATCACTGTTAACAATTTCTATTCCAAGTACTTGATGATCTATTCTTACCTCCTCCAGGTCTTCTCTAGAGTTGCAATTTTTCACTTACACTCTTTCCCCCTTACTACACTACGTATTTTCCCTCATCTATTAGTCACATTTTTAATGATCGCACCCAGTCGTTAGAGACTGACAAGTTAAATCCTAGTGCTTCCCCACAAGGTTCATCATTAATCATCTGCTCTTTTTCATCTGAATGAGCCTCAAGTCTCACAGATTCAGCATTGTCACACAAGAACTCATCATCTTTCTCCTTTTGTTTATCCTTCCTTTTGGAGGAAGCTTTCACCATTGCCCGGCGATTTAATTTAAATACCTGAAAGGCATCCTAGAACCAGTCCTCTAATTAAGCATCAAAGTAACATTTTAATTCCCAACGTCATCAAGAATCATAAATCAATCCTCATAATCTCACAACTGGATCATTATCACATTCTCCTAATTTTTGTCTTTAATCTCATGTCTTTTACTGCAGCTTCTATAACGTTGCTATAGCAACAGGAATAGGACTGTATTATACCATACTCCACCCTCCCCTTTCCCTATATTTAAGGTTTAAAAATGAGAAATGTCCAGGGAGGTGGTAGGGCACACCTTTAATCCCAGCACTCGGGAGGCAGAGGCAAGTGGATATCTGTGAGTTTGAGGCCAATCTTGTCTACTGAACGAGTTCCAGGAGAGGCTTCAAAGCTACAGAGAAACCCTGTCTTGAACCCCCCCACACACACACACAAAAATGTGGTTCCATCCTCCTTATTGCTTTCCATTCCACTTTTATGCTCCAGTTACTGTTACTATTTTATTTACTGTGTCCTATATGTACAACATGTTCTCAATGAGTAACTGGAAAAGGAACACATTAGTTCTTTATCCTTTTCTTCTCTCTATTACATTATTCCAATTTCCCTTTGCCCATCTGTCAATATGCAGAAACAATGCTAAGAATGGAAGGGTTATCGTGTTCAATCAGAGGCAGTAACCGTTACTGGAGATTTATTATACTCCACGTCACTGTCAAAAGTCCTAATGTTGCACTGTTTTAAGGATCTGATCTTTGCTTGCTTTCTCTAGCTTTTATTCACTATCCACCTACTTCGCACACCCTTTATTCTGCTTTTCTATAATATAAATTAAGCTAAATTCCGTAATTCATTGCAATTGCTTGCTTAATCAATCTGCTATACACCATAAACTACATGCATAGAGGAGAAACATTTGCTATGCTTGCCTCCATATTCTCTGTACTGAGCAATAGTGTTCTAGAAACTCAGTAAACAAATAATCATGCATCTCTACACAGGGCTATATACTTTCTTTCGTGCAACCCCTTTCAGTCCGTCATTTCTGCTATTTCTTTTTTATTCCTTCTGCAACCTTTTATTCATGTTTTGAAATGAAGTTCAGCCTGATCTTTGAAGTCATTCCTAACCCCCATGGCTTAGTCAAGTACCTTATACATATCTTCTTCTATCATTGCCATTTTAAAATAAAAGGGTACATATGTGTGCATCTATCTCCATTAGATCAATTTCTTAAAAACAAAGACATTTCATCAAATGTCATTTTATATGCAGTTCCTTAGAGAAGTGCTCAAAATATAATGAACGCTAAGTATATTGAACCAATAGTAGCTGATATCAACAAACTACTATTCTTTGCCCAGCATTTACTACTATGGCATCATTGTTTAAAATTTTAACTAGTTGTTTAGGATCACAATGCTACTTATTTACTTTAAACTTTTCTTTTAATGATTCAGTAAGTATTTACTGAAACTGCACAAAATACCAAAATGTACAATCACCTCTTATTCTAATAGAAGAAAAGTTGTATGACTTATTTTCTTAACAGAGTAAATAAATCTTGAAAAACTAAAACTAAAGCTATGCAATAAAAATCAAAGAGAGCCATTGCTGCTAATGCACCATGTTAACTTCATACCCTGATAACCCTATGGGGTCACACACTGGGCAGTAAACAGGACTCCCACGGACTTAAAAAACAGAACAATGCTTTACTTTCGGGAAACAAAATTTACAAACTAATATGAAACTAACAAATGCAATGGGAAAAAGTTAAGTGAATGACTGTCTTTAATACTGCCCCTTTTAAATTATCTTTTATCAACTATCCCCCACCCCTTGCAATAATGTATTTTGTTATAGATATCACATAGTGTCCTGTAACTCAGTATGTCAGCTTTTGATAATTTTCAAAAGTAGTAAAATTGAGGAGTTTATGGGTAAAACTAATTAAAACTTTACAAAGAAATCTTTATCAATACTTCCTTTTGCTATCTCAAATAATTACAAAGAATACTCTAAAATAAGAGAAGAAAAAAATTTGAAGATTACTTCTAAATCTTTGTACATTTGATCTAGAATCAGCAGGATTTAGCAATCACCCACCTCTGAGCAATCAACGTGCTACTGATTTACAATATTAGGCAGATTATGTAAGGAGTTTGGTTGATCTAAACAGTAGCAAGTCTCTGAGATAGATGACAGTCTAGAATACACAGCAAGACCTTGATTCAAAAATAAGCAAATGCTCAACAAAAAAACAAACAAATGAGTTTCGTGGACCTGTGAAGTCCTTCTCATCTCACTATTTGAGACTAGAACAGGAAGAGTCAAATCTGAACCTATCCTAGAAAATTTACCAAGATCTTGCCACAAAAAGTGTTAAAATTCAGGTAGCTCTGTGGGAGTCCCTGTGTAGCATGTGAAATCCAGGGTTCCATCAATAAGCATTATCAAAATCAGCCAGAAAAATTAACAACTTCCAAGGAAAATCTTGAGGATGCAGTCTTCCTTAATGCTTTCTGAGAGAACAGATGTCAGATTTCTAGCAATGCTCATAACACCTGTACTCAGCTGTACACTGTGACATTTGTACATGTATTCAAGAAATTAAGAGCACCCATCCCAGTTTGTCTGAAAAGTCAAACTAGCAGAAATTCACCAAAAGCAGTCAAATTACTATTTTTTTTTACATAACTGGCAGTTAGTTTCATCAGGAGTCACACTTATTGGTCATGAGCAAAAGACTACACAAATACTTGATTGAACTTATGCAGACTAAAACTGATGTCATCTTACTTGTTATTCCAGTTTTTCCCATCCTTACATCCTAGTTGTCGAAGTACACTGCACCTGCATTGAAAATTTAAACAGGGTTTAAGAACAGCCCACTGAAGAAATGTTAAATGTGCCATAGGCACTGAAATTCAAGTATAGCTTACCTGTTAATAAAGTCTATTGCCTGGGCTTTCAACTGTTCTGCACTGTGCAAATCTGCAAGGACAAGGGTATCAGCAACATTTTCTACTGAGAGGCTACTACACAAAGCTTCTTCACACATGACCTTCAGCCGTTCCAGTGCATACTACCCAAAAGAAAAACATAATCATTAAACATTGTTTCCAGTTATTTAGGGTGTAAGTACCTGTTGTAACTTAGCAGATAAAGCTCAAGAAAATTTGGTCTGGACTAATGTTAAATAAACAAACTGCTGCTTTAGCTTATGAGGACAATGTAAATGAATACATTTAGGAGAAACACTAATTTGCTTTAGAAATCCTAAGTGCTAAGTCTGGTGGATTGTAATGGAAGATTTTCGTAAGACAGCTATCTTAGTGCCCAGTTACCCTAAAGAGTGCATGGTCAAGCAAACATTTCTTGTCTTCTCAAAGAAAAGAACTCAGCTGAGAGAAAATTTAAGCTGTATTTTACTTAGTAAAAGAAAGCAAAGTAGTAAGCATATTTCAAAGAGACCTGAGTGGGCCTGTCCTCAGGTAGGAGAAGCAAAACAGCAGTCTGCAAGATTCTGTACTATGGATTTGTGATGTCTTCTGACATCATTTTAACTTTCTTCTAGGTAGCACCTTCATTTCATCTCACCTACTGTGCAAGGTCTAGAGCCGAGATGGCCTTGTTTTAAATTCCCTGTGTCTTAGATCTCCACTGGTGAGTATATACAACATTGTAAAAAGTGCCCTAAAATCTCAATTTCTCATTTCGTGGAAAGAACCGAAGCCCCGCTTCAGACCACAGAAGGGCATTCTGACCACCAGGAGACAATAGTTACTATGGCTTAGCTAGCTATCTGCCTACTCAATGTGAAAATACTTAACTACAGAAGTAGTGGTTGTCCAGAATGCTCATATGTGCCACCAGTTAACTACTGTCACACTCATTCTCCTTTCTACCACTTCAGACTCCGCATCTATCACGTATTTATTATCACTATTCAATCTTGAATGATTTAGTTGAAAGCTAAGTAAATATTAATAACCACTAATTTTTGCAGTTATTAATATAAAGCTGCAGTATTAGTAGCTGTATTGAGGTTTAATGACATAAAATAAACAGTATCCAGTTAAAGATTTTACTTTGATGATTTAATATCCACTGTAAACCCATCACCCACCTAAAAGAGTAAATATACCCTTTACAGTCTTTCTTCCCCATATCATTCCAAGCAGTATTTGTGATGTGCTACTGAGGAATTACCTTGCATTTTCTGAAGTTATTTGAACACATATAATCACACAGTATGTACTCGTCATCTAGCACTGCAATTCAGTGTGACTATTTGCAGATTCATGCACATCACTGCTTATAGTTCAGCCCTAATATGAGTATCTCTCTTCCACCTCCTCCTACCAATGGACACAAATGTGTGTGTGCGTGTGTGTGCGTGCGTGTGTGTCTGCACACAAGTGCACGCCAGCTACCTACTGTAAAAACTCATTTTCTTTTCTAGTACTTTCACACTCGGCATTTATCACATACTATTTACTTTGCCAAGACTGAGCCTTGAAGAATGACCACTGAAAGCTAAGTAAATGTTAATAATATAGTATGGACTCATTTCTAGGCCCCGCATACTTTCCTATCATGTACATCTTTTAGACAATTTTATTTCCATAGCATCCTACTTTATGTTATGTCATAAAACTCTTAAGTTATTTACAAA
The DNA here is from genome assembly GCA_902806775.1 of Microtus agrestis. Classification (NCBI taxonomy): domain Eukaryota; kingdom Metazoa; phylum Chordata; class Mammalia; order Rodentia; family Cricetidae; genus Microtus; species Microtus agrestis. Next base: position 317,502 of record CADCXT010004863.1, read on the forward strand.
CAGCACAAACTAAGTTATGTCAAAAGTTTTTATAGTTTTTTTATGTATGACAGCCTCTCTAAGTGTAAAGTTTGCGGGGCTGCTTTTTGGTCTTTAAAATCCCATTACTTACTTTGTCTGCAGCTGCCAACAAGTTGTCAGCCATTTTATCAAGATTTGGTGCTTTTCCTGTGTAAACGAATCTCATCATTTCTTTAAAAACTTCAGGGTCTAAATCATTTATTTCCACGCGATTCTATTATTGAAAATAACACATAAAAATTAGGAACAGGTACATATATGTGAATCCACGTTTTATTTATTTTCACTAGATTCTAGTATTGAAAACAACAACAACAACACACACACATATACACAAACTAGGAATGGGAACATATGTGAATCCACATGAATCTTTGACAGTAATCAAAAAACATATATTAACATTTTCAAATTCTATTTTTAAATCAAAGTTAAGTAATATGTAGTAACTTAATCATCCAAGCCACAGTATAGGTAATTCTAACAATGAAAGCATACACTTATTTTATAACAGCTATGATAAGTCAGAAAGTAAATACATGGATAGAGAAACCATGTTAAGTATTACCTTGTGGGAAGCTTTCCAATTTTCATAAATTAAAAGAGACAAAATATTGCAGCCCAAATAAAATTCATCTGTGTTTAGGTTCTGATCACATTTCAAAGGACAGTTACTGACTTTTCCCTGGTTGACTTTTAGGACCTAATAGAATACTTACTAAACCTTATAACCACAAACTGTATTCACAATTAGTAAGTGAAACAAGAGTCTGTACGTAATTTTGATGAGAGCTCACCACCTGAGAACACTTGCTTTTGCAAAATGCCATGTAATGTTATTTACTGGTACTTCTGTACTTATTTGAGATAAACTCCCATTCAAGCAAGACCAGTTGTTTTTAGACTTTGTAGCCTTATTTCCCATTCTCTGCTAAGATAAGGAAGCAGAAAGTGTCATCACTTCAGAAACCATCTTGGGTGATTTTGGTGAAGTCAAGGTGTTAGGAATATAAGTAAAATCATTTTGTGTAACTTAAAAACAATTTAATGGGGGCTGCAGAGATGGCTCAGAGGTTAAGAGCATTGCCTGCTCTTCCAAAGGTCCTGAGTTCAATTCCCAGCAACCACATGGTGGCTCACAACCATTTGTAATGGGGTCTGGTGCCCTCTTCTGGCCTGCAGGCATGCATGCAGGCAGAATACTGTATACATAATAAATAAATAAATATTTTTTTTTTTTTTAAAAAAAACAATTTAATGTGCTGCCTAAGCTTGCAACCAGGGAGCTTTGATAGAGCTAGACCTCAGAAGGAAGCCCTAAGCAGTTCTGATTAGTGCATAGCTCAGGACAGGCTTTGATATGCTAACGAACTAACCCCAAAGTGGTGTTGATCTGCTGGTGAACCAATCCCAGCTGTGAGCCTTGTCAGAGAAAAGCTACCATCCAGTGAAATGATACAAAAATTGGACTTTTGGAAATGGTCCCTAGGATCACACTACTGTGCTCCAAACAAAGGTTTCTCTAGCCTAGGTTGATACTCACTTGCAAGAAGACATGAGACTATGTGGCCTGACTTCAGTGAACACTGAACTTCAGTACTGTCTAACATTAGGGGCTATGGCTGGGCTCACATATGCTCCACCTGTCAGTTATATAGCCATTTGCTTATGCTCTCAAGGACCTCCTGGGACCTCCACCAGCGCCATCCTCCCAGCCTCTTCACAACGGACATGAGTTGAGCCTGCAAGCTTCTGAAGCATCCTCAATGGAGAAGATTACCCAGTGGAATCACTGCAACAGCATTTTACTCCTAGTTCCCCACTTGGAGATATGTCTGCTTGACTTTTAAATTAGTATGCTATTATAAGGAATGTTTGTGTGAATAAAACAGGCATATTCGAAAGAAATCTTGTGTGAGTATCCAAATTGCTGAGCAGTTCACAGCCTACATGAAACATAACTCACCATCAAAGAGACAATACGGTGTGCCACGTAAATGGAAACAGAAAACAATCAGGTAATGCTTGTCAAACATCTGAGAAAATATACCTCAAACCAAATCTAGTAAGGACAAATAAAGACCACTTCATACTGACAAGGTAAACAGTCCATCAAAAGGACTCATAAAACATCTTTAACACTAGTAGAATTTCAAAATAAAAACTACATACAACTAGAGATAAAATTAACACAAGCATGGGAAAAGTGAGGGATTTTAAAAATACCACTCTTACTATATGACAGATCATCCAGACAAAAATCGAGAAATATGTAATTGAATGACCTCAAAAGATCCAACAGACCTAATAGACTAATTGACAACTTCTCCAAGCAAAAACTACAGAATACAATTTCTTGTCATAAGCCCATGAAAATTTACCCCAAATAAGTTACAAACGTTAACATAAAGCAAATCCCAACAAAATATAGGGAATCTGAAATAAGTGCTTGTAACCTCTTTGACTACAAGGGAGAAAGCATGAAAACAACAGCAAACGCAAGTACAGAAAACACACAAACTTAGGGAGTTCAAACAAGATACCATTGAATGATAAGTCACTGAATCAATCAATAAAATATAAAAATTTCTAAAATGAGTTAAAATAGAAATATAATATACCAAAGCCTATGGGATACAATGAAAGAAGTCCCCAGAAGGAAGTTCATAGCTCGAAATGTCTATGGGGCTTAGACATGTAGGAAATCTGCAACCTGAATGCCAGATGGCCCCCACAGCCTAACTCCTGCTTATCCTAGTGAATCCACCGGACTTTAGCTAATCTGCACCCTCACCAATCTTCAAACTGTGATAGGGTTCCACATCGAGTGCCCATAAAATCTAGGTGGCCATGCTGCATTATTCCCAAACTCCAGACTTGACTCTGTTTACAACTGTGTGCCAGTCTACCCTGCTAAATCTCTCTGAACCTAGTCAGCCTATGGCCTTGCCACCTCCCAGACCAAGCCAGGAACACAAATGTTGGCCTAAATATGTTGAGTCCCACCTGTACTACCATTTCCAACAACGAGGCTTACTCCAGGTTACACATCATGTAGCCTTGTTCAGTTTGGTGAGAGCCCTGGGCCTTCGCCAACCTGCAACACATCCATCCTCCAGGGCTAGCCTAGAACACATCTGTGTGCCAGCAGACCTTGTTTAGTCCTAGAAATCATGTCTGCCCAAACCATCTCCAACCTTTAGGCCTAGAATCAGTCACTGAACCTGTGTGCTGACACAGTCCAGTGAGTAATCAAAAACTTGATCCACTTAAACTAATCAGTCTAAAAGAGAAACAGAGCCAAGCGGTGGTAACTCACACCTTTAATCAAAGCACTAGGAGGTGGGAAGAGATATGGCTGGGTGACATGGGAGATGAATATAATGCAAGAAGGGACAGTATTCAGTCTAAGGTTTTGTAGAGAAAGCATTCAGTCTGAGAATTCATAAGATAAATACCCTAGTTACTGAAATTGTAACAAAATCTACACATCTATAGAAAAAAGTTGACTTCCAAACATCAAATGCATTTAGAACTCCAAAGAGACATGACCAGAAAAGAACTTCTCCATGAAGCATCACAATAAAGAGGTCAAAAATATAAAGTACAGGGGCTGTAGACCTGGCTGAGAATTAAAATCACTGGCTGCTCTCCCAGAACACCTGGGCCCAATTTCCAATGTCCGCACTGTGCCTCACACCTATAATATAATGCTAGGTCCATTCTTAACAGACATAGAGGAAAACAAAAACAAACAAACAAACAAAAATCCAACAAACAAGTAGCCCCCAAAAGACTGTCTTAAAATTTATATGGAAGTGCAAAATACTATGGATAGAGGAAACAATTTTGAATAAAAAATATACTTGATTTCAAGTTATTCTACAGAGCCATAGTAATAAGAATAGCATGCTGGTGACACAGAAACAAGACACACAGACCAACGGAACATAAAAACATAGTGGAAATATGAGTCTATGATGTGAGATTCCCCTCTCTGTAAGCTATAAATAAGTTTTATTACCTTGGTTAATAAAGAAGCAAACTGCTTTGGCCTATGGCAGGGCAGAACATAGGTAAGCAGGAAAACTACACTGAGTGCAGGAAGAAAAAAATGTGGAGTCAGGCAGAGGCCATGCGGCTAACAAGAAGCTCCAATTGACTCCCACTTTTGTGGGTCTAGGAGCCCCCCCTTTTGTAAAGCTTTCTCAGGCTTTATGTGGAAATCATTGCCAAACTTTGGGTACCATTTGTAAAAGAAAGCTCTGTCCCACCTGGTCCTGCAGTTCTTCAGTCCCAAAGAAATACACAGAGGCTTATATTGATTATAAACTGTATGGTCGGTGGCTCAGGTATATTTCTAGCTAGCTCTTACATTTTAAATTAACTTATAATTTTCCTCACTTTCTTGTGAGTTCTACATCCATAACAGTTTCAAGACTGTTGGCTGAGATGATCCAGACACACAAAACACTCCAGTCAGGACATGATCATAATCCTAAATTGTCTTTGGGTCCCCGTAAGATTATCAATGACCCCAAGCAGCAGGAAGTAGCCTAGAAAACTACACCCACATTCCCAAAAAAAATGGATTATGCATGTTTGTCTTTGTTTAGCATGTTGGTTACAAGCTGTTACAGATAATGGTCAGGAAAAAAGCTAAACAAAGGAGCTTAGATTCAAAGTTATTGTTTAGAAAAGAGAAAAAGGGGAAGTGCTGTGGGATAATGTCCGTGCACTTTGTAAAGATCTGTCACTCATATTGGTTTAATAAAATGCTGATTCGCCAGTAGCCAGGTATAAAGTACAGGCAGGGCAACCAGACTAAGAGAATTCTGAGAACTTTCCACTTTCTGATGTCTTCTTCAATTTTTTTCTTCAGAGATTTAAAGTTTTGGTCACACAACTCTTCCATTTGTTTGGTTAGAGTTACTCTGAGATATTTTATGTTATTTTGGCAATTGTGAAGAGTGATGTTTCTCTGATTTCTTTCTCAGCCCATTTATCATCAGTGTACAGGAGGGCTATTGATTTCTTTGAGTTAATCTTGTATCCTGCGACATCACTGAAAGTGTTTATGAGTTGTAGAAGTTTCTTAGTAGAATTTTTGGGGTCACTTATATAAACTATCATATCACCAGCAAATAGATTTGTATTCCCTTGATCTCCTTTTGTTGTCTTATTGCTCTAGGTAGGACCTCAAGAACTATATTGAATAGATATGGAGAGAGTGGACAACCTTATCTTGTTCTTGATTCAGTGGGATCCCTGTAAGTTTCTCTCCATTTAGTTTGATGTTGGCTGTTAGCTTGCTGTATATTGTCTTTATTATATTTAAGTATGTTCTATCATATCCCTGTTTTCTCCAAAACCTTTATCATGAAGGGATATTGCATTTTGTCGAAAGATTTTTTGGCATCTAATGAGATGATCATATGGTTTTTAGTTTGTTTATATGGCAGATTATGCTGACAGATTTTGGTTTGTTTAACTATCCCTGTATCTCTGGGATGAAGCCGACTTGTTCATGGTGGATGATGGGTCTGATGTGTTCTTGGATTCAATATGCCAGTATTATATTGAGTATTATTCATCAATGTTCATAAGTGAAATTGGTTTGTAATTCTCTTTCTTAGTAATGTCTTTATGTGATTTGGGTATCAGGGTAATTGTTGCCTGATAAAAAGAATTTGGCAATGTTCCTTCTGTTTCTATTGTGTGGAACAATTTGAGTAGTATTGGTAATAGTTCCTCTGAAGAGTAGAGGGTGCCTGAACCACTATCACACTAATGATTATCTCAAATATCACCATAGAATCTTTGTCCAGCGATGGATGGAGATAGAGACAAAGTCCCTCATCAGAGCAACGGACTGAGCCCCCAGGAACAGAAGGTCAAGGGCAGAAGGAGGTGGTGTGGGAGAATTGTCTGTATTCTGTTAATCATATTTTAAATAAACACTGATTGGCCAGGCAGGAAATATAGGTGGGAAAACCAGACAGGAAGTAGAAATGATGTAATGAGAACAGGAGAATTCTGGGAAGGAGGAAGCTGATTCCTCCTACTCCTGCCCAGACCACCGAAGCAACAGGATGTGATCTGCCCCACTGAAAAAAGGTACTGTAAGCCACATGGCTAACATAGATCAGAAAAATGGGTTAATCAAGATGTGAGAGTTAGCCAGTGAGAGGCTAGAGCTAATGGGCCAATCAGCTTATAATTTATGGAGACCTATGTGTGATTTTCTTTGGGGCTAAACAGTTGTGGGATATAGGCAAGACAAAAACCCCAACACCAAACAGGACCCCATTCATGTACAAGGAGGGAGAAGATGAACAAGGAAGTCAGGACCACGAGAGGTAGATCCATCAACTGAGGCAGTGTGCCTGTTCTAATGGGAGCTCACCAAATCCAGCTGGACAGGGACTGAATCAGCATGCGATCAAACTGGACTCTCAGAACGCAGCTTTTCTGAAAATGGGGGCTGAGAAGCCATTGATAAAGGCATTGGGACTTGTTTCTACTGCATATATTCAGCAGTTATAGGTCTGTTTAATTTGCTTATCTGGTCTTGATTTAATTTTGGTAAGTGATATTTATCCAGAAAGTTGTCCATTTCCTTCAAGTTTTTACAGTTTTGAGGAATACAGGTTTTCAAATTATGATCTGATGATTCTCTAGATTTCCTCTATGTCTGTTGTTATGTCCCCCTTTTCATTTCTGATTTTGTTAATTTGGATATTTTTTTTCTGCCTTTTGGTCAATTTGGATAAAAGTTTGTCTATTTTGTTGATTTTCTTTATGAACCAACTCTTTGTTTCATTGATTTTTAGTGTTGTTTTTCTTGTTTCTGTTTTGTTGATTTTAGCTCTCAATTTGATTATTTCCTGCTGTCTAGTTCTCTTGGATGAGTTTGCTTCTTTTTGTTCTAAGTTTTCAAATGTTCTCTTTTGGCAGAGACACTGTTATCAGCCAGATGCAGAGGTAAGCAAGATAAGAGTGCCTCACTGATAAAAGGTACCAAGCCATGCAGCTACACATGGACAAGAATTATAGATTAATTTAAGATGTAAGAGCTAGCAAGAAATATGCCTGAGCTATTAGTCAAACAGCGTTGCAATTAATATAGCTTTTGTGTAATTATTTGGGTCTGGGTGGCTGGAAAACAAATGGCACAGTCCCCTTTTACAGGTCTATATTCTACAGATATCTGATATTTGACAAAGTTGCCAAAAACATATTGGAAAGAACAAGTATAAGTGATACTGGGAAAATTGGTATCTATGTGCAAAAGACTGAAACTAGACCCTGCTTTATAACCTTGTTTGAAGGAGGAAGGAAAAATGATGTAGGAAGCATACAGGAGAACACATACTTCAGGGAATGAAGGATCTCAACATAAAATGTGAATTTATGAAATGTCTACATGAATAATAGGAAAGATACTACTATATGTAGATGCAAGAAAAAAACTGTATAAATAGGACCCTGGTTACTCAGGAAATAATGCTATCGATCAACAAGTAATTGCACCTCATATAACCAAACGTTTCTATACCTGGAATGAAAAGTATCAAATGGAGACACAGTCTACAGAATTGGAGAAAATCTTTAACAGCTATGCATCTGATTTAGAATTACAATGTAAAAAAAAAAAGTAAAAGAAAACTAAAAATAAAAACAAAGAACCCAATTAAAATATGCCATGCTTTAGAGCAGAGCACTCTTAAAGGAAGAAATACAAATGACTAATGGAAACAGTGGTCAACATCCTTAGCCATTGAGATGATAAAATTAAAACTCCTTTAAAATACCCTATTACCCCATTCATAATGGCTATTATGAAAACAAAAGAAAATATGTTAAAGATATGAGGAAAAAGGAACCATTTTTCACTTTGAAAATCTGTGTGGATGCTTCCGAAAAACAAACAAACCAAAACAAAACCTAATAACTGGTCTGCCACATGACCCATCTATACCACTCCTGGGAATATATACAAAGGAATGAATACCTAGCTACAGAGAAACTTATACATCCATGTTCATTGCTCCTCTCTTCAAAATAGCCAGGCAATGTAAGCAACCTAGAGCGCCCATCAGCTGACAAGTAGATAACAAAAATGTCGTAAACATACAATTTAGAATTTTAATCAGGTGCAAGAAAAACGAAATTATAAACAGATGGATCTGGAAAATACCACATATTAAATGAAGGAAGCAAGTCTTGGACAGAAAAATTACACATGGTCTCCCTTAGGATTCTAGCTTTGAATTCTTAGACTGTGATGTTATGTTTAATTTAGAGAGACTATAGAAAGGGTCCATTAGTGGAAGTGGAACAAAATACAGGCCTAAGTGGAGGGGGAGGGCAGCAGAAAGCATGTGCTATGAAAGAGAGAGGGAATACTAAGTATGAAAAAATTTACTTTCATGGAGAACAAGTTAGAGAACACAGAGAAGTAGGTGAAAAGATAATCAAAAACAATGACATAAAGAAAAAAGCTCCACAAAGTTTATGATTGGCTATAAAATGTGTGAATATAGGTACCCCAAATGGGTGGCTAAAGTATGTCACAGAAGCCAGAGATTACTCAACAATATTCCAGTGTGGTTCCTCCTCCTCCCTCTCTTTCCTTAGGGATGAAACACAAGGCATGGAGGCAAGTGCTCTAGCAATGAGAACATCAAAATGGCTGTTACTCAGAATGTTCAGAGAGCATTAATACTGATAGGTACCTACTGTTTTACTTCAGAACACATTTCCCCCAGTTCTGTGGTTTCTAAAGTTCTTCCCTGATATAACTTGAGAACAAGAACATACACAGATATTTTTAATATGTGCACTCTATCATTATACATATATACAAATTAATAACATTTTAACAACATTTACCTTCTTGCATTCTTCCATTTCATGTTCAAACATTGCACTGAAAACTGGAGATCGAGCTGTAACAATAATAAGCACCATTACTTAATGCAAAAATTTATTTTTAAAATATTTTATTATCCAAAGGAGAAGATACCTGCAAGCACAGACTTATGAGCTTTGAATTCTTTTCCTCTCACAAAAAAGCAGCAATCTGTAAATCTTGTGTTTTCCCAGAGATTACCTAAGTCTTCTGCTAGCCGACATTCTGGTACCTTCAAAGTGTTTGTATTAGTATATCCTGATACATTTACTGAATCCTGAACCACACTCACCTAATAAAGAAGAAAACAAGGAAAACATTTTATACAGTATTTTAAATAATCAGTTACTATGTGTACATTTAATATTTTCAACTTAAAGTATTGTGGTTAATTCAATATATTATTGATCAAAAATCCTAGTACCCTCTTAAATAAATTTAATATAAGTGAGTGAAATAGCATAGAAGCTTAAAAATAATCTAAATATTTTTTCAATAGTGACAGTGTATATAAAAGTAAATGTCTTACCAATTGATTAAAAAGTTAAATTATTACAATCACAAAATTATTTCCTAATAGAAACTCTATAATATCATCATCAAACTTGGCAAGCTTACATTTTTGTAGAGTAAATTCTGTTGTTGCTTTTCACTTACAGTTCATTGTATTAACAACTCACGGTATTATGCATACAACTTGTATAGTTTTCAGAGACATATTATTATACAGAAATTGGAAATTTGGAGCTGGAGAATTGGCTCAAGAGTTAAGAGCACTGCCTTTCCCAAATGACCTAGCTTTGATTTCCAGCACTGACATGGACATTTTCAACCACTTGCAACCCCGTGGAATACAACACTGTTTTCTGGCCTCCCTGGGCAAAAGGCACTCTGTTGGTAGAGAGACACAGATGCAACCCCCCCACCACATTAATAAAATAAAACAGATATAAAAATAAAAATGGGGAACTTAATTTCAAGTTTCAAGATCAGTAGAATTGATTTAAATATTTATTAAAATTGATTTAATAAAAGTCACAAAAGTGACTGCAATTATCAAAGTTCACAATATTTTATGGAAAGACAAAAATGAGTAAAGTACAAATGTACTTTATGTGAAATCATAAGAGTTGGGATAACTTTGACGCTGCTTTTATGTAGTTCCCATTAAAGATCACTGTTTACTGAATCAAATCTTTCAACTTTCACATCATCTTTAAAAGAAAGCACTCTATAACATTATGTTGAAAATTTCATATTACAATAAATGACAACAAAAAAGAAGTACTTCAACTAGCAAAGCAAATAATTCAGAGCAAATGAACAATTTTTAAAAATTAACTCACATATGTTATTTTAGTTATGCTTTTGAGTGCTAAATATTGGGAACATTTGTCATAAAGCAATAGATAATATAATTCATTTCTTGAAAGTATAATTTAAGGATACACACATTAGGCTTTGGGATGGTTTAGGTGCTGCTATACAAACATTAGGACCAGAATTTGATCTCTAGCCCTCATGTGAAAAAAACAATTACAGTACCAAGTGTAATCTCAACACTGAGCAGGCAGGGGAGAGATATCCAGGTGCTTGTCTTTCCTTATAACAGTTCTGATCAAAGGTATTTATTACAATCTTGTGAGAAGGTACTATAAATATGGGGGCCAAGCTATTTTGTATACAAAGTCAATAATAAAGGTTCTATTTTAAGACTTCCATCATTCAAATTTCAGTACCTTCAAAGAGAAAAAAAAATACTTCCCTGATCTTTACTTGATTGTCCCATTTTATTATATATCAGTATACCAGAAGTAAATAATGCACATGGAATGTAATAAATACTGATATAAATAAGTACTCAGGGTTTATTTAGGATTTTTTTAGTATATAATGTATTTAATTGCTTATATTAAGCATTACTCTTGAAATTTTTAGGTAGAGAACTATATCTGTTTATTAACCTAAATAAATTACATAGCAGAAATAAAACAGTATGGTAACATTTGATTTAGGAAAAGATTTCTTAAATCCTATGTGTTGTCTCTAATTCACAGTAACATAATTGTGTGTATGTGTGTATGTGTGTGTGTGCGTGTGTGTACATGTGATGCGAATGCACAAGTGTCATACTACCAATGTGGCAGTCAGAGGAAAACCTTGAGAAGTAAACTCTTCTACCTGTTTCTGAGATTGAGTCAGTCTTGTTGTCAAGTTATTTCAAGCCAGACCACAAGTTTTGGACTGATTCTCCTATCTCAGACTTTCATTTGTTACAGAAGTGCTAGACCACAGGTACATGCCACCATATCTGGCTTTTTACATGGGTTCTAGTAATGAGGCATGCGCGTGGCAAGTGATTTTACCCACTGAATCATTTCTTTGGGCCCCAAGATAATATATTTAATGTAAAAAGTTGACAGAAAACACACAATAAATAGATGACAGAGATAGACAGACATAACTAAGAATGAAAGAAAACAGACGTTATCCTCACAGATGTGAAGCACAGCTGCATTCTGTGTAAACAATCATAATTAAAAAACTTGTATTCCTCACATACCTCCCTAGTGCTAGCAAGGCAATGACACATTTCAATTCGGATGGAAATTAATGACCTAATTAAAACTGAGAAGTGATGGGTTCATTATTCTGATATCTAAAATTTGAAAGATAAAAATATTGAGAACAGGTAATGAATAACTTTATTTATGGAACCTAGAGAGAAAAATTCAGGAAGAAGGCTGAGATTTTCAATGACTTAATAAACAGGACAGTTCCCTTACTAAACTTGCCACTGATTCACCCTAAGGATATAGCATAAAACAAAGAAGAATATTTGAGCAGTATAACTGAATGTGCATGTAGCTAACAAATCTGGTTCTTCTCTTCTGTGGGACTGAAGACAATACTGGTTCTAACTTTTAAAAACTTGAACCCTCTAAAAACCATCCTAAAGGCAAGATGCTACTAAAGCCACAAAGGACTACAATGCTGTGTCTCTAATCAATGACTTGCTTACTCTATACTCACTACAGAGGCAGAAACTTTTAAAAGTCCGGTTTAATGTATCTCCTAGAAGAGGTAGATGATAAGAGGTTGCGCCTTTCAATAACCATTTTACAAGTTCTGGTGATGGCAAGAGGGTAGTCACATTTTCATTTCTCACAGCTAAGAGTTCAGAAAACAAAACACATCTTCCACTTATTACCGTGTTTTAAACAGTCAAGTCAATCTGATACCTCATAAAAAGGAAAAGGTTTTATTTTCTTTAAATATGTCCTTAAGAAAGAATGAAGTTAGCTTTATGAAAAGCTTCTCATTTATTTTAGCTATACATATATTTCTCTGTTTATAAAGGAATGCCATAGATCTGTAGACTATCAAGAAAATTTAAAATTTTTAAGGTTTCAAAAGATGAATGAGTCTGACCCGTGTTCCCTTTCTCTAACTCATTCTCAAGTCTCACTTGTTGCATCACTTGGAGAAAGGAAGTATGGCTGTTTACACTGTTGGAAATTCTCATCTAACTCTTGCCACGTGAGCCACTACACAGACTGCAAGACTAAGCTATGTCTTGCATAAAAATGGGTAGCACCCAGCTGCCTTACCTGTCTACAGCACCACTTGCAGTGGAGGGGGAGGTGCCAGTTCTCTAGGGAGGGCAGTGCATGCTTCCTCCTCTTCTGCAAGCAGTGTGGAGATGCTGTAGAAGGAAGGGCATCCATGAGAGGAATGGAAGGAATGATGGAGGGCACAAAGAATGTTGCTTAAAGGTGATTTTTGCCCACCTATGCCCTAGTGTCCAAGAGATCATGTCTGGACTGGTGAAAAGCGCATTCCAAGATCTAAAAATGGGATCTGATCATTACCAACTTAAAACCATGTGTCATAATACATTCTATGGGTCACCAGAATTATTATTTAGCATAGAAATAACAAAATTCAAAATGCATACTTGAATAATCCTAAAATTAATTTCAGCCTTAATTCTGAATTTATTGATTGTCTAGGTTCCAGTACATACACTCGAAAAATACCTATTATCACACACTACTTCAGGTCTATAATACAGATTACTTAGATTCTTTTCTAAAGAAGGTTCATTCACTTACTCAAGATTCTCAGGTTGTTGCTTGGTTTTTCCTTAATACATTACTCAAATAATCTTTAAGAATCATTAAATTCTAAGATAACAGTTTAAAAAAACAAACATTTTTAAATTAAGGTAAACTCTAAAAATTCTGGAAGAGGCTACGTTAAAGGCAAAAAAAGTATAACATCTTTTATTTTATAAATATAATCTGTTATTTTATTATAACAGTATAAACTTTTATTTAAAATACTACTTAAATACCTCCTTATTGCAAACAAATGTTACCATTTTTTTCCCTTGAAATCATGAGAAACTACCCAAGTAATTGTATTTATAACAAATAAATTGTATAGTTCATATATGCAAGTATTTCTCTATGGTCTTATTTCAACTCCAAAACATCTTCAGTATGATACAATACAATGACATGCAGTTGGTAATCTTGAAAATATAATCTTTGGGTTTACTCCACAAAAATAAATCTCATGATTTCATATGAATAAGTCTACCCAATGATAAAAATGACAGAAGCAAACCCAAACCAAAAATGAAAATCAAGAGTAAATTCCAGGTACAGGAAATGCTCATAATTTTCAAAATATGATGTTTTATGAATATAAATTAAGCATTTATGTTTGTCAAAATATGTGGGCATATCATTAACATCTCAGATTTGTTTTTTAGAATATTAACACCTATTTGACGATGTTAATCCAACAGCTTGAAAGACAAGGTTTTCCATAAGCTTTTTATTCAATCAAACTATGAGTACTCAAGTTGAATCAGATTAACCTAAAAACTGGTTTCTTATATCAGAGTTAATCAGAATGAAGATATTAAATAAACACAACAAAGATAGACATATCCAGCTCTTTCAATAAGAAGGATTTAGTATATGGTAGGCATAGCTATACAAACAACTAGAGACAGGATAAAAAATACAGAACATCACATTAATTTGTAACATAATTTTAGTCAGCTTTTTATGCTGAATTTACAAAAGAATTTATGAAACATATCAATCACTTTAATTTCAAAAGTATTAATCTAGTTCGTACTTTTGCCACATCACTAAGTAAACCATGGAATTCTTTATTAATAAAAACATACCCACCTCACAGAATAACGTAAGCTTGTCATCTGGTAAGAGACCATTGGCTTCATCAAGCAAAAAATCCCTTCTAATGAATTTTTTAAATCCCCAGTCTTTCCCCTGCACAAATCGATAAGCTCTTTGGCTTTCTGGTGGAAAACAGAAGTTTAAATAAAACAAGTATCAAAGATATATTTTTTCCTTAATGGTAAAGAAATATAGATGTACAGGACATAAATAGAATATTCATTGTGATTCATTAACCATGTGTATAAATAAAGTATCTGAAAAAACGTGCCAAGGAGCATAAAACCACTTCATTGTTGCTCAAAAGTTTGGCCAGTCAATGAACTTAAATGAAGATTTCTGACTCTCTTAAGCAAAGACATCATATCTGATAGAAGGAAAAAACATATACAGACACACAGACACTCATTTTCTCTTTGTCTCTCTCTCTATCCACTTTCTCTGTCTCTCACACTATCTGTTTCTCTGTCTCTGTCACTCTCTGTCTCTGTCTCTCTCTGTCTCTCTGCCCCCCCACACACACAAAGCTTGCCTAAATGAAATAAAATCAAAACACACTAACACAGGCATAAGTAGTCATCATCTAATTTCAAAACTCTGTTAGAATATATCTTTTCCTGTTTCTCCCTTTAAAACTAGGTGCTCTGATTCATTAAGAATTTTATTCATTTGTTTGTTTGTTTGTTTGTATGTATGTTTTTCAAGGCAGAGTTTCTCTGTAGCTTTGGAGTCTATCCTGAAACTAGCTCTTGTAGACCAGGTTGGCACAGAGATCTATCTGCCTCTGCCTCCCGAGTACTGGGATTAAAGACATGCGCCACCATCACCCGGCCCTCATTAAGAAATCTTTCAAGTTCTCCTGGTGAACCTATCCTATTGATTTAAATTTGCTGAATTATAGAAAACTTCAAATTGGTGAGCATGTTAAAAAGCCTCTTGCCATTCCCAAGATTTTGGAAAAATCTCATGAAATATAGTTTCATACATAAAAGGGCAAAAGATGCTTTTAGTATAATCTGTAAAAGATTTTGATATCTAAGACGTTTCAAACATCTTAGGTACTGCTTAACTGTACACTACAAAATGCATAAGATTCTCATCAGAAAGTATTCACTATATAGTATTATCCATACAATCAGGCTATGACTTAAGTAAAACACACTATTTTAAACATCACATAATATGTAAACATAAATATTAAAAAGTATATGTGTAATGAAGTTATTTGGTTCTTTGATTCACAATTATTTACAACTCAGTGTGGCAGTTTACAGCCTTCCACCTCCTTTATATTGCTGTGTAGCAAGAAGGCAAGGGAGGAAAAATTTTCTAATGACATTGACCAGGAATCCTGTTTCAGTAGCAACTATTTTTTCCAAGAGACAAGTAAAATGTCATTTTAAGATACGAAGTAGTTAAAATTTAACATTATTTTAAGTACTTCTGTATGTCTACAGAAGCTAAAACTTTACAATGTGAAATGCACAAGGAAATAATGGCTACAGATAAATTTTTGGACTAAGGAAATTTGAGGGAGGAAAATAGTCCAAAACTTTTCTAGGTAAAGTCACTGTATGTAGATAGACACTCTTTCCCCCAATTTGCCAATCACTTACCCATTGCTTTTGTTTCTTCCCTTTTAGCATTCAGAAGGGAAAATTTGAATTTTGCTCGAACCTCACTTTTTGGGCAGCTGACTAAGAGCAAATATAAGGACAAGTAGTCTTTACTTTCATCATCTAACCCCTTTGGGTTTACCCTCAGGCACCTAAAATAAAACAAGAGGTCACTTAGAGGAATTTAGTATTTGATATTAACAAAAGGACAGGAAATGCTGAAATCACCTGCAAATTAATATCCCAACAGCACTCCTGTAATAAGTCCATGATTTTTCAATTTCTCCATTTGAATAGAAAAAAATGACTAATTTAATGTAAAAATTATACTAATACCCATAGGACCAACAACAACAATAAACCCAAAGTAAGATAAATACAGTTAAAAAATATAATAATAATGCTTACCATTTCATTTTATCATTTGGGCCAGAAGAAAATGTTGAACTCTTTAACACTTCACCCATTTCTTCTCGACAAAAACTGAAGTTATTAATAGTCCACATGTAGGAAAATTTCACTACTTTAACCTATAAGATCAGAAATCCACTTTTATATGTATGACAATCTCTTGTCACAATCCAAATATGCATTCTAATCTTCTAGTGATGATGTCACACTGTTTGACATTTTACATAAACTTGTCATGACCAGAAAATTTATGAAACAAGCATCAAATGCATTTTAAAAGGCAGGTACCTGTGTGTAACACCAGCTTTCTGCAACAGGGCTAGGAGACATATCTCCAGACAGAGATGGAGTAGGTTCCATAGACATTGCCACTTTAGAAGAAGCTTAAGATTCATATATTATCCCACAAACTGGAGTAATTTAGCTACAAGGAAAAAAATAAATTTATTGATCAACCTTTGAGAAAATTGAGAGATGTATTTAAGGTTGAGAAAAATTATTATTAAAATTAGATTTTAAGGGACACATGAAGTGTTAAAATAATTTTAGAAATTTTTAATAAATTAAAACATAAACATCTGTCAACCAAAACAACTGAAATCTAAACAAGATTAATATTTATATATGACACTATTTTTCAAAATATCACAAATCAAAAATATCCATGTAACATAACATGTTATAGAAACTTAATGACATCATTGTCTGCTTCATCTTCTGCCATTAACTTCCTGAAGTCCAAAGGGCCATGAGCAAGTTATCCCAGTATTTGTCATCCCCATTCTTACCAAAGAACAGACTCTACAACAGCCTACAGAGAATTCCAACAACCTGGCTGTGTGCTAAGACTGTATCTCTCTCACAGTGTTTCCTTCAGAGGTGTACTGAATCATGTGCCCTTCTAGTTATCCGTTCCTGTACCAAATCAGTTTGGATGCACAATCATCCATCTATCTGAACGTAGTTGAACAGCATTTGTTTGAGATGCTCTTCTTTCTCTAATGTGTACTTTTGAAATCTGTGCCAAAATTCAGTTGGTTGTAGTCGTATAGGAGAACTTTAATACCCTAAAGCAATATATTTCATTATTGTTAGACTGTGTTCTCATCTTCAGTATTCTAACTTTCCATTCTCCTCCTCTCCTCTGATTGTCATTGTTGATGTTGTTGAATATACTGTACTGTGTAAGAGCAATAACAACCTACTTTTGATTTAAGAACTGATAAAGAAACCACATTAATCCTATGGAGGAATATACCTTCAAGGAGACAAATCCTTCAATAAAAAGAGACATAATTTTCTCTAAAACTATTGAACACTAATGCGAGAAGAGAAAATGAAGATTGAGGTAAGTCACTTGAAAGACTGAGAAAGAAATAAAGCTATAAAAGATAAACTAGCAAATAAAACTGGGGTCAGGCGGTGGTGGCGCACGCCTTTAATCCCAGCACTCGGGAGGCAGAGGCAGGTGGATCTTTGTGAGTTCGAGGCCAGCTTGGTCTACAAGAGCTAATTCCAGGACAAGCTCCAAGACTACAGAGAAACCCTGTCTTGAAAAACAAAAAAACAAAGCAAATAAAATTGGGAATGAAGAAGCCCTTTAAAACTCTGCAACAGAGATATAAAGCAGAAGCCAGGAATCAATGTGCAGACCTGGAGACCTAGGCAGAGAGCAGTACAGAAACACAGCCTGCTTTACATGGCAAATTCTAATCTCCTGTCTCAAAACTAAAACAAAGAAGAGAAGGAAGAAAAGGAGAAAGGGAGAAGCGGTGAGAGGGCAGCGGTGATGATAATAGAGCACGAGAACCAACTGGCTTTTGATAAAGACTTCAAAAGCAGACACTGGAGAAAAGAGAACATCTCAAACAAATGCTGCAAGAAAACCTAATATCTATCTGCAGAAAAATGAAACTTAAGCATCATTTTTTGTCCTACCAAGACAAATAAATAAATTCTAAATGGACCAAAAGACCAGAAACTGATACTGCTGCACAGAAAAGTCAACCTGTAAGTACTTTCCGACCAAGGTTGGACCCATCCACTCATGAATGGAGCACTTTCTACAGCGGGCACGGACTCTTCACAGGGAAGCAGCATGGGGGAAGGGAGTCACTGTCTTCAGTGGTGTACCACGGCTGAGTTATACAGACTTGACTGAAATAATGAATGAGGTTAACAATAACCAACCAAAATAAGAATTCAAATTTAGGCCAGTGAGATGGCTCAGATGACAAAGGCTCTTTCCATCAACCCTAACAAACAGATTCCCTTTACTTGAATGAGGAAAAAAAATGATAAAAAGAGAGAACTGACCACAAAGTCAAAAGAAAGAATTGACTCCTGAGATTGTCATCTAATCTCTACATGTGGGTCATGCAAGTGCCCACTCACCCTTTCTACAAACACATTAAAACAAACCACTCAACCACACACAGAGAAATCACTAATGAAATATATTTCTATGAAATTCAAAATGAGGAAATAAAAGCAAATTAGTGTGGCCTCATTTTTCTACTTTCTGGTCAAAACTTATGGAAAACAGAATGATTACTAATTTCATGGACTTTTTTCAGGCTTAAAAAGCAAAATGATAATATTTCTAGATATGTAAGACATGTACATGTACACCATACTCACCTACTTCTTGAATGGATAAATTCGCTGAAATTACTTCCCAGTCAGAAAGAGGAAAAGAACACAACAACCTCCATATAAAGCAGTTTTGATTTTTACTCCACTTAAATATGAACAAGAAACTCATGTCCTAAATAAGATGATGGCACACACCCATAACCATCATAACCTCAGCACTTGGAAGCAGAAGAAAGAAAACTGTGATTGTGAGGGCAACCTGGGCTACATGGCAAGACCTTGTCTCAAAAACAATAATAAAAAGAACCTCTTAAAAGACTATGAAAAAGCTAGGCAGTGGTGGTGCACGCCTTTCATTCCTGCCCTCAGGAGGCAGAGGCAGGCGGATCTCTAAGTTGGCAGCCTCAATGGTCTATAGGAGCTAGTTCCAGGACAGGCTCCAAAGCTACAGAGAAACCTTTTCTCAAAAACAAAAAGAAAATATAATCACTTATTTTTAAAGGTTAATGTAAACAATAAGTGAGATTTGATAAGGTCTGGTATACAGCAAGGAAATCTGACAAATTATAATTTATTCATCTATAAATATTTTTATTTGCTGGCATTGATATATGCTCTTCAGGCTTGGAAAACATTACTTTTAATTTGTTGAAATTTTAAAATAAAATATGTAAAATTAAAAGAAAATAAAAGAAATAAGATGAAGAAATTCATATGCAATAGATGAGAAATCTTCAGTTAGACGGGAAAGAGGCTAGTGCAGAACGGAGCAATCCCTAAGGTGTACCGAAGAGAACATGTCAACTTTATTCTAAAACAACTGTGATTCTATCCTTAACTGGCTTGGTAACTCTCTAAAAGTCTGGCTCAAGGGTTTGCCTCTGTTTCACCTATTTATCTTCCTCAAGACCCAGATAAACCACTGCTGGATAGAGACACAGAAGATGGTTCCTCCTAACACAAAGACATCTACTCAAGTATGAGCGCTGCTGTTTTATTCACAATAGCCAAAAACTAGAAACAACCTACATGTCCTTAACAGAATAATGGATAAAGAAAATGTTGTTCGTTTTCACAATAAAGTATCACTCAGCCATTAAAAAAATTACATTCTGAAATTTGCAGACAAATTGATGAAATTAATTAGAAAAATCATTCTGAATGAGGTATCCCAGGCCCAGAAGGACAAATATGGTATGTAATTGCTTAAAGGTGGATAGTAGCTTTTAAGGTCAGTGATAAACAAACAACAGTCCTTAGAACAACAGAGTCAGGTACAGAACAAGGGACTAAAGGGTACAAATAGACCTTGTGAGGAACAGGAAATCAAATAGATCATTATAGAAGGATGGGGTGATGGCTGAACTAGGAGGATCAAGTGGGGAGGGGGAAGTGGAGGAGGAAGAAGGGGGGCAAAGGAGTTGAGGGAGGGACTATGAAGAGAAAGAGCTTAACTTAAAGGCCATTTGAGGGGTAGTATGATAATCACATAAAGTAGAATCTTCCTAAAATACATATATAAAGGCAATCTAAATGAAATTGCCAAATGATGGGAAAACAAGAGTCCCAACAGGTAATCTCATTATCAAACAAATCTTCCAGGACTAGAATTGGGTTACATCTAATTAAGTTGTTGGCCAAAGGGAATCTCCAACAACTCAGGCAGTTGACAAGACTATAGGCTTCTCTTTACAAACTGTCAGTAAGGCCTCACTGCTGAAGACAACATCTACAGAATGCATTGAGCAGAAGGAAGCTGAGCTGGTATATACATAGAGCCTTCTCCCCATGTTCTAGTGGCTTTGGTACAGAAAACACTCTGCACACTACCAAAAGAGAAACATAAGCACCAAACCAGCCACAAACCCTTTGCTCAACAATGTCTTCACAGATGGAACCTATAGGTGACACCTGCTTGGGTAAACAAAAGCCAGAGGTAGACTAGGAACCTAGGGTAAAACAAAATACTACTGGCTAAACAAAAAAAGGCTTCTAATAATATTCTGCTGTATTCATAGATCACAGCCTTGTTCAGTTGACATCAGAGAAGCTTCCTTCTACAGCAGATGAGAATGAATACAAAGGCCCCTCTTCCCCATCACACACACACACTCCTGCAGCAAGACATTACACACAGAATGAAAGACCTTGGAACATTCAGCCTTCCAAAAAAGGAGGTATTCATCAAATCCCTCCCCTCAGAGAACAGGGAACCCCTCAGAAGAGGAGGCAGAAAGAGTGTTAGAGCCAGAGGGGATGACGGATGCTAAGAAAACAAGGTCCTGTAAATCAACATAAGCAAAGCTCATATGAACTCACAGAAACTGAAAGAGTATACACAGGGCCTGCACAGGCCTGTACCAGATCTGCAGCATACACATTATGGATCTAGTTTAGTGCTTTCACGTGATTCCTGACTGTGCAAACGAGTAGGTCTCAGACTCTCGTGCTCCCTTTTTTCTGTTGGTCTGTCCTGTCCAATTCAAATACGATGTTCTTATCTTATCTTTGTTATTCTGCTGCCTGGTTTTATGTCACCTTGACACAAATTAGAATTACTGGAGAGGAGGTAGCCTCAACTGAGAAAATGTGCCAAAAACATCAGCCTGTAGGCAGGTCTGGAGGGTAGTGACAGAGTGCCTAGCCCATCATAGCTGGTACTTCCTTGCATAGGTGGTCCTGGGTGTGTAAGAAACCCAGCTAAGCAATTCAGTGAAAGCGAGACAGTAAGCAGCACACCACCTCCAGGGCCTCTGCACCAGCTCCTGCCTCCAGGAACCTTCCCTGTTTGAGTTCTTGTCCTAATTTCCTTCAGTGATCAACAGCAGTGGTGAAGTGCAAATCAAATAAACCCTTTCGTCCCCAACTTGCTTTTTGGTCATAGTGTTCCATCACAGCAATAGAAATAGAAACTTAGATGGTTATATTTTATCCTTTTCTCTTAGAAGCCTGTTCTTTCCTGAGGAATGACAGAAAAGGAGGTGGATCTGGAGAGGAATGAAGGTGGGAAATAACTGGGAGAAGGGGGGGTAAATTGTAATCAAGATATACAGTGTAAAAAAATCTATTTTCAATAAAATGGAAAAAATTAAGGAAAAAAATTAATAAGTGTCCCCAAAGTAACAGGCAATCTGCAGAGACTAAAGGTTTTATTTAATTGAGAACTTAATACACAGGCACTGCATTTGCATCTTTCCTGCTCCTCCAGATCTATGATCACAGAAATCAAAGTCTAAAGTTTCTCTCTCTCTCTCTCTCTCTCTCTCTCTCTCACACACACACACACACACATAGAACCATTTAATTATATCATGCAAAAATTAACCGAATAGAAACAAGAACAGAACATTCTCTACTAATAGATGAACATATCATTACACAGAAGAACAAGTCATAAGAAGATGACTTTAACAGGAGTATAAAAGAATCTGATCTAGCAGTCATTTCAGTCGTTAACAGCTGAAATCCACAAAACAACTCAATAGATTTTAAGACTAAGGTCATATAAAGCATTCCCTCCTATTAAGAGTCAAACTAGAAATTTATATCAAGTAAAATCCATAAATATGTGAAATTAAACAATAAATGGAAAAATTCATAAGACATACATTGAGACAAGGGAAAAAAAGAGCAACATAAATATACCATAGCTTAGGCCATGAGGTGACAGCTGTGCTCAGTTAAGAAAGCAGGTGAACATAAGCATTTAAAAAGTCTTAAGACCACTCCGCACCAGGTACACTCCACCTTGCCCATATATCATAAAGACACATAGAGGCTGCCTGAATGCCCCTTGCCAGCCCTCTTCCATTCAGCTTACCCCTAATCCCCATAATAACTTGCCAGGAACATCCGTTCCAACTACTCTCCTTTCCTTTGGGACCGCCTATTTCTCAGCCTGCCCCCAGAAGGCACTCTCCAGGCAAGGCTGAAGAAACCCTGTCAACTCTCTCACAACTTAACAGAGACTAGGCAGCTGCCTGAGATCCTCAGTTGCCATATCCAGCCTTGAGTTCAGGAACACTTGTTCCAGGTGACTTGATGATTTCAGAGAGCACTAGGCTATAGCTGACAAACAGATGACCCGTAGCCTGCAATATCAGGTCAATGGGAAACATAGACATCTCAACCCCGCTATGAATCTTCCCATGAACACTAGAAACACCCGTGTTGAAAGTGATCTGAAAAAAAAGAAAAATTTAACAACGAATGCACAAATATAAACACATAAAAAACATGAAAAACAAAATATCTAATTCAAAAAGGATAATAGTCCATATCGAAAATAACATGGGAAAAC
Organism: Microtus agrestis; assembly: GCA_902806775.1. Lineage (NCBI taxonomy): Eukaryota > Metazoa > Chordata > Mammalia > Rodentia > Cricetidae > Microtus > Microtus agrestis. Next base: position 340,575 of record CADCXT010004863.1, read on the forward strand.
TCCCAGACACAGAATTCAAAGGAATGATTGTAAACATTGTTAAACACCTCAAAGAACATAAAGACAGAAGAATGAAATAAGGAGGTCAATCCAAAATAGGATAACAGACTTTGAGTCTATGAAGAAAACCCAAGCTTTAATAAAACTTGAAATGAAAAATTCAGTAAGTCAATTAAAAAACTCCAGTGGAAAGCCTCACCAATAGAATTGATCACATTAAAAATAGAAAGTCAGGGATGGTAGATGAAGCAGAGGAATTGGAAAACTGGTAAACTTCAAGGGAAAGTTTGAAAACAAACACATGAACAAAACATGGAAATGTAATAATAACCATGAATAAAGCTACCCCTGACCCATGGTGAAGAACACCATAGGGAAAGCACACAGAATATCTTCAGGAAAACATAAGAGAAAAATTTCCAAACTAATAGAAAAAAGTGTCCAACCAAAGAGACCTACAGAATAGCAAACAGACAAAAAATAATAATACTCCACCATGTATTACAGTAAAAATATTACCAATATATAATAGAGAAGGGGTATCGCAAGCTACAAATGAAAAATATCCAAGTCTCATTACAAATGCAAACCTATAAAGTCACATACAATTCGAATACTACAATATCTAACAGAAATCTTCAAAGCCAAAAGAGCCTGGAAAGATGTATTCCAAGTTCCAAAAGACTACAACTGTCAAACAGAATTTTAGACCAAGAAAAACTATCTATTATCACAGCACTTGGGAGGAAGAAGCAGGCAGATCTCTGTGAATTCAAGGTCAGCCTCATCTACAAGAGCTATGTCCAAGACAGGTGACAGGCCCCAAAGGTACAGAGAAACGCTGTCTCAAAAAACAAAAAACAGAACAAAACAAACAAACAACAAAAAAAAAACTCTTAAAACTGAAGAAGTAAATTTTTTCATGATAAAAACAGATGACAAATAGGTAACTATTAAGACTATTCCACTGTGAATACTGGCAAGAACAGTTCAATCTGAAGAAAAAATAAATAAAAACACCCAAGTCAGAGGGATCAAACAAACAAAAAAAAATCAATACCAGGACAGGTGCTTATAAAAAGAAACCTGAAAAACAAAACAAATAAAAACTACCAAAAAAAAAAAAATCAACAAACCGACATGAGTTAACAAGTTATATAAATAACTCTGAATACAAGTGGTCTAAACTTATCAACGAAAAGACAGATTCACAGACTGGGTTATAAATCCATCTTTTTGCTTCCTCCATGAAGCATATCAGACCATCAGTGATAGCTACCACCTGAGGGTAAAGGATGGGAAAAGGCATTCCAAGCACATAGAACTAAGAACATAAGATAGCTATTCTAGTATCTAACGAAACAGATTTCAAACAAAAATTAGCAAAGATAAGGGCATTTTACACTCATTAAAGGGAAAATGCACCAACATGATGGTGTAAACCTAAGCATACGGCACCAAACACAGAGGCACCAAGTTCAATATCAGAAATACCATTCAATATAAAATTCACAGACTGACCCCAATAGAGTGATAGTGGGTATTTCCAATACCCCACTTTCACAGATAGAAAGGTCATCTAGAAACAACAATAAAAAGCCTAGAGTTAGTAACACCATGAGTCAAATGGACCTAACAAATACCTATAGAACACTCCTCCCAAACACTAAAGAATACACATTCTTCTTTTCAGTAGCCCATGGAGCTTTCTCCAACATCAACCACAGATGAGGGCATAAAACAAGTCAACACTCACACAAACACTGAAATAACATTTGCTTTCTATCTGAACACGATGGAGTGACACCGGCTATGAACAGCAATGGAATTAACAGAAATTACACAAATTCATGAAAATAAATAATACACTTTTGAAGAAGAATTTGACAAAGGCAGAAATGAAAGAAATTTTTAAATCCCTAGAATTGAACAAAAATAGAAACAAAACATGCCACAATATGTGAAACAAGGTGAAGGCTTCTAAGAAGAGACTTCACAGAACTAAGCGCCTAAACCACTTAAAAAAAAAGATAGGGACACCAACCATTTTGGGGATCAAATGACCCTTTCACAGGGATCACCTAAGACACTGGAAACCACAGATATTTACAATACAATTCATAGCAATAGCAAAATTGAATTAGCAAAGAAAATAATTTTATGGTTGTCTGTCAGCACAACATGTGGAAATGTATGAAAGGCAGCAGCACTAGAAGGCTGAGAACGGCTGCATTAGGAGTTGAATGAGGAGTGCTCCTAGTTTATGTCAATTGACATAAGCTACAATTATCCGAGCAAAGAAAACAGTAATTGAGAAAGTGCCTCATTAAGATCAACCAGTAGGTAAGGTTGTGGGGTATTGTCTTGACTAGTGATAGATGTGGGTAAGCTCAGCTCACATCCTTGTGGAAAATTATTTTAAGGTGTGTTGCTTTTATTTGTACTGCATTTGTTTAAATCTGTGAAGCTGTGACTCTTTCCCTAAAACACCTGATGGTCCAATAAAGAGATGAATGGTTAATAGTGAGGCAGGAGAAAGGATAGATGGGGCTGGCCTGCAGAGAGAAGACATAGGAGGAGAAATCTAAGGAAGAAGGAGCAAGAGAATAAGGGAGGAGGGAGCAAGATAAAACAAGGAGTAAGGATATCGGGAGCCAGCCATCCAGCCAGCCTCGAAATAAGAGTGAAAGTAAGATTTACAGAAATAAGAAAAGGAAAAGTCCAGAGGCAAAAGGTAGTCAGGATAACTTAAGTTTAGAAAAGCTGGCAAGAAACAAGTCAAGCTAAGGCCAGGTGTTTATACTTAAGAATAAGCCTCTCTGTGTAATTTATTTGGGAGCTGGCCAAATAAATGTGGCGAGCCCCCCAAAAAGTCAAAAGAGTAAAAAGAATAAAAAGAAACAACATCATTTTGGTGTTCCAATATTGGGCTAGAATAAAAAACCAACAACACATGCTTGGGCAAGGGATCCTGTATAACGTCAGAAAGCAGGCTGAGCAAATCATAAGGATAAGCAGTGTTCCTCCAACACCTCTGCTTCAGTTTCTGCTTTGAGTTCTTGTCCTGACTTGCTCCAATGATTAAAGTGCAGCCTGAGAGTTGGAAGATGAAATAAACCTTTACCTCCCCAAGCTGCTTTGGCCATGGTTTTCTTATCACCATTAACAGAAACCCTAAATAAGACAGAGGGGGAATATGATCAAAGCACAATATATGAAATTCTCGTGAACTAATAAGAAAAAAGAGTCAGGTCAATGTGCTACCATTATACCATAAGGAATGAAAAAAAAAGAAGGGCACATAAAATAAAATTTGTGTAATTAAATAAGATTAGAGAAAGACAAATACCATAGAGAACCAAAGAACAAGAAAGAAAATCAAAACCCAGGTTTTGACTTAATAAAACTGATACACATTAACTATAATGTGCAAAAGGGAAAAAGGAAAGACTTATAAATTTATTTTAGTATTTCACAAATTAGTAATTAAATGATTCATTCTTTAAGCCTCATTCTTAGCATCTCATTGATTTTTTTTTAATTCCTTAAGGATATTCATTTAAGGATAGCACCCTTTGTTTTGTGTGTATCTCAAATGTAAGCACTGGTCCGGCTGTATAGTGGTGCACAATAAAAAGTAATTGAATGATTATCATTAAAAACTATTATTGTAATTTATGACATTAATCAAAAAAATAAAGTAAAAAGCTCAATTTGATAGTTGAAGAAAAATATTTGACAATGACTAGCAGTGGTGGTGCACACCTGTAATCCGAAATAATCAAAAGCCTGAGGCAGTAGCTTTCCAGGTACAAGGAATTCCTTACCTACACACTGAGTTCCAGGTCAAGGCTAGGCAGCTGAGTGAGAGAGATCCTGTCACAGAACAACTTGTGCTTACTTGTTCTGAGCAAAGGCTTACACTAGATGCTTGAAGAAGAATTTTGAGCATGTTAGTATCACAAAATACTGTTTAGTTAAAAACACAAAGCAGTGGAAATGGATTTCGTGATTTCAATTCACATATAAGGCCTTCTCTCAAATTTCAAGAGACAATACTTATGATGGAACTTTTAAACATCACAGTTAAAGACAGTAACATGCATACTGTTTATCTGTCGTGTTTATCCCCCAATATACCTATGAGATAACATATTTTCATGAGGAAAATGATAAGCAAGCTCTAATAGGGCTAAAAATGAAAAGTGGGGATACTGGTGAAAAAACAAATTCAAGGTAGATAAATATAAACAAGTTATCAAATAAATAGGAGAAATATTACAATTGAAGGAACTAGACATAATTCCTCTGGGGAAGTACAAAAAAAAAAACAAACACAAAACAACAACAAAAAAATCCCTAAGGTGGGCTGGGCTGGCTAAGACAGCTGGCTTTTCACAAAGATGAGTCATGGTTTATCATCTTCACAAATTCTAAGAACTGTACGCCAAAAGACGTGGAACACTTGACTACATATATTTTTTTTCTAAGCATGTCAGCTCATGAGAAGCAAAAAGGACACAAAGGACTAATCTGAGTATCCTAAGGCATATTAGGAAAAGGAGAGAAGATAACAGAAAATAAAATTAAGGTCTTTTCTATAAAAGAAAAATAAATCCTTTTATTTTGACATGTGTAAAAGATTCCAATATACAAGGAAGTGATCACACTGAGACACCCTGACCTCTTACAGTGAAGTGTCCACAACGTTTCTACTCAGAAGAGCATTGCTGAGAAAACAGACCTGCACAACTTGAGAGAAAGCCATGACAGTCATACAGTATTACTTTACAAAGTTGTTGTATACCTTAAAATGTAAGCAAATCATGGAGGAGGAACTACAGCTACTGATTTACTAGACCAGCAGAATCCCTAAAGATTAATCCTTATACCCACAGAAGAGAAAAACAGGAAGCTTGCTGTGAGACTGTATCTCCCAGAAATGTCAAAAAAGCTATGACCACGAAGTCTCATTAAAATGGCTGCCTAAAGAAGACCTGAACAAGGGCAACATCAATAGACATGCTAACATGGAAGGGTGAATGCTCATGAGGCCTCAACTTTGCTCAAAGAACTAGGGGCAACTAAGGAACGCCGAGAGCAAGAGACATAACCTTTCCCGGGAGGAAGTACACCAACTGGTTATTCAATACCAATGGCCAGCACTGAAAAACATATACATGCAATATATACAAGTAACAGTATATGGACTGAACAGGTTATGTGTGTGTGTGTATATGTAAATATATATTTTACGTATAAACACATGTATGTAACAACAATTAAAGATAAATGGTCACGAGTTTGAAAGAGAACAAGGAGGGTACATGGAAGGGCTAGGAGGGAAGAAAAGAAAAGAGGAAATAATATATTATAATCTCAAATAATTTTTAAAAACATATTTAAGCAAAAATATGAGCAGATCAATAAGGCTAACTAACATTCGATTGGGAAGAAAAAAAGACATTCAAAAGAAGAACTAAAAGAGAAGAAAAACGGAAACAAGGACCTTATATAGTCAATTCAGGAGACATAATTGTAGACTTAAATTTTCTTATAAAATAGGAAAAGACAGGTGGAGCACTGCGAGTTTGAGGTCCGCTTAGTTTACACAGTAGACTCTAGGCCAGCCAGGGCTACATGGAGACTGTCTCAAAAGATGGGGAAAAAGTAAAAGTCTTCTCATAAAGTTTATTTGAATAAAATAAGAGTAGACTGTTTTGAAAATGTGTTCATAAAAGTAAGTATTAGAGAAAGAATAATTCAATTGGTAAGGTAAGTAAAATGGTTACAACTCACTCATAATTGGAAAACAAAAAAAGATTATTTTTGAGGACCCAAATGTAGGAAATGATGAGTCATTGTGAACCAGATTTAGCAACATGTACTAACAAACAAAATTAAAAGAAGAATAATAGTGATGTGTGTGTGTGTGTGTGTGTGTGTGTGTGTGTGTGTGTGTATGATTTCTTTAAAAAACAGGTTATTGTCAAGAGATAAAGGAGGAAGGTTATCAAACCAAGCCTCATAAAATGTCAAGAATGGTTACTGAGAGATCTAAACACAGACACTTCTGGTAAAACTTCAGAATTCTATTTTTTAAAAACATAAAGAAAATCCTAAAATTCATCATGTTATCTACAAAAGACCAAACCACACTGAAATCTAAATGCTACCAACACAAATCATAAGAATTGTTAAGATTTTCTGAGAAAAAAATGAGCTTGGAATTCCATAATCAAATTTGCTCACAACTGAGTGTCAAATAAAGAGCAGTTTCAAACTACAAACATTTAAACAGTTCACTCACCTCCATAACCAATTACTCAATATTGTATTCTGAACCCAATGAGCCCTAACTTTTTCTGTATTACACAGATGATTTCTTTCCTAATCTTCCTCCTTCATAGTATACATACCCTTATAAAGTGGATATCTTATTTTGAGGACTTCAGCTCTAACCAAGTAAAAAGAAATCTGAGAAAGAGAAAACACAAGTCAAAAAAACAAGAAAGCTATAGTCTCAGGGGACAAGGAAGAATTAGAAAGAGTTAAGAGAAGAATCTATAAGAATTTGTTCTTTGTAATTTTTTTCAGTGGGTAATAATATAGAAAGGAATATAGATATTTTATGAGACCAACTTTTTTTCTGCTGTGTGCATGTATTCACATATTTCTAGGATTAAATATTTTAACACTGACTCAGAAAATACTGAAGAAAATATAGAGCATTATATAAATATTTTGATGATATAAATTAGCGGAAGGACTGGGCAATTGAGTTGTAGGGAAGGAAACAAGACTGTTACTCACAGAGATGGTAACACTGACCACAGCCAAGGAAGAGAACTTTCACAGAAACCTACTAACACAACTACAGGCAGGCATGGTTCAGGAACAGAACTTAGTGTTGGTCAGCAATTTCCCTCTGTAACTGAAAGACTTGTATGACTGGAACTTCCATTTTAAAATGTATATTTTAAGCAGGGGGGAAGAAGTACATATTCAGTATGCCAATTTTAAAAACAGAAACTATATTTGATTGTCAGGCAGCTCATAAACAGTCCTATCATCCCATAACCCCTGGAGTGTACAGGGTGTGTGTGAGTGTGTGTAAAACTGTGTGTGTGTGTAACTGTGTGTGTGTTATGAGGGTCCACTGTTGTTTTGCTAAATCATGTTGCCAAACAGCCTTCCAAACATTTATATTTATACATATAAACCTATGCTAATCCCAACAGTCAGAAGAGCCTCTTTCTGTAGTAGATAGTATTTAATGAGATTCATAACTTGTCAAAGTGCTGAGAAGAAGTGATCATGTGTGCTCAATAAGACATATCTATCAGCCTCTCTCTCCCTATTCCTACATAGCTCAGGGAATAGTTCAAAAAAGGGGGCCGAGAGAATGAAAATGCCTGAGAACAGGAAGAAGTGTAGTAATAGGAGCTGCAGGCTGTGTTCCGCCACCCAGCTCCCGCCACCGGCTAGCTTTACGCCAGAAATAACAACACACAAACTGTATTCTTTTAAACACTGCTTGGCCCACTAGCTCTAGCCCTTACTGGCTAATTCTGATATCCCGATCAACCCATTTCTTTTTATTATTTTTTTTTAATTTTTTCGAGACAGGGTTTCTCTGTAGCTTTTGGGTCCTGTCCTGGAACTAGCTCTTGTAGACCAGGCTGGCATCGAACTCACAGAGATCCGCCTGCCTCTGCCTCCCGAGTGTTGGGATTAAAGGCATGCGCCACCACCGCCCGGCATCAACCCATTTCTAATAAACCGTGTAGCACCGGTCTTACCGGGAAAGATTCAGCATGTCTGACCTGGCAGCTTGCTTCGTCGCATGCGTCTGTCCGGGAGAGAGGGGCATGGCCTCTGTCTGAGGCGTCTTACCTCACTTCCTCTTCCTCCCAGCATTCTGTTCTGTTTACTCCACCCACCTATGTTCTAAGCTATGAGGCAAGCAGTTTGTTTATTACTTAACCAATGAAATCAACAGATTGATATATGACACTCCCACATCAAAGAAGTGCTACGAAACGTTATCTTCTAGACATAATGTGGTCCTTATAGCTGAACCAAATCAAAGCTGCCATAATTGCAGTCTAGAAGTGAGAGATGGCAGTCCTGAGGCCTTATATCCAGCTAAGGAACCATACTGGCAATTGATCGCTACTGTGAAGAAAGAGTAATTTTTCACTGGGGTATTACAATAGACTATTCGCTCATGCACCAAACAATGGCCTCACACCCACATGCACTAACTGGACTCACTGGGTAACTAAGGGAGTGGGGAGGATGCGATGGGTAAGCCATCAAGCCTGATGACCTGAGTTTGATCCCTAGAACCAAGACAGGGCAGGGAGGAAACTGATTTCCCAAAGACGTCCTCTCACCTCCACCTGTGCACCACAGCACACATGTACACATACACAAACAATATAATAGAAAACTAACATTTTTAAAAGGACATGAAGTTGGGTGGGGCTTCTTAGGAGTTATCTAAGAAGAGTCAGACAAGTGGATATGATGAGAATATATTTTATACACTTATGAAAATTTCAAAAACAAAATTACTTTTAAAAGCACTAGGTCCTATTCAGCTCTACATAAATTAACAGAAATATCCCAACTCTATATTCTTTCTAAAAATCAGCTACAGGCCATCCAGAACATGTGTATGCCTGGTACCATAATACATTCATGCCATGAGATCTTCGGGTATCATTTTTAAAATCATCCTTTGTAATGTAATAATATCTGTGTCACGTTTGGAACAAAAATATGTCCAAATGTTTTATTACTTGTATAACTACATAGATACAGGGCATACTGTATATGCTTTGTATAGAAGCCCACGGCATTTGTGTTTATAGATATGTATTCTTAAGATAAATAAAGCAAGATGTTTCACCTTTAACGATCATTTCCAAAAGACAGTTAACAGCAATTTTTAAAATCAGCTTTACTTAGCAGTCTATGTGGTGGCTAGTTTTGATTGAACTTGCCACAAGGTAGTTATCTGAAAGAAGCGACCCTCAACTGAGAAAATGCTTCCATAAACTCCATCTGTAAGGCATTTTCTTAATTGTTAGTAATTGAACCAGCCCACTGTGGGTGGCTCCCTCCCTGGGCTGGTGGTTCTAAGTTCTATGGGAAAGCAGGCTCAGCAAGCCATAGGGAGCAAACCAGAAGCAGCACTCCTCCATCCCTCTGTATCAGCTCTGCCTCTGAGTTCCTAACCTGTCTGAATTTCTGTCCTTCGATGATGAACAGTGATATGGAAGGAAGTCAAATAAACCCTTTCCTCCCCAACTTGATTTTTGGTCATGGTGTTTCATCACAGCAACAGAAACCCTCAGACAGTCTGTAAGTGACAGTCTTTTTAACACCTGCAGAATGCAAACAGCACATTGAATCGGAGCAGTAGGCAGACTACTCACCATGCCAACCTCATAATCTCTGAATTATTTTCAAATCACTCATTCATGTATTCATACACTTTCTCTTAATCATTAACTCCGTGAGTATCTGTAAGGCGCCTACACTGATTTGGGTCCTACAGAAAGAAGCAGACAGTCCTTACTTTCAATTTAATATGCACTCAGGTGTTTTAGGTATAATTTTTTACACTTCAATTCTGTTTAAGAGAATAAGCAAGGCAGCAGAAATCTGACCCTCTGTTTTTTTTTTATAAAAAGTTTAAACTGACTAAAATTTGTTCTTACTCAAATATATGTACACATGTGTGGGTGATGATGTATGTAAGTAACACAAGCATAATAAAAAGGACAGGGTCACTGAAGGATGCTCTTAACTCTAAACCATCATCTTCAAGTTCATGAAGTCAATAAGAACACATTTACTTTAGTATCTACTTACATTTTGAAAATTTTAACCAATGGTTTAAAGCTATGACAAGTCAAAAATTACCCAAATTGTAGCTATCTTAGCAAACCATGTACAAAGTTGATACAAGTTCACAAAATGAATAATACATTTATGGAATTTTAAGTTTTTAAAGACATTTCAATTAAAGAAACAAATTGCAGATTATAATTTAATCTTATATCTTCATGTAGCAACAATCTGAGTGTGTGAGAGAGAATTTTTTAAATCTACTGTCACAAGATATTAGTTCTAATACAGAGGTTGGCAAGGAATGGCTGTTCCAGAGGGCCAGAACTTAGTCCAAAATAATTAGCCTCTGGACCTAGAACATTCTATCTCCACAGTACTGAAACTGTAACCAGCCAGTCTCTATAGACTCCTTTCAGAAGTTTTTGTTCACAGCCAAAAGAGCTTATTTTCATAAGTTTTCATTCAGAGTTCATTCTGTTGGCCAAACATCACATTTTGTGCATTCGAGAGTCATGTGTTGCTTATTAACTATTATAAGGTCTCTCATAGCTAGGAATCTTATTCCCATCACTGAATGTAGATAAGCCTGAGTAGTGGGCAAGACAGCACTCTTAGAAGAGAGAAACAGCTCACAAAGGCTATTAAGAAGGAAACTGCAGGATCATATAAAACCTATTAGCCATTAGGATTCAGGTCTGAATTTTTTTCACCCTTTCTATCTGACATAATATTTACATGTGACATAGATTATTGTGTCTAAAATTAAATAATAATGAACACAATTTGGCCTAATGGAGTGAAGATTATGGATGAAACAAATGTCTAAAACAAAATTTACTTTATTGACTATACAGCTCCCTCTATTTACAGTTACTTTCATTTGATGAACTATCTCATTTATATCTAAGCGAATAGAAATGGTACTTTAAAAAGGAGTTACTGTAGTGTTGTCTCTCCTTTACATAACTAAAACATTAATTAATGTTTAATCTCAGCAGACTGTACTATGGAACATTTTAGATAACAACTAAATTAAGAAAAGCAGTACTTAAAATATAAAAAATCATTAATATTATTATTAGTCATTGATCTCTTTAGTACAATTTGGATAAGAAGAATTAAACAAAATCTTTGTGGAGTTGAAGTTTAATCTATAGACTAGACGCTTGTTTTTTCTTGTGCCCTTGCCAGGCCTTTAGCCTGCTATCTTTATCATCAGGCCCTCATAAAATTCCTAAGTTAAAGGCCTGGCACGTTCACAGGAGAAGCAGCAGGAAAATGCAGAATTGTGCATTTAAGGAATGTCAGGAGACAAAAGACAAATGATAAGAAATACGAAATCAAAACCTTTCAAAGATAAGAAAAACCAAGACAACACAAAAACCAAAATGGTTTCAAAATTTCAAAACTGAACAATACTGGAAATGAGCTCAAAACCAGAATTCAATATGCCTTCAGGGATCCAAAAGCAAGTAAGCAAATCAAACCAAATATCAAGATCAAAATGCTTACTCACAAAGCAACCAAATCAGATACTGTAAACCAAATACCTTGAAAGCAGACAAAAATGGTACCTAATAAAATAGGATCCTTCTTAACCAGCTCAGAGTGCAAAAAAATGGATCCTCGACCAAACTAACAGGGATCCAGAGCCCTGAAAAACTCACTAATAATCCACCTGAGGACAAAACACCAGATACACTGTATTCAATGAGTCCATTCAGGTACTTGGCTTCCATTCATGAGAGTCATCCCATGAAAAGAGGGTCATTCTCAGGACCTGAGGTTAGGCACCATAACTGTCAATGTAAAAACATAGTTCTCATCTTAAAGGGAATAAGCAACAGTCCACAGTGGCCAGTCTCTTCCTGGTGGTGTTGGGGGTGCTCCAGGGCCTCGCCTGGACAACTGCCCCTAGATGGAGCCCTGCAGGCAATACAGAGTGCCATATATCTGCCCCTTCAGACATGGCCATTCCTGTCAGGACCCTGCATGCAGGTAGACCTTCTTTAGGGGCAGAGAAGAGCTGACATACTGTGTGTTTCCAGTCTGGTGTTGTAGTTATGGATCCCTGGGCTGTCATACCTACCTGGCTGGAGGACTTGTTGGTCCCCATCTATATTGATGTAGTTCTTGTGACTGTAGAAATATTACTTGGAACCACAGGCCACCATACTGGATTGGTTTGCACATCTGCAGCCCAAGGAGGCGGTAGCATACTTTCTTAGCTATCATTATCCAAGTTCAGATGTTGCTCCTCCATTTGATGACATGTGCAGGCTCTATGACATGCCCTTCCCTGTCAGCTGCATCATGTTCCCACTCTCTGATAGGTACACACATAGATGACCATGGCCTTGAAGTTGGAGAGGTTTTCTAGCAGGTGTCCGTTGTGCGTGAAGCAGCTGATTCTGAAGGCATGGCCTGGATGAAGCTTGCTGATGAGCGTACATAGGCTAGCCACACCTATGGATCCTTAATCTACCTGAAGCTACACTTCATTCTGGAGGTTATGTTAACAGAAGCTGGTTCATGACTTCAACTCCCCCTTGGTCAACTGTCTAAGCTCACCGTGTGTGGGACACTGGTACCATATGGAACTGGACATGACTGAAAGGCAATGTGCATAAAGACAGGGCTAGTTTGCTTTTCTTCAATATCAGTTCTATGATAAAACTCAGCCTTTTTCTTAGTAAAATAATTTGCTCACAAGCTACCTGACCATTTCCTTAATGCTTCTTCATGAATTACAAACTATACTGCAGTTAATTATACAATGATCAGTAAGGTTTTGCTCCATGCCTTAAACTTTATGTCTATTGATATTATTTCACTTGATCTTCTAAAAAAGTACTGTGAATGGGGAGGGAGCGTAGAGAGATGGCTCAGTGGGTAAGAGCATTTGTTGCTCCGTCAGATAAAGTGGAATAGATTTCCAGCACCCCACAAAACTGTCTTCAATACCTCCTAGAGCATCAGGCTGCATGTGGTTTCAAGAGATTCATATATACAAAACACCCAAACACATAAAATGAAATATTAAAATATTAATGTAATCAATAAAAATTTGAATAAAGATATTTAAAAAGCCATGTGAAGAGCCTACTTCAGATAAGAAAAATTTAAATGCAAAAAATACCTGACATAATCTTACGGTATAGATTTTTTTTCTAAAACATCAGGAAATCAGAAAATAAACTCATAATTTCTAGTTGAAAATATGACTACTTTTTCAATTTGAAGTTCCTTTTGATTACTATATTTTCATCTATATGCTTGGTATAATAAGTCAAATTTATTATTAACTAGACTTTAAATTAGGCCACTGCTACAGAATGACATACTTCGAAAAGCTATACATAATTTACTGCCTTCAAAAACAAAGCAAAAAGTTAAACTACTGTTAAAAGAATAATTCAGAGAATATTATCAAATTGAGATATTAGACTTAGTTTCAAAAGCATTGTGGACTCTCTAAGCCTCACTTTCCTATTCATAAAAGGAGAATAATAAATTCAAAATTCTAGTGTGTTCAAGAGGAACACACACAAGATATTTACTAGAGTCTGGTACAGAGAAAGCACTTATAGTCTTATTTGTGTATTAATATAAAACTCAAAAATAGAATTAACTTAGAAAACAGCATTATCAGGAACAATGAAAGAAAGAATTTTACTCAAATAAGGTTTTTAGGCTTATCCCTGCTTTTTTACTCCTTATCATTGGGCCCCCATCTGTTTTTCTATTGGCTATTAACTTAGATGCTCTCATGGTGCTTATCTCTAACAGCTTTATCTACTTTTTAATCCATGAAGTGAAGGTCCTTGATACCCAAGCATTCTCCCAGGAATTACATAACCTGAGGGAACTTCATGGAACTATGGGATTGACTTATATCTCTATTGAGTTGTTGAATACCTCTATCAAAGCTCACTAAAGTGACTCTTATAAATCTATGTATATAACTTTGTTAACTTAAAAAACCAAGGCCTGGAGACTCTAGGGGAGATGTAACAGAGGAGGGTGAGTCTGCAGAGCATAAATAAATAAATAAGGCAGGTCCTAAGGGAAGATGCATTTAAAAAGTGGTCTCATGATATTGGAAGAAAAGACGGTGGAGCAGAGCAGTGCAGCGAGAGCAGGCTAGAGACTGGGCAGCAACCCAATGGGAGTGCAGCTGCAGCACACAAAGGAACATGTCGTTGCAGTTTGATTGGTCCTCAGTCTGCCTGCAGGATCAGGCAAGCATGCCAGGCCTGCAGCATGGAGCCACCTTTTCTGCAGCTCATGGGGCTGCAAGCGCAATGGTTGTATCCAGTAAGTGTGTGGGGTGGCCAGTACCAAGGGCAAAGAGGTATGCAGCAAACCCGGAGTTCTCACAGATCTACTCCTCCTCACACCTGTTGATTTTCAACCTACTAGCAACAAATTCCTTGGCCTTCTAAATCTCATCTACTTAACATGCTATCAATCTTTCTCATGTAAACTTGCTGGATAGCTTTACTAGCTCTGAAGATAAATCCTCCTTTACTGTTTGATAGCAGATTTAATCCTTTAATACCTTTCTACTAATACATCCCTGCTCTGTCACCAGTTTACATAAAATCCACATGGTATCACTTCCAACACTTTCTAGAGGGCATGCTTAACAATACACTCTTCTGTTCCATTACCATCACCTCCAGGTAAATCCTCTATTCCTCAAGATCACCACCTTTATTTGAACTGATGAATAAAGCACAAAAAGCCTCCAAAAAAAAAAAACAGAATAACAGCTTTCAAAGAGTATAGATTTTATTAATTAGTGCTTTTTTAAACTCACAGCTGTCAAACAATCTGCTTCAAAGTAAAGGTATTACCAAATGATGAAATAACTAGTTGAAGAGATTATATTTAAATATCACAAGAGCTTTCAGACTATTCATAATGGTAGGTCCTAGACAAACATATCTATTGCAACTTAAATTGTAAAATTATTAATCCAATTCCAAGGCTGTCCTAGAGTCACTAACTGTTCACAGACCTATAAAGTAATAGCTCCATCATGCCACACAGATTTATTAAACAGAGCCAGTAAGTGTGCTCTAAGATGAACTGACCAGTTTTTCGATTCATATACCCTTCCACACATGTGATGGCTGATCTTGCTGTCAACTTCACAATATCTGGAATCAACTAAAACTCAAGCAGCTGGACACATTTTTGAGAGTGTCTTCACTGAATTATTTGAGATGGGAAGACCTACCGAATCTGGATCATTTGAGATTAGAGTTCCACCTTAAATCTGGGCTACACATTCTAGTGGCAACACATGTAAAAGAACAAGTGAGAAGCTAAGTTTTGCTTCTAGCCTGCTTGGCCTCACTCTCACAGGTAAGTTCATTCCCTAACTGGCATTAGAGCCTTCTTCGGGATTCCAATATAGTCTAGAGACCAGCTAAAACATTCAGCCTTGTGGACTAAGCAGCTATTCCTAGCCTTTATGTCAAGAGATGGCCACTGCTGGGCTAGCCAGACTACAACCTGTAAGTCCCCTTTAAATATATATATTTATGCTATCCGTTCTGTTCCACTAGAGATGCCTGAATAATATCCGTAGTTGTCACTTACTCCTACCTGGCAATTAAAGAATAACACAAGCCACAGAAATATACTTTTTGTTAGAACTCAAAGAATCCAATAAAGGGAGCAGCATCAACTATATCTCCAACACCACTCATGGCAGGAATGAATTTGCGGCTCTTAATCCTCAGTGTTTGTCCAGGCTGGGTTTGCTGTTATTGACACACGCTATGGTCATCTGGCAAGAGGAACCTCGATTGAAAACAATGCCTCCACTGGATTAGCTGTAGCCACATTTGTAAACATTTCCTTGATTACTGATTAATGTGGGAGGATCTAATGTAGCCTATATTCAATAAGAGTTTAGACCTCCCACATCCAAAAATAAATACAAATAATACAGGCTATTACCACTGCTCTTGGATGCCCACCAGACCCTCATGGGAAGATACTGCACATTTTAATCTCAGGGCACACAGAGAATTCCAGTGGATACTGACTGGGAAGCGTCCTTCCTGATGGCTAACTTTCATAGTACAACAGGGTGCTACGTGCTGTGGGATGATCTTTCTGTATGCTGTGAATATGGATTGTTCCCACTGGTTAATGATAAAAGTTGGCTGACCAATAGTCAACCAGGAGAAGTTTGGCAGAACAATCAAACTGAGAACTCAGATGAGAAGGGGTGGAATCAAGAGAGATGCCAGTCAGTCACCAAACAAGCAGGACGTGTTGAAAATGAGGTAAAAAGCCTTGAGTCACATGACAAAGCATAAAAATATGGGTTAACTTAAATGTAAGAGTTAGCTAGTACTATGTCTGAGCTATTGGTGAAGCATTACTAATTAGTTTAAACCTCTAAATGATTATTTGGAAGCGTCTATGGGACAGAGAGAGCAGAGAAACTGCCATTTACAGCTATGCATGCTGTTGAAAGAGAAATATCAACAGTCTTACCTATCTGTGAAGCCTAGAAGCTAAAATAACTACCTGCCTGGCATGATACAATAGTGACATAAATATTTTAAGGTAAGCTTATAATATTCAATTGTTTTCTGATTCAATTTATGAACAGCTACCCAGGAGAAAATGCATACCTGGTACTGTAAATCTGGTCAAGAGCTCATGGCAGGAGAGCTCATGGGCCCTAGGAATGAACTTATGTGCTGGCTAGTATTATGTCAACTTGACACAAGCTATAGTCTTCTGAAAGGAGAGAACCTTAATTAAGAAAATTCCTCCAGAAGATCAGGCTCTAAACAGACAGTCCTGTAGGGCACTGTTGGTAGGGACACCCCTGAGATGGTTTCCTGAGTTCTGTAAAAAAAAAGCAAGTTAAGCAAGTCATGAAGAGCAAGCCATTTAACAGCAACAACTTATGACCCCTTGCAATAGCTCCTGTCTGCATGTTTCTACCCTCCCAGTCTGAGTTCCCGCCTTGGCTTCCCTCAATGGACTGTGATATGTAAGTCAAATAAACACTTTCCTCCCCAAGCTGCTTTGATCATTGTGTTTCATCACAGCAATGATAACCCTAATTGAGACAACTTTCTTTCAAAATGGGCACAGCACCAAATTGCCCTCTGAATATATACCTCTATAGCAACAGATCAATACAGCTCCCAGACCTCCTCAGAGAAGCTTAAGCAGGGGACCACTGAGCAAAGTGGGGTGAATATGAGCAAACTACACTGCATGAATGTATGAAATTATCAAAGAATAAAATATTAAATCAGTAAGAGTTTAACTATAAGTCACAATCAAAAGATACATTGTAATATTTTGTGACTTTAATTCCATAACTCAATTAGAAAAATAAAACCTAGTAACCTTCAGTGAAATGTAAGTTTAAAACATACATATAACAAAAAATTAAGTATTAAAATAAGCATGTTATGAGCCCATAGTAAAATTTAATTTCTCAATATTTGGTCATTTTCAGTTCTGGAAACAGTAAACTCATGTAACAGTGTTTCTCTCCTTAAAATGCAACAAAATCTTACAGAAGAACAAAAGAGACAATCACAACATTGGTAGTAGGTCACCGGTCAGTATATTACACTGTTGTGTAATTAAAGCTGTAGCAATATCGCAGATTAACTCAATAAGTGCCTAAAAACTTGACTTGCTTGCAAAGTTTGAAGAGCTGTTCCATGTGTAGTAAGTTACGCAGACATGTATCATTTGCCAAACACTAACAAATTATATTGGGAAGTTATCATTTTTATGAGAATCTTATTTTTCTCAAACAACATTGAAATCTGTTTCATATTCTGCATCTGGTCAACTGAGACAATCTTACAGATTTTGTGAGAATACACAGGTCTCTGTTCCATTTTCCCTGAGTTTGTCTACAAGGAAAGAAGTCATGTTTATTTCAAGAAAACCTATTCACAATGCATTATCATTTTATAGCAATCAGGATAGCTAAAAAATAAGATACGATATAA
Source organism: Microtus agrestis (assembly GCA_902806775.1). NCBI lineage: Eukaryota > Metazoa > Chordata > Mammalia > Rodentia > Cricetidae > Microtus > Microtus agrestis. The sequence continues at coordinate 358,451 of CADCXT010004863.1, forward strand.
AGCTAATGTGACAGAATATGAAAGAACAAGAACTACAGCTCACTATTATAAGGTTACAGATGCATAAATTATATATACTAAAAATAAACCACAGTGGAATTAAACTACAAAGATAGAGATGGTTGAGAAATTTCAAAACACCTGGACATTAAAACATTGCTAAATATACTTAAATTAAAAGACAACTTATTAAAATTTGTGGATGTACCAAAACAACCTTTAAAAAGAAAGCTATTGGCCAGGCAGTGGTGGTGCACGCCTTTAATCCCAGCACTCGGGAGGCAAAGGCAGGGAGATTTCTGTGAGTTCGAGGCCAGCCTGATCTACAAGAGCTAGTTCCAGGATAGGCTCCAAAGCTACAGACAAAACCTGTCCTGAAAAAACAAAAACAAAACAAAAAAACAAAACAAAACAAAAAAAAAAAAGAAGGAAAAAAATTTAAAAGTTATTAACAATGAATGAATATATAGTTGATCTCATATATTTGTGGAGTCAAAAAGTGCAGACTAAAATGATATTTTTTAAGAAACAAACTGCATGTATACTGAACACACAAGGCTCAGAAACATTGTAAAAGATGAAGCAGAAAGATTATAAAAGCTAGCAAACTCAGGGAGTTTGATGTGAAATTCTCTCCCATAAGGTCAGCAGCTGTGCTCATGAAGTCTAAACATGAGCTGTGCAGGCACAACAACAGCCATGGTTAAGCATAAAGTGAAAAGATCACAAGGCCTCAGTCTGTACACACAACTGTAGATAACAAAGGAAAATAGGAGAAAAGTCTTCCAGAGGGAGACCAACTGACTATCCACTATCAAATGGCCAGCCCCGAAACATACATACAAGTAACATTATACACAGATGGGCAGATTATATTTAAGAGAGAAAGAGCGTGTGTGTGTGTGTGTGTGTGTGTGTGTATTCATGTAACAACAAAGAAAAAAGGGGTTTAAAGGGAGGAGAAAGAAATGATGTAATTATAATCCTAAAAATAAAAGAAATAATAAAAAATAAATTAGAACAATTCTTTACAAACTGTTGGAAGATCCAACCTATCATAACCTTAATACTAAACCAAATCAGAACACTACCAGAAAAGTACAAATAAGTATTTGTCATAAACAGAAAATTCCCCAAAACAAAGTAGAAAAATCATAACCAACAGTAAATTGTCAGGTTCAAAAAAACTCCATTTCCTGGTGGCAAGACAAAAGCCAGCATTCCTCAGGAACTTGTGAAGCCAGTTCCCTCTACCAAAGGACCCATTAAAGTAATCACTGCCAAAAGGGACAAATGGCTATGGCATATCACACCTCTGCTGCCCTCCGGGTTCCCTCAGTATCACAAGTACCTGTTACACATTTCAAAGTCCATGCTAGCATCCCAGCTCTTCCCCTAATCTCCCCTACCCTAAACTCTCCCAGTTCACAGGCTTTCTTCCCCTCAGCTACTTATTCTCCCAAAGGTGGGGGAACACGTTTTCTAAATATGTTATTGTTCTACAGGTGTTATTAAAGGTGCTATTACCAGCACACTTTCAAGGTAGGGATGTATGAAACCTATGACAAGCAGAATTTGAGACAATGCTCTGAGGACAATATTGCTTTATGTATTTAGAGAAACTGCTTCGCTACCTAGTCCCTGAGTCCCTGGGACTGACAATCTTCCTATCTCAGCCTCTTGGATGATGGAATTACAAGTGTGTGCCACCACATCTAGTCCTTTAAGTTTTAAATTTGGAGTTTTAGCTATGGAAAGTTCAGTTGCATATAATTATGTTACACAATTCAGATATTATTCCAGTAATTAAGAAATAATGACGACAACAACTCCAGAACATATGAAAAGCCCAATTGTTACTTACTGTGACCTACAGAACTAAAGAGCAGGAAGAACACAGGAGCAGCAGATATTAAGGGGGATAATAAATTGCAAGAGGAAATTTCAAAAGTCACAACTTTATAACAAAATTTATGGAGACTACCTTAGATTAGAATAACACAGCGTTCCAGTAGCACATTATATAGAGCCTCTCTCTCATTTTAAAGACAATACTTCCATGTTTTTGTGAGCGGGCTCAGCAGTTTAGTGTACCTACAACCAAGCCTAACGACCTGAGTTCAATCCCTGGAACCTATGTGAAAGGAAGGAAATCACTCCCTCAATGTCCTCTGACCTCTACATATGAACCGTGGCAAGTACATATGTATACACACACATACACACACACACACACACACACACACACACACATAGTGGGGGTGAGGGCTGTAAAAACAATTTAAAACCCATTTTACTGGGCATGCAATGATTGAACATATTCATTCACTGCATGAGAGACTAAAGCCAAGGCGGGCCGGATCTACCAAAGAGATTACCTCAAAACAACACAAGATACATCAAGTACTTTTTCCTTCACATCACTGTTTTCCTTGACTGGGACCCTACTCAACCAAGGCTTTGCCAGCTACAGCGTTAATAACCTCTGCCTAGACATGCTGTCAAAACACCTGAAGGATTTCTTTACCCTTCTCAGCTACTACGCTACCGACTCCACCTAAGTCCAATGGCTGATAAACACTCTGACCCAACACCACTCTTTTTCCAAGGCAACTCTAACAAAACTGCTTTGACAGCACTAGTCACACCAGAGTAATAAACATGCTTCTACCTCTCCACTGTTATCTACCCTCCAAATTCTTAACTGCACACCTAAATCTGGACCTCGTAGCTGATGGTGAGTCTTCTAAAAATGACTTTAAATTACTAAGGGGTAGGGAGTGCAGCTATGTATATAATCCAAATGTCACTTAAAAAAATGGGCCTAAGCTCAGGAAGGAAAATATGGTTATAGATTCCCCTCCCCTCTATGTTTATAGTGGTAACTTTGGCAATTAAAACAGAATTTAATCATCAAAATTTAGGGGCGGACTGACTGAAAATGTCAAAATTGTCTGCATGTTGCTAAAGACAAAGTGTATTCTGTAGTTTTAACTGACTGCTCAGCTGCATTCCAATTTGTTTCCTGGGGTCTGCAGAGATGGCTGAGGTCAGCACATGTGCTGCTCTTGCAGAGGAGCTAGGTTCAGTTTCCAGCACTGACATGGTGGCTCACAACCATATGTAACTCCCTGCCAGGAAAGCCAAGACCATCTTCTGTCCTCTGCAGGCACTGCATAGAGGCAATCTACTAGTCATGGATACTTGCCTCTCAGGCTACACCCTTCTGGAGCCAGTCTCAGAGATCCCAAATCTAGTCTATAACCAAGTCCTCTCAATTTTGTCTTTCAAATATTTGAAAAATAAAAGCTACTTCAACTCTACTGTTGCCACCCTAAATCATTTCTTGTTCAAATTACTTTATCTCCAAGTACTTGGACTAGAAAGCAGCATCTTAGACGTGCGCGATTCTAACACTGAGCTGCATCAAAAAACGATTACAGCTATATTCAAAGCCATTCCAAACATGTTCTTTGAACTACCAATACAACTACTCCACAAACTTTTAAAAACTTTAACAGCCATCTGACATACAAAAACATTCATTCTATTGTGTTGCTGAAACAAGACAAAGAGCAAGAGAACCAAACACAAACGCCTTCCATATCTGGTCACACACGGCCTCAGATGAACTGCCCCAGGTCTCTACACAGCAGTGCTTTATTTCCCTAACAACCTAAAGGGAACCTCAGCATCTAGATAGATATTCAGAAAGGTGAGACGCTTACCTACGGTAGCCAGCCCAAAGGGCTGGTAGCAAAGGATAACAGACTCCAAGTCATTCGTTGTCACTGCATAGCTTACTCAACTACAGAAACAGTATTGTTTCAAGTTCCTATTTTGCAAAAAGGGAATGGTAGTCCCAGTCTAAATAATGTGAGTTTGTGTATGACACAGTGTTCTATAAACATTAGTCACTGATCATTATCTTTAACATGACTACCAGTCCTCATCTCAATGGATCTGCTTACTTACTGCCACCTGTCAGTGCCACCCTAGAGGGTGGTGGCAGAGAGGTGGTCATTGTCATCATCATCATCATCATTTCTCTAACAGAGCATTCCTTATCCAATTCTCTACAGAAATTAAATCCCCAAAATCTGAAGGCAATAACTATTTTGTTCTCAGAAGTAAACGTTCTCAAGAGTGGTATACAGCTAGTACCATGAAAGGTGCTTCGGAGATGAGTAATTCACTATATCCTCTGCAAGACATTATAGTATTAAAATTTTGATTTTTGCTGGGACCATGGCCAAGGGCTTCAGTGTTTTCCAATGAGTGGCACACAACTGACGCTCACTAGACATTTTTAAAGGACTGAACCTTTAGAAAATAAATAGTGCTAAGCAAGAGATAGACACTGCATGCCAGTATTCTCCCTTCTCTCTGTTCAAAGCTTTTAAAAGTCAGATTCTATATCAGTTATTTCCTTCCAGTTGTGCTGCCTACATTATCTTAAAGCCAAAAAACAAATGCGAATGTGTGCAAACCAGGAAACTAATACTAGCAACAACTAAAGAGAAGGCAGGAGACAGAATCTGCATGTGCAAAACTTAGGACTGTTCTAGGCCAAGGCATAACTTTAGCAAAGCAGTGTCACCCAAAGCATAATGCACATTCCATAGGTAATACTAAACCATCTCAGGCTCTACCTGGGAGAATATTTTTATTTCAAGTTATGGACTGTGCTGATTTGAATGAGAATCCTGTGTTTGATGCTGGGTCCAGCTGGCAGTACTGTTTTGGGAACTATGGAATGTATAGGTGGTTCAAGTCTTGCTGGAGGAAGCCCATCATTGGGAAATGGCTTTGGGAGTTTCTAGCCTTGCCCCATTTCCAACCTGTTGCAAGATATTTGACTACACTGTAAAACAATGTGCTATTGTGATTGTTTAATAAAAACCCAAACAACCAATAGCTAGGCAGGGTGGATAAGCCAGATGTCCAGGCAAAGAGAGGAACTGGGGATGAATCTAGGAATACAGTGTACACGCCAGGAGACTAAGGACAAGTCGAAGGTACAGAATGAAAGGTAAAAAGCCACATGGTAGGACACAGATTTAAAAATATGGGTTACGCTGAGCTGTAAGAGCTAGTTAGGAACAAACCTAAGCTACAGGTTGAGCTGGCTGGCAGGACAGAGAAAGACTTGTTACGCCTACTCTTGCTCTCTCTGGTTTCTGTGTGAGGTAGATATACATTATCTTGCCTTCTTGCTCACACTGCCTCCAATGATACCTTCCCCACCAGTATGGACTCTCCCTCAGACTATACACTAAAATAAATTCATTATGTTGCTTTTGGTATTGGCATTTTATCCCAGAAACACAAAAGAAACTAATACAAGTTCATATATATTTTTGTGTAATTAAAAGGTCAAATAGCTCAAATTTTTATTACTTAGAATAATGAAGTGAATCAAAAATATCCTACATGATAGTTCACAGAAGGTAAACAAATACAGAAAAAAATGCCACAACTTCGAGGTGAGTAAATTTTAGTAGTCAGGCAAAAGTCCGGGAACATGAATGCATGAAACAGGTGCAATGACAAGAGCTGCCATTCTTCTACATGAAGGCAGAGCTTCACCGCATGCAAAGTCATGAAGACTACCAACCCTGCTCTGAGTGTTTAACTTGTAGCACTGAAGTCATCATGTAATTCTCCCATTATGAAAAATCTGGTAGGTCACTTCATTTGTTCTTGAAACACTAAAATTTTACACATTCCAAACAGATACATAAAACAGGCACCCCAATTTTCCTATGCAAAACTAGGAAATGCAATGTTAAAACCATGAGTTTTTAAAGAAATATTAATTCACATAATAGTGCAGTACAAATCATGCACACATCAAAAAATCTTAAGTAAAAACAATTAAGCAACTCTCTTTTTTTGGGGGGGAAGGGGGGGTTTCGAGACAGGGTTTCTCTGTAGCTTTAGAGGTTGTCCTGGAACTAGCTCTTGTAGACCAGGCTGGCCTCGAACTCACAGAGATTCACCTACCTCTGCCTCCCGAGTGCTGGGATTAAAGGTTGTGCGCCACCACCACCTGGCTCTTTTTTTTTCTTTTTTTTTTTTGTTTGTTTGTTTGTTTGTCAAGACAGGGATTCTCTGTGTAGCTGCTGCGGCTGTTCTGGAACTCATTCTCTAGACCAGGCTGGCCTTGAACTCACAGAGATCCACCTGCCTATGCCTCCCTGGGTGCTGGAAATAAAGGCTTACTACACCATCACCTGGGGCAACTAACTCTCAATCCTTACCTTCCTTTCCTACCATCAACTCAGCAACAATCCCATCAAGTGGGGCTAAGAAGTGATGATACAACTACCATTTCCCAGGCACTACCAAGTACTTTAGGTGCAGTAACTTCCGCAAGCACTACTACCACCGAAGAGTTTTATCACCATCTCCTTTATATTAAAGGCTGGAGGAGTTAAATGCCTTTCTCTAACCCAGGACAGGGGTAGGGAGTTCGGCAATACAACTACACTCTCTGAGTGCCTAACCATGAGGCAACACTTCTCTTAAGAGTGATGGAATAATAATCTAAAATATTCTGCCACTCTTATTATCCGGGGGGCGGGGTGATTTTCGGAGTTATAAGCCTTTTGCCACTTCAGTTTCCAGCACAATAAACAGTGGATTCCAATTGCAGAAGAAAATAAGAAAAGCCTCCTAACGGGGCAAACTAAGCCCAGAATTATTCAGATCTAGATGAAATGTCAGAAACGTGGGAAGAATGGGCAGACAGCTTAACCATAGTTATCAGTCGTCGAAACAGAGGAGACGGCTTTTATTTCCACAAGGACCTTTAATTTCTTCGAGGGAGAAAATTCTAACATCCCTTTCCCTTAAGTTAGCACACAAACATACATTATACTTAAGAAGAGGGAGAATAAGGAGGAAGACAGCAGCAAAATCAAAAAAGGGGAAGACAAACTGTCGATATTTAAAACTTAGACCCTGAATCACGGGATTAGCCTGTCACGTCCTGGTAAATAAGAGCAGTTAGGGACAAGTGTGTGGTTGGAGACGCACACTCCTGTGGTCTGGAGAACTGAAAAGACGCCCTAAAATGAGCTAACAGGGACGACAGTTTTCAGTACCCCTGCTAGAGGTGAGGGGGACAGGGGAAGACGACAGAGGGGTGCACCCGCTTGCTTTGGGAAGGAAGGGAAAGGATGCAGGTGAGGAGGGAGTTAGACGCGAGCAAAGGAGGACCTGGGGCACAGCAGCGGGTTCCGGGAGGGCCAGGGACGTCCCGGGGAAGCAGAAGCGCCAGAGGGAGGGCCCCGGGGACAGGGCCGGAGGGCACCGGCCGCAGCGGCTGGCGCGGCGAACGGAGCCGGCCCGGGATCGGGCAGCGGCAGCAGCACCTACCCGGACACGCGGGGCGGCGGGCGGACCCTCGCCGGGGGCCGAGGCTGAGGCGGCGGCGAGCTCCTGCAGCGGGCGCCCCGGCCAAGCCGCATCCTCCTCCCGGCCGCCCTCCTCGCTCTCACAGGCTGCGAAACTTCTCGCCCACCGTAGACGCGCTCGGCCACCGCCAGAGGCTGCGCTTAGCCCGAGCCCCCGCCCGGCCTTCGGGCTCGGGCGTCCAGTTTCCGGCCCGCTAGTCACCGGGGCGCGTGCGCCGAAGAGCCCTTCCTGCTCTGAGGCTGGGAACTTCCGGCGGCGGCTGTGCCTGCTTGCTGGGCTGCAGGCTTGAAAGTGTTAGGCAGTTTGCTGCTACCCTCGCCCTCGCAGCTCCTAGTAGAAAGCTTCCCCGCATGCCTCCTAACTCAGGAAGTGCCACCTAATAAGAAATCAGTGCCCTTTAGGATGCACCGGGGTGTAACGTTTGCTTACCTCCCATTCTGAGCCCCAAACTCAGTCAGTACTGATAACTGAAAACTAAATCAGTGTGGGTAAATCTTTGAAGATAAATCCCTCTTTAGGTTGGAGGGATTGAAGGGAACTTTTCCATACAAGAGAGAAGTCTCTTTCTACGAGACCAGTCAACAACTGGAGACTGAACCAAAATGAATTAAAATTTAGCAAATGTGGGATACAGGAGTTAGTGCTTCATCTATTTAGCCATTTAGAGTTTAGAGAAATGGATGACACCAGGACATTTTAATGGGCAAACTTACATTGGTTACTCGTCTTGTTCCTACAACAAGATACCAGAAGAAAACAATGTAAAAACAAGGTAGCGGTCAGGGGGTAATTTTACTTGCTCATGGTGGGATGGCAATGAAGACATGGTGATGGTGGCTTGGGACAGCTGATCATATTGCAACCACTGTGCAGAAGCAGAATGATGAATATTGACTGTCAGGTCCCTTCTTTGTAGTCAGTCTGAGATCTACCAGAATGACAAATTTAACTATCACAGACCTACCCCTTGTTAACAGAATACCCAGGTGACAACAGAAATCTCATGCACCACAATCAGCAGTTACAGGAAGATAGTTATTGAGAGGTGAGGAAACAGGGATGTACAAAGAAAAAGACCGTTTGAAAAAACGGAGAGGCTTGGAAAGCCAAAATCCAGTCTTTTCTCGAGGGTTGGGTATTTTTAAGACTTCCTTACTTTGGAGGTTGGTTAGTTTGAAGGCAAATAGGCTGGTTGATTGGTTCACAACTGTAGTGTGACATGCCCTGAACTTGTTGACAGTCCATCAACAGGGGGCTACTGGTGGAAGACAAAAGCGTCAAGACTTATGTCTCAAGTCAAGATAATGAGGAAGAAACTGGCCAATTTGGAAATTTGGCATGTTTATAATCTAGTCAAGGCCTCTATACCTATATTTCTGCCTACCAAAAAGGCTGTCTAACCTCTGGTCTCTCATTACCGTCTCTCAGAGATCACCCTAGCTGTGCCTAACAGTTTGGGAGGCAATGATTGCTTAGCTGCTTTGAACTGACAAAGGGTTGACAATGTGGGGGCAGCAGTCAGAGTGACGCAGAGGAGAATCTATCTAAGGGACCAGGATAAAACTTAACTGAGGGTTAGGATCCAGAATATAAGACAGCCATTTGGTGATGATGTGTATATTTGGAACTTGCCATGGGAGTGGGATACCATCTGTAACATACAAAAAGGGAGACTTTGTAGTACTATAATTCCTACTGAGAGCACAGTTAGAAAAATAGCTGGGACAGTTTTGCCCTTATGAGGGGAAGAGAACAGGCAAGAAAATCATTTTAAGAATTCTTAGCAGAATATGTCATAGGTAACAATGACAATGAAGATTTCTCTGCCACCATTACCTACTGAAAGATGTGTACATCTTGGAGGAGGCCATTTGGCTAGATAAGAAGTTCAAGAAGCCTTCCATCAACCATTTTAAATTTAGAAGTCAGTCATTGAGTTTTCTCTATTATAAACCTCAGGGAAACATTAAGAGGCAAGATTAGTTGGAAAAGTTCCTCGACATCATGATTAACATAAACTTTGTTTAGTGAGGTAAACTGTAACTGTATGACCAGCAAGGTATTGCACCAGATCCGTCTAGGACTGATGGAGTGGATCCCAGTTGCCACTCTTCTTCAGGGTAAGTGCCTTGTCTCTATGTACATGGGGACTGCAGGAGTCTGTTTGAAAACTTTCTTTTTTACACATTTCACACCTTATACTACCTATTAAACTGCTTCTCTTAAGTCTTGTCCTGTAAACATTTTCTTTGCCCAAATAAGTGTGTTTTCTTGTTCCAGGTGATACATATGATATAAAGACTTTAAGATTTTTCAATTGTAAGGCCTTTGCCAACAACAATTGGTCCTTGGATATTATCCACCATCCCTGGGCAGAGGGTAGGGTTCTAGACAACACCCTGTTTTAAGGGCAAAGTTCATTTCCTCAGAGTAATACTTGGATTTTTCTAAAGGCAACAGGAGCTCTTTGCAGAGGATGGGATATTCAGGGTGTCCCAATGCATATCTCTTGGCCTCAGAGTTCTCGTCCTATTTCCCCTTGTCACCGGGTCATTCTCTCCCTGATACCCAGAAAGTGGACCACAGACACTTGAATGAGTAAAAGGACTGCATCCAGAAGCCTTAGAATTTCTTGATAATACTTTACACGGATCCCAGCAGCAGTTAGGAGGACTTCCTAATGTCCTTTCCAGACAGTGGCATGAGCATAAAGGATGAAGAAAACATATTTAGAGTCTGTGTAATTATTGACTCTATGTCTAGGGGCTGTCATCTCAGCTAATCTATCCTTGAGTTTCTGCTGCCAAGAGCTGCTTCCGCTCCTTCAGCCAATAGACTTTAAGATACCAGCCCACTTGGGAGTGGTCTGATTTGCTTTTAAAAAACAGCAGCAGCCCTGTGCTTGCTCTCTTGCTTCTGGCTTCTGGCTCCTAGACTCCTTTCCTGATCATGCAGAGGGCTGTTGTCTGGGATGGTGATCTGTAAGTTTCTCCCCTTTAAATAAATAACCATTCTATTAATCATAATTCCAAACTGGTGTGGGATTGTTTGTGACTTACGACTTCAAGTTTCTAGGAATAGTCTTGAGTACCTCAAAGTCAGTGACTGTTGCATATCCTGCATTCCATATTCCTTCTTTTACAAAAGAGCTTCCATGTGTAGAGAGGACTAAGGCAGGGGTTTCTAATGGTTGATATGAGAAAGCAGGGTGAACTATATAGCTATCCGTCAGGATATCCTCCCAAGAGTGGATAAGCTTTCCTTTCTCTTCTGATAAATAGGTGGCTGAGTTTAGGTTTTGACAAATCTTGAGGGTGATTTTGGGTACTTCCAACATGAGGTCCAATGTTCAAGAAGTCTGGTATTAGTCAGCCAGAGATTTCCCTTTAGAAATTAGAGTAGTTCATATGTTAGAAGGCATATGGACTATAAAGGGATGGCTGAGAGTAAAATCTTGAGCTTCAGGATTGTTGTTAAGTATTATGGTGGTTTAGTAAAGTAGCAATTATAGGTTCTCTTCCAAGATCCATGATTACAACTATCCTTGTGTAGTTAACTAGATTTCTAGTACCAGTAATGATTTCCATCTGGTTGATTGCACCTTTGGTTACTACCAAGGTATACATGCCAGTATCATACACTTAAGATTATAGTGCTATGGTAGCTGTGGTGAGTCCTTGAGGAAGAGGGATGTATCCTAATCCTTCCTTCTTTTATATTTATTGCCTGCCTTTCTACTTAAAGTTCCTCCACATTGTTTTCCATTTAACCATTCATAAACACTGTACACAGCTATCCCATCTCTATTACCCTCCATGGTATCCATCTGCTGTCATGGTTTCTGCAGTTACTCCAAGTTACGCACTCAAATATAAAAATCTGCTGCTAGAAACCACAGGTGAGAGTGAATACATAGTCAGTTACTCCCACAATACAGAATTGAACTGAATCTATAGATTGCTTTTGGTAAGATGGCTGTTTTCACAGTCTTAGTCCTACTAATTCATAAGCGTAAAAATCCTCTCTATCTGGTATCTTCTTCAATATCTTGAAGTTTTTATTATTAAAGTCTTTCACTTACTTGGCTAGCATTATCTAGAGATATTTTAACTTTTAGACTATTGTGAAAAGTACTGTTTTTCTGAATTCCTTCTCAGGAAGAGTATCATTTGTATACATGAAGGCTACTAATTTGGATATGTTAAACTTTTATCCTGTTACTTTACTTAAAGTGATACCAGCTGTAGAAGTTTCCTGGTGGTGTCTTTAGGGCCTTTTCATATAAAGTCACATTATCTGCAAATAAAGACACTGTAACTTCCTCTTCCCCTATTTCTATGCCTTTTATTATCTCCTGCAAATGCCTTTTTACTCTTGCCAAGACTTTGAGTTCTATACTAAATAAATATGGATAAAAAGGACATCCTGATGATTTCTGTGGAAGTAAATTCATTTCTCTCTGTTTAGGATCATGTTGGCTCTGGCTTTTTATATCTCATTTTCATAAGGTGTAACTTCTCTGTATTTCAAGTATACACAAGAAAGCCAAAATGTCCTAACCAATTAATTTAAAATATACCATTTCTAACTCAGAAGTATTGCTTGCAGGAAATAGCCATTCACATTTGACATTAAAGTATTTCTATGACTTTTGAATTAATGATTTCTGCATTTTCAGAATAGTACTTAAGACTGAACTGTACATATTCTGCATGTACAATAAGTGAGCTAAATGAGAAAACTTTTTAACAATTTATGATGTCTCAATATTTTGTTCCAGAAAAATAATTAGGCAATCCATTTATGTGGGGGGAAAGTTCATACTAATTTGAGAGCTTTAGAATGGTCAGTCTATGGTCCACTGGCCCTGTTCCTCATGGATCTGTAGTACCATAACACAGCATGGTTGAAATGTATGGTAGAAGAGGCCCATTAGGCTCAGTGGATTAGGTAATTAATTTTTCCTCATCTTTTATCAGTTTGTGAGAATTTCATACAAGGAATTTCACCTCCTCTCCCAGCTCCTCCCAGATCTGCTCCCCTTGCCTACCCAGCCCACATTGTGTTCTCTTTTTAAAATATTCCGTTGGTACTGATCATACATTTTTTGGATGTGTGACTTTCACTGAAGGGTGGTCAATCCACCAGAGAATCCTTAAAGAAAACTGACTATCTTTCTTCTAGCAGTTACCAGCTACTTACTAATAGATTCTTATCTATGTGTGGGACCTCATACCATTTTCCATCTCAGTGCTAATATTCTGTCTTCCCTGAACCTGTGCAGGTCTTATGCATGTTGTTTTTACTCCTGTTAATTCACACGTACAGCTGTTCTACTAATGTGGGATTCCCCTCTGTAAGCTATGAATATGTTTTATTACCATTGGTTATTAAAGAAGATGTTTCAGCCGATGGCTTAGAAGAGTAAAGCTAGGTGGGAAATCTGAACAGAAATATAGAGAGAAAGTAGGCAGAGTCAGAGAGATGCCATATAGCTGCTGAAGGAAAAAGATGCCAGCCACCAGCCAGCACCTTATTGGTAGGCCACAACCTCATGACAATACACAAATTAATAGAAATTGGTTAATTTAAGATGTAAGAGTTAGCTAGAAATATGCTTAGGCTATTGGTAGATTTTGTAATCAATATAGTTTCTGTGTTGTTATTCAGGTCTGAGAAACCAGAAAACGAATGAGTAGTCTCTGTCTATAAAATGGTGCACCAACGTGAGGCAACTACATTCACATAAATCCTAAGAGAGGTTGGGAAGGAATTCTAGACAAAAAGAATAGAGTTAAGGATGACCTCTTGGTGGCCATACTATTTTTTTTTCAGAATTGCCATTTGCTAGAAGTAAGCAGAGGTGCAGTACAATTCCTTTACGAGAAGGATTCCTGACTCAACGGTAGCAGCAAAAATTGCACGGTTCCTTTGAGAAGGCTTCCTGGTTTGGGCTAATTGCATGAATAGCTCTGGCTCTTTCAGGAGGCTGAACACTTGAATGGAGTTTGTGGCAGTATGCTTCAAGTTACTTGGTGGCAGCATGGGCCAACTATTTCCCAGAGATGAGGTGGTAAGCACAACTCCCTCCCCGTGGTCCCAGAGCTGGTGGTGAACTATTTCTGCCATGTTAGGTCTAGAGAGGTGGAACCAGCTTCCAGGGCTGCCCCGATCACACTGCTTACTATTTTAAAGTGCTTCTGGTGAGAAAATGATTAAAGATACACAATAAAGACAGATTAAGACAGAAATAAACCTCTAAATGGATAACAGTGTGCTTAAAAATGTACATAAGCTTGAGAGAAAGAAGAAAAAGTATAGACAGTTATAAATAAATAAGTATTTTTAAAAAATAAAATGAAGTCTTCAAAGAGACAGAGTACAGATAGTCACAGATTAAAAGAGTAAAGAAAAATAAGCCACATAATGATGGAAAATACACAGTCTGAATTATGTATATTATTGTGTTTCCTTTGAATTTTTTGACTGTGAATGACCTAAGTACTGAGATATTTCTTTGTATTGGCTGCTAAGCTACCCCAACATATACACTTTAAAGGTACCTTGACTTCAAAATTTGGGTCCAAGGATATGATGCTTTGGAAAAGAAGTTCTGCTTTTGTTTCCACAAAGCATAGAAAACTGTGGATTCCTTACTGACTAATATGATTTGATCAAACAAGACCCCCTCCAGCAATGGCCCAGATGGTTCAACATCCAGCTTCAGGACTGCTGGCTGAGATGGACCTACCATACAATGTACCCCGTGGAAGACCTGATTAATAACACCCCCAATCAGCAGGAAGTAGTCCAGAGAACAATGCCCAAATTCCATAAATGATTGTTTATAAATATTTGTTTACATTTAAATGGGGATATGCTATAGAGATGAATACTTTGCATTGGTATGGATCTTGGTTTATTGATACAAAGTTGCAGTCAATTTTGTTTTATATATATATTTCTGCTCTTAATTAAGGTATTGTGTTTGTGCAGCTCATTTAAAATGTATAATTAAGAAATATAGGTTAATAGATAGTCATCTATAATAGTCAAGCTTATAGTAATGTTAGTTAGGTTTTCTAGATGTACAGAGATATATTTCAGATGGATAGGTATTCTTCAAGCCTTTCAAAGACTTGCAGAATATGACATTTAAATGTTTTAAGAACTTAAACTCTTCTCAACAATGAGACACACCTGCTCCTGGCAGCATCAGTCTACTTCAAGAGGATGATAGGCATCAAAGAGGCTCCTTATAGAGTTGGTTAACCATTTGGGCAAGAAACTGCTCTTGTCTGGATTGCTTGATGATATGGTGTATTAACTGGATATTACCACACATTACCCACAGAAAAATGACTACTGAACTTGCCTAAAGGGGAGACAGTCTTTCAGGGTTCCTGTTTCATGAAAGAGTCTACCAAACATTTTGCAGGATACAGAAGAAAGTGACTGACAAACTGACAATAAAGGTAAAAGAGTCTTTCAAATTTACTGCACCATGGAAAAAGTCTACTGAGTACTACGGGCCTGTAGGCTGAAAATGAATGCCCCAATCTTATAGAAGAACTTTGGGTGACTGTCCAGACAGTGAGATGTCTTTGTCAATTCTAGAGTTTTAGAAGTTGCTTACAATATACTTCGTGTTAACTTACGTAATTTATATCCTTCTGGGGTCCTTGATGAAGTTGAATAATAAATAGTTATGATTATAGTTTTTCTTACTTATGATAAAAGATAAAGTAAATATAAATATTGTAACTGTAATTCTTACTTGATACTGCTTTTGTTGTATGTAATTTTTCTCTTAAAGTTAAAACCTTTCTTTTTATTTATATAGAAAAAGAAATATGATGTGGGTTTCTTCTCTGTATGATATGAATGTTTCATTACCATTGGTTATTAAAGAAGCTGTTTCAGCCAATGGCTTTGTAGAATAAAGCCAGGCAGGAAATATGAACAGAGATACAGAGAGAAAGTAGGTGGAGTCAGAGAGATGCCATGTAGCTGCTCGAAGGTGAAGGACGCCAGCTGCCAGCCAGCACCTTACAGTGGGGCACAGCCTTGTGGAAATACACAGATTAAGAGAAATGGTTTAATTTAAGATGTAAGAGGTAGCTAGAAATATACCTATGCTATTGGCCAAATAGTATTGTAATTAATATAGTTTCTATGTTATTAATCAGGTCTGGGTGGCAAGGAAATGAATGAACAGTCTCCACATACACTCTACTATGTCCGTAAAACATCATTTCCTTAGTCATCCACTGCCTATGGCCCTTAGAATCTTTCTGCTCCTCTTTTGCGCCAAGCCTTGGGAAAGAGGAGTGTGATACAGATATTCCATTTAGAACTAAGTACTCCATAGTCTTTTCTTCTCTGCACTTTGATCAGTTCCAGGTCTCTGTGTCATCATCTACAGCAAAAAAGAGTTTCTCTAATGAAATTGACAAATTCCCATATCTGTGTGTATAATATTATATGTTTAATATGGTGTCCAGCTACCATAGTAATAGTAGTAGGCTTCCCCCTAAGATCTATGACATATCTATCCATGGGTTCTTGATGTCAATAATGTTGCTAGACATTCCTTGATTACTTCTATAACATTTGTGACATGATTGTACAAATAAAGATGCCTTGCAAATGAGTTATTGATTTATCTCACAGGGTTTACAACTGGATAAGGCAGATGATTGTTTTTTCTCTTTGGTAGAGAGCATTCTGGTACTCTGAAAGCTAGCAACTAGGGATGAATATTCAAGGTGAGTACCGACTTGATTTCTCTGATTTTATTTTCTGTGACTCAAGTATGTGATGCCTTCAGCAATAGGGCCTTACTGTCAAATTCTTGGAAATAACCAAGAACATTGACAATGATTGCTAATATTGATGGTCTATGGGACATCACTTGCCAACAGCTCCAAAAGAAGTAGCATGCTCCTGTTACTGAGCTTATTATTTGCTAGATTCTAGTATCTAAAAGTGTTGGGAGGCCCTGTTGGTCAGAGGGTGAAATCTACCATGGCTTGACAGCTCCCTCTGAGCTTAGCAACATGGAGGACTGCTTTCCTCTGGCAGAGGGTTTCCTGCTCTCTAACCAACCTTAACACAGTTCCCTACAAGCGTTCTTCCCCTGCTGCCAATATGGTAATTAAGTAATATGCTCTAGCTATTTTGATAGGGCCATGCTGCTACTAATCAAGCTATATAATAGGAGCATGCCACTTAATGCAAACAAGGTGATTTCCCAACTATCATCCCCAATCCCATATATCCCCTATAATCTGGAATAAATCTGAGCTGCCTCACTGAAGATGCCTCCTGGAAGGTTATTTCTTCATGTTCACAGGATCATTCAAAGCTACCTGTACAACTTCGTCTTTGTGGGCTGGTGGCCAATGGACCATAAGGAAAAAAGGGACCCCACAGAGAAGATGTGTTGCCCTGTTATAGGAAAACTCCATTTAAACTATTTTTATAAGTATATTTATATAATTTTAAGAAGCTTCAACAGTAGGTTTCCACATGAAGATATTTTTCAAAATATCTTTAGTGTTAGCGATGCCTGCCTATAGTCCCTCATCCATACTTCCCTCCCATTGTCTTTTCTCATTTGTGGATGTTAGCCTTGAATCTTCAGATATGTGTGCTCCATTTGCAATACCCACAAAAGCCAGGGAATTACTAAGGGACCATAGGGGAAAGGATTCCAGAAAGGGAAAATAGAATGAAATGGTATGAAGCTTTAAAGGGGGATGGTGGTATATAATAACCTTTTTGAAATTCTTTTCTGATGTAGTCTATAATTCAAACTGGAAAGGGACTAAGTTATTTCATTTTCATTGTGAAATATGGTAATTAATTACCATATTGGTAATTTTCATTGTGAAGAATTCAAAAACATTGCTTCTATTTTGACTTTGGGGTTCACTATGTGAAAACAGATACAATAAAAATCTCATAATTTCTAAAAGTTATTTTCTCTGTATAATCCTCCCCCTCTTTTTGAGACAATAACACTCAATAGTCCATTCTGGCTTCAAAATGTAGTAAACATTCTATTTTACCACTCCCAGCTTCTTAAAAAGTATATGTAAGTGTACACATGTACACACATATACATATGCACCTATAGTATTTATTTTCATTCTAGCCACTTATCACTAAAAAAAACTTGCATGTTTACATGAAGTCTTATTGTACTTCATTTCCAAATGTCTTTTATTTTCTGTTTGATTTTTATTTTTCTTTATTTATTTGTTTGATCTAGGACAGACAAAAGATATCTTCTTACTTTGGAAGAAAACATGACTATATTCCTGAATATTTACTTGATGCTTTAAGCCAATTTGGAAAACAAAGAGATATTTACAAAATAGGACAGGAGACAAAACTCTCATTTTGATTATTTATCCTGTGGCAGGTACACTCTTAAAAGCACATATATGACTGGAAATGGATCTTTCCAATGTCAGTCTTCAGAAGCAAGTAAAACGTGAATACATTTCACACTTCCGTGCTCTGTTGGTTGCGTTACTCAGGACAATTGGTACCTAAAAGTGCTAACCTCATTGAATTAACTAACTTCTCATTGAGCTACATTTCTACAAAGCAGAAAAGACAAAATGAAATGGTTGTAACATGGAGAAATCCCCACAGGTAGGAGGACAGGGGAGCCTGTGTGCTGCTGGTGGGTTTCTTCCAGAAATAAACTTTCCAGTTGACTTATAAGCTAGCATAGCATAGTATTTTAATGGGACTGTTGATTATGTAAATGAGTGGGCATCTGATTCTTGTGCTTGATCTTGGGCTTTTTTCCTCTGTTGGGTTGCCTTGTGTAGCCTTGATGTTACAGTTTTTGTTTTATTTTGTTTTCTAAAAAAGGAAAGGTATGATTATGCAAATCCTTGTAGCTGATGATAAAAAATAAGAATCGTAATCACATCTTATCTACTTCTATAGTATCTTCTTAATCATTATTTTTGAAAAAAAGTGATACATTTATGTTCTATACACTGTTAGAAGATGATAGAAACATGCAGGCTAGATTTATTGATCCTCTAAATGAACAGTATTTGCCTGAAGACTAACTTTCACCCACAACAGGCCTAGAGTATCAAACGTCAATGTTTTGTGTGTTAAACTAGTATGATTTGGTTCTGTTTCTTATATATAACCAATATCATCAAATCTATAACATGTTTTAACTAACCTAAAAATCTAAATATGAATTACTGAGCTCCTAAGATGATGAGGTATACACCTATAATTTTCAAACTCAGGATGAGAAATCAAAATATCTCAAGTTCAAAACTTGTGTGGGATATATGACAAGACAATTCAATAGAAAAGAAAAACATTAAAACATGGTGGGTTCTTATGTTTTTTGTTGTTGTTGCTTTTGATTGTGGTTTTTCAAGACAGAATTTCTCTGTAGTTTGGAGCCTGTCCTGAAACGACTTCCTGTAGACCAGACTTGCTTCGAACTCACAAAGATCTGCCTGCCTTTGCCTCCAGAGTGCTACCATCACCCAGAGAATTCTTATTATTTTAATCTTGGTAATACTCTATATTTTCTTATAGGAACAAAGCAGCAAAATAATAAATTAATTATTTTTGTTACTGTTACTAAACTTCTAATAAGCATTTTTATCTTGTGTGTGTATATTTATACATACACACACTTATGTATATATGTATGTATGTATGTATGTACAAATGTGAGTATACATAATTGTGTGCATACAAATATCAGGGGATAACCTCAGCATCCTTATATGATACCCACTTTTTGTGGGAGCATCAAGGTTTCTTATTGGCCTGTAACTTTCCTAGTAGACTCAGCTGGTGAGCAAGTCATCTATCTCAGCTATGGCAGCTCTGAGATTACCAGCATAGACCACTACACTTGATGACTATGGGTTCTGGGCTTCAATCTCATGTCTTTGTCACTGCAAGGTAAATTGTCTCCTCAGCCTGCAAGAAGCAACTGAGGGGCAAAAAGTTTGTATGGGCTCATTTTTGACAGACACTGTCCATTGTGTTTAGGGAGGCACAATTCATGAGAAAGTGGCAGGAGCAGCTCACAGCTCCTGGAGGAATTTGCTCACATCTAGGCAAATCAAGAAGCAGAGAGTGAGCATGTCAGCACTCAACTGGCTTTTTCTTTCTTTTTTTCTTTTTATTCGGCCTATGACTCTAAGGCATATAGAATAGTGCCATCCACATATGGGGTAGCTCTTCTAGTCTCATTTGCATCTCTCATAGACACACCCAAGGTATACATCATCGAGTAATTCTTTAATCGGGTTGTTGCCGGAAATTAACTATAATGAATGTTTGCATAAATAAAAAAAATATGGACATCGGCTCCAAGGACATTTAATCTAGAGATGTTTAAAGTTCTTATCTCTTTAAAAAAATAAAAATAAGCTAGTAGTTTTCTTTTGTTATTTTTGTGATTGTGGGGATTGAATCTAGCTCGTAATTATACGAGGCAAAGATTTGCTATGCCTTTGAGCTATTTTTCCAGCCAAATGAGATTTTAATGTAACAAATCATATGGAAATTATAGGAATTTGTTGTTAAACTATTATCACCAGCACTTTTGAATTTTTTATTTCAAGACATTGATTTCAAGATATCTACATTTCCTAGATACTTTAGAGACGAAATTACCTTGTTCAAAAATAAGGATGATACACAAACCTACAAGTGGAGTCAGAAATTTAACTCGAAAGTATCTTTGCCCGTGGCTGTTATTGTGAAGAGTCAAATGTTTAGTATCATAAAATATTAAATTGTATCCCAGTGTTGTGAGAATCTTTTTGAAATAAACACTCTGACAACAAATAGAAGAAAGGAGATGTCACTGGTAGCCTGAATCCGGGATAGCTCCTGAAAGGCTTCAACCCCAGGCTCAATTTTTATTCTCATACTCTAAAACCACAAGGTAAGGCAGGAAAGCAGGCAAGATTTTAGAGAAGTGTGAGTGGCCACTAGCAGGTTGTTACAGGCAATGTCCCTTTGTTTCAAATTTTTCTTCAAGTCATCCTGTTTTGTTTAGCAAGCTGTGGTGGTTCAGTAAGAATGGCCCCCATAGGATCATATATTTGAATGTTTAGTCACTAGGGAGTGAAACCGTTTGATAGAGTTAGAAGTATTAGGAGGTGTGGCCTTGTTGGAGAAAGTGTCACTAGGGGTAGGTTTTGAAGTTTCAAAAGTCCAAGCCATGACCAGGTGGTGTGGGAAGTCCTTCTGTCTATGTGTTGTTTTTATTGGTTAATGAATAAAGCTGTTTCAGCCAGTGGCTTAGCAGAATAAGGCAAAGCAGGAGCTCCAGGCAGATAGAGGAGGATAGAGTAGGTGGAATCAGAGAGATGCCATGTAGCTACCAGAGGAGAAAGATGCAAGCCACCAGCCAGAACCTTGCTGATAGGCCATGAGCCACATGGTAAAATAATATAATAGAAATGGGTTAATTTAAAGTGTAACAGCTAGCCAATAAAAAGCTAGTACTAATAGGTCAAGCAGTGATTAATACAGTTTCTATGTAATTATTACTGGAGTCTTAGCAGCCTGGGAATAAATGAGCAGTCTCCAATAACAACCAGGTTCTTTTTCTACCTGAGGAACAGAATATAAATCTTGACTGTGTCTCCATACTCTTGAGTGCTACCATGCTCCCACCATGATGATAAATAAGCTTTTGAAACTATAAGCAAGCCGCCAATTAAATGATTCCTTTTATAAGAGTTGCCTAAATTTTTGTGTCTCTTCACAGCAATAGAACAGTGACTGAGATACAAGTGAAGTTTGTATTTGCATTCTTCTACATACTGGCTTCCAGTTAAACCAGCACAATTTGTTGAAGATGCTTTTTTTCCCATTGTATAATTTGTCTTCTTTGTCAAAAATCAGGTGTACATAGGTGACCTGGGTCTTCACTTTGATTTCATTGATCAACCTGTCTGGGTTTTCTAGCAATACCATTTGATTCATATTGCTATAGCTCTATGATATGATATGATGATACCTTCAGAAGTTCTTTTATTGCATAGGATTTTATGAAGTTGAGTATTGTTCTTTCAAGATCTGTAAAGAATTATGTTGGAATTTTGACGAGGATTACATTAAATCTGTAGATTGCTTTTGGTAAGATGGCCATTTTTACTATGTTCATCCTATCAATACATGAGCATGGGAGATCTTTCCATCTTCTGATATCCTTTCCAACTTCTTTCTTCAAAGACTTGAAGTTGTTGTTATATAGGTCCTCTACTTGCTTGGTGAAAGTTACGACAAAGTATTTTATATTATTTGTGGATTTTGTGAAAGATGTTGTTTCCCTAATTTGTCTTTCAGTCCATTTATCATTAGAATAGAAGGAGGCTACTTTTTTGAGTTAATCTTACATACAGCCACTTGCCTGAAAGTGTGTTTCAACTTTCCTTGATAGAATTTTTGTATCTGCCTAAGTTTGCTATCATATCATCTGCAAATGGTGATTCTTTGACTTTTTCCTTTCCAATGCATATCCCCTTGATCTCCTTTTCTTCTCTTTTTTTAAAATTTATTTATTTATTAAAGATTTCTGCCTCCTCCCCGCCCCCGCCTCCGATTTCCTCCCCCTCCTCCAGTCAACTCCCCCTCCCTCCTCAGCCCAAAGACAGTCAGGGTTCCCTGCCCTGTGGGAAGTCCAAGGACCTCCCACCTCTTTCCAGGTCTAGTAAGGTGAGCATCCAAACAGCCTAGGCTCCCACAAAGCCAGTACGTGCAATAGGATCAAAACCCAGTGCCATTGTTCTTGACTTCTCAGTAGGCCTCATTGTTCGCTGTGTTCAGCGAGTCTGGTTTTGTCCCATGTTTTTTCAGACCCAGTCCAGCTAGCCTTGGTGAGTTCCTTATAGAACATCCTTATTGTCTCAGTGTGTGGGTGCTAGAGAAGCTAAATAAGAAGGTGAACCCAAAGAAAAACATATATTCATTTTCCTGGATATTAACCTTCATCAGGCGATGAAAGGAGACAGAGACAGAGACTCATATTGGAACACCGGACTGAAATCCCAAGGTCCAAATCAGGAGCAGAAGGAAAGAGCACAAGCAAGGAACTCAGGACCGCGAGGGGTGCATCCTTTTCTTCTCTTCTTATATTCTCTAGCTCGAAATTTGAGTACTATATTAATAGATATTGAGAGAGTGGATAGCCTTCTGTTGCCCCTGATTTTAGTGGAATTGCTTTGAGTTTCTCTCCACCTAATTTAATGTGGGTTATCAACTTGTTCTGTATTGCCTTTATTGTGTTTAGGTGTATCCTTTGTATTTCTGAAATATCTAATACCCCTTATCATAAGGGGTGTTGAATTTTGTCAAATGCTTTTTAAGCATCTAATGAAATGATCATATTGTTTTCCTTTTTCAGCTTGTTTATATGGTTGATTACATTGACAGATTTTTATATGTTAAACCATCTCTGCATCTCTGGAATGAAGACTACTTGTTCATGGTGGAAGATCTTTTTGTTGTATCACAGTGTTTTAAATTGAATGTTTTTCTAAACAACATGATAAACTCACTGTCCTCTGTGCTAAACAGGCTCTGAATTCACCAATACTGTACAACTTCATCATTTAACAGCTGTATCAGTCATCATATCTACTCTCACATCATTTTAGTGGTGAGATAAATAAACTTTATTGCACATCAAATTGATTCTAAAATATGAGAATTGATTGATGCTGTATTTTCAGACACAACAAAAAGAAACTGTAAAATATTTCCTGAAAGTGAATAATTAAAATCTTTCAAGATCTGGAATAAAAATAATAAGTCATAATATGAGTTGGTAATGATAATTATAAACAACAAAAATTATGATATTTTAAGGCTCTACAGGAAAAAGTAAATAGACTATTTATACCCCTTTCTTGGTTATTATTTTCATGTCTCTCAAGTAGGTTTCATAAACCATCCCTGGTATTATGTTCTTATCATTCTGAATGAGTATCTGTAAGTGTGAATATCCCTTTCACTAGTTTGCTCATGAGCATTGTTCTTGGTAGTTTATAGCAGAGAACTTCCACAAAAATCCCCATTAAACACCTGCTTCCTCACTTAGAAAAGTTCCTTGAGCTCTGTTGCAGCTTTCAAATGTTCTTCCTCTTTATGTAGGTACACATATGCTCTTAATGGCCTTAGAGAACTCGTTTTCTACTTTGTCCTCCCAAAATCCATACTGCTGTCTTTCTTATGCTGGATAAGGCTTACTATAGGTCTCTAACAGAGCTTGACAAGGTAAGGAAATAAATAGTTTTGTTATCATTGCATAGAGAATATAGATTTGCTTTTCCTGATTTATAACTGGCATTGTTATGCCAAGCTCTTAGAACATGTAAGTGTGTTGTTGCAGGGGTGCTCCCTTCTCTGTTCCCTGACTTACTTATCTACATAAGGCATGATCTCTCTTTTCTGGACTGAACTATTCCTCAGTTGCATTTTATTGGGCTGTTTTTCTAGTTTTGTCTGGCTTATACCAAACCTTCCTATGGACCTTTGAGGATATAGTAAGAAACTTATTGTGTAGATAATTGCAATCAGTTTCATACAGATTCATGATGCTATTCTCTTCCAGCCATTGCCCTTGAGCTGCTACATATTTTGACTTTGAGACAATGGACTTCCTGCTTGAGCTAGTTCCTTAATTTCCTGATATAATCTTATTCTTTACAGTATGATATTAGCTTCTCTTTCTTACTAATGCAATTTGCTATGATATAGCATGTTTCAGGTGTTGGACTGCCTAACTGGTACAATGCTTTTTTTTCCCCTTGAAGTAAATACCCATGCATTTCTTTCATTGTTTTAATGAAAATACACCAAAATAATATATTTATTATTATTTGACCATGTCCCTCAAATTTCATGTGTTATAAGCTTAATCTCTAAAGTCATATATTTATGGTATTTGGCAGTGAATCCTTCGAAGATAATTAGATTTAGAAGTTCATCCCATTATTAGACCAGTGAGTTTATAAGACAAGAGCGAGACCTGACCTGTAATACTCTGTCACACTGTGTGGAGTGTAACGTTTAGCCTGGTCATGATGCAGCAGAAATTCCATCACCAGAGTAAGTTGGGCCTTTGTATTTGAAATTATTAGGTTTTAGAACTGTACAAAGAAATCCTTAGATATTATAGCTACTCCTATTCTGTGATATTTGGTTTAAGGAATAACAAACAGGCTATGATAGTACTGAGTCTCTAGTTTATCCTAAAAGTTTCAAGTGTGATGGGAATGAAGATATTCATAAATCCCCTTGAAATTGTTACTCAGTTGCTCTATGAAATTGTTTTTTCCATTTAAATAACTTGTCTCTCCAGCTCTAGAATGTGACATTTTCATTAAACCTCAAATATCTTCCTGAGCTAAAAAAGAATTTGTTGTCTCCATACCTCGGGCACTTTGCACTCCCTAGACCTTCAGAAGGTTTTTCTTTCCACAAGGTCCAATTCAGAGGCTACATTTTAAAAATGTTTTTGAACCAGCTTTTGACCCAGTTGATCAAAAACTATGATACTGACATCTCAATACTTTGATTTAATAGATTCTGAGGGCCAGTATCAAAATTGTCATGACTCACTGGCATCTTATATCACTTTTATAGTGCCTTTCCAGTTCCCGGTAGATGTTTCTAACCACAAGTTTGGATCTTCTTTAGCCTATGAGAATTAGTTTTTAAGTTTGCTTTAATCATTCATACCTATAATCCAAGCACTTAAGAAGTGGAGAACTAGGGTCCACAGCTAGCCTGGGGTACATGAGACCTTGTCTCAACTTAAAAAAAAAAATCATAAAAATGGAGGAGGAAGATGAATAAAGGTGGAGGAGAAGAAAGAAAAAATTAAAAAGAAGAGAATATTTTTCTTTCTGTTATGCATTGTTGGGTCCCTAGAGGACAGGCCTTTGCACCCCCACTTGATCTGTTTTGCACTCTTGTGCTTGGTTGTTCCAAAAACAAGAGCAAAAAGAAGAACAAAACAATCTGTTGTTTTCAGCAATGTTTCTAAAGATGCTTACCCCTATGGTGATGAGCTTCTTGTTTTTGCTGGCTCAGCCTCCCCTGCTGAGGGCTATATATACTGTGTGAGAAAGTGGAATAAAGGCTTGTCTGCAGAACCTGAAGTTGTGCTGTGTGTTAATCCTGATGTCCCTTGCTCAGAAGAACTACAATCGCCATGCTGGCGCGGCAATGCCTTTTCTTCATTTGTGTTCAGAAATTTGTTTTCTATAATATACCAAAAAAAAAAAATCACAGAGAGGCATTTGTGGTCCAGACTTCCAGTACCTTGTCCTTTATAAAGAGGAGAATATTCATCTTGAGGACTTGATTGTTGAAATAGGGAGTGGCGGGGCTGTGTCCCCAGGACCCCAGCCACCTGCTAGCTCATGCCCGAAATAACAACACACAAACTGTATTCATTTAAGCACTGATTGGCCCATTAGCTTCAACCTCTTAACCCATTTCTAATCATGTGAGTAAGCACCCCAAGGTGCGCTTACTGGGAAGATTCTAGCCTACGTCCATCTTGGTTCTGAGCTTCATCGAGAGTGCCTCAGAGAGCAGAGCTAACTGTATTCATTTAAGCACTGCTTGGCCCATTAGCTTCAACCTCTTAACCCATTTCTAATCATGTGAGTAAGCACCCCAAGGTGCACTTACTGGGAAGATTCTAGCCTACGTCCATCTTGGTTCTGAGCTTCATCAAGAGTGCCTCAGAGAGCAGAGCTATCTCGTCTGCCCGCTAGACAGGAGCATGGCGTCTCTCCCTGAGGCGTCTGGCTCTGAGCGGAGCTGCATGCTTTCTGACCTCACTTCCTCTTCTTCCCAGAATTTTGTTCTGTTTACTCCACCCACCTATGTTCCTACCTATCAGGGCCAAGGCAGTTTATTTAACCAATGAAATCAACAGATTGATATATGACACTGCCACATCACTTGATTATGGCATGTGCAGGTGTAGGCAGTGAGGGGACTGCACAGCTCCATGATGTCCCTTTCAGCAGTCTGAGGAATTCAACTAATCATATAGGGACAAGGACTCAGAACAAAGCAGAACCATGACGTTAGCATAGAAAAGAACTGCAAGCCAATCCCTGTAGTGATACTTCATTTGTATTTTAATAAATAAATCTTGTTTGAAGAGTAAAACAACATCACTGATCAACCTTATAGACCAGGCAGTGGCGACACACACCTTTAATCCCAGTAGCCACACTAGTTTGCCATTGAAACCAGGTGGTAGTGGTGTACACCTTTAATCCAGCCCTAAAGAGGAATATAAGAGAGGAGAAGATAGCTTTCAGATACAGTCTCCTTCTGAGATTCCTGGAGGCAGGATTGTCATTTCAGACTGAGGTAGAGGTAAGAGTCAGTGGCTGACAGTTATGCTTTTTTGACCTTGAGGTTAAATCCCAATATTTGCCTCTGAATTATGTAATCATGTTACATTCTCCCATTGAAGCAGAGTTGAAGATTTTATTAAGGGTACTTTAATACAGACTTAAGTATAAGAGCTAAGAGGAAAAATAGATGATTAAGGAGAACACAGTATGTACTGTGATCATGGGTGTGGATTTTTCTGAGACAAAGTAATGGAAAGTAAGTGAACACATGTGGACAGAGGCTCCTCAAAGCTGTCAAAATTACTCATTTTAGTACTAGCCATATATACCACTTTGGTGGCTCTCAAGTTATATCTCATAAGGTTATAAAACACCCCCTCTTTTCACCTTCTTTTGATTATTGATATTATTATCTCTCTGTGGCTCTGGCAATGCCTTGGGTGGAGTTATACATTGATAAAGTAAAACCAGAGACAATTAAAGTTATGAAAAAGGCAAGGTGTTTCTGCTGAGATTCTTAGAAAACTGCAGGTTTAAACTGGAAAAGGAACAAAGTCCTTAAACAATTGTTAATTATACTAAATTCTTTCTTCTTTATCCTGCAGTCTTCAGCAAGACTCCTGGTTGAGGGTTTTCCTCTCCCTTTTCATACTCCTAAGATTTTCCCTATCTTTCTATTATGCTTCATAAGTACCTGGAGTAGGGTCATTGGTATTCCTGCTTCCTGAACTATGGAAAAAACATCTTTGTCCATTAAACTGCTTGTGAGCTTTATGTGAGGCGTTGAGTACTTCTGCCAATACTGTTCGTAAAGTGGTCTTGTTTTTGTCATTTTCTCAGGATACTAACTTATACTAATCTAATGCATGGTAACATTCATCATTCAATTAGCTTTTCTCCACAAATATTAGGTATCCTGTTGAACATGATCCATGACTGCTCTCTCGGGCATTCAGTTGTAATTCTCGAATTCACGTTCTCTTTTCAGTTGAATTGCTTGTTTCTTGTTTTATAATGCTCTTCTTTCTAGTTGATGAAGTGTATGGCATGCATTAGTTGCCTGAGAAAGGTTGCACAGAAAAATAAATGAAAATAACTGGATAAAAAAGAGAGAAGTTACCTAACATATTCTTGATTATTTATTTATTTTACTGGCTCACTTGGCTTTGGAAACTGGGTAGGCTAATCCAAAATCTGTAGAGCGGGGGAGAACTCTCAATTCTGGTGAAGTTATAGACCACAGTTTCTCCATTTTTCTGGAAAGCTCAGTTCCCTGCAAAGGCCTTTCAGTGAATGGAAACAGGGTCTGTCAGACCATCTGGGGTTATTCCTTTTAATTAAAGCCAAATGATGGCAGATGGCTATTTTTCCACAACCCTTTATCCTTTCTCTCTTGGAATCCTAAAGATAGAAAAGAAAAAAAAACTTAGAAAAAGCTTGCTGATTGGCCTCCATTGATAGCTATGATACTCCTCAAGTGACCTGGACATAGTCTCTTTTCTTCTAATGTTGAATAAACTTTTATTAGTTTATTTTGGAAACCCCCTTTGTTTAAATTGCTTTACTGTGAACAGTTATGTTTTTATAAAAATACCACATTCTTCCTACAAATCAAAAATGGATCTAATTGGTTAATTTATTGTTTTTCTTATTTGCACGTATTTCTTGCTTCAATTTGAACGTCCTCGGGGGAAATCCGGCTGTTCACCATGGAATGTCCTCAGCTCATCCGCCTCCTCCACCGTGTTCTAACTCTTATTGGTTTTTATTCTCACTCTGGCCTTTTTTTTCTCTTTGGCCAGAAACTCATGAGAGTTTTACACTGTAACCGTACAAATAATGGAAGTTCTAGTAAATCTGAACAGTTAATATGACAGTTCCAAGTTTATGGATATTGGGTCCCTTAGTCACTAGAAAGCAACCTCTAAAGTTTAGCAACCAATTTTCTACTATGTCAAGCTCTACCCTAAACAGCTTGGGAAGAATGCAGTCCAGCTTTATTCACGTTAGCAGTTAGCTTTAGAAATATACGCATTCCCTTCTTACATTCTTATCTAAAGCTGCAGCCTCCAGCCCAGTCCCAGAGACATATGGCTTCTGTATTTCTTGGAAGATTTGCAGCTGCTCCTGACTGCTCCACATCCCTTGAGTCCAGCTGCAATGCTAGCTAATTACTCCAGTCTGAAGAGTCGAATGCATGCATATGTGCTTCTCAAATACTGGAATGCAAATCTTGGTTAATGACAAGTATTTTTGTGTGTGCTTAACAGCAGAGCTACAAAGAAAAATCCGAGTTAACTGTTTTTGCTATATTGCACCATAAGTATTGAGAGTACGTGGCTTTAATCACTGTGGAGCACTAAATATTTAAAAATATTTTTGCCCCAAAGTATTTTTACTCATCAACATCACTGGTACTGGTGCATAGTTTGTCAACGAGAAAGAAGCACGCTGAAAGTGAAATATGAACTTTCTCTTAGTGCCAATGGGGCAACGTTACTTATTCTTAAGCTACTCCTATTTATTTTACAAACAACCTTATGTAGAATACTAATAGAGAAAACTAAGACATAAGTTGAGGTATTTGGGATGCTAAACTATGTTGTTTAAAGAACCATTTTTGTTGCTTCCTAAATAAAATATCAGTCATTTTGCCATATTTATATCCATTAAAGCTGGAGAAAAGACAGTTTTGGAGGACTTGCTGAGCCCAGCCTTAAAATAAACATTAAGGGGAAAAAATTGTTAAGGAAATGGGTAACTTAAAATTTGGAGAAAAATCTCAAATGAAAGCACAAGAGACAGAGAGAGAGAGAGAGAGAGAGAGAGAGAGAGAGAGAGAGAGAGAGAGAGAGAGAGAGAGAGAGAGAGAGAGAGAGAGAGAGAGAGAATATGTTGGAAGAAATACAAAACATAAATATATGTACAGGCAGATATTTTTAAAGCATTTGTTTGTTCTAGAAAACCATTTATAGGTGCTCTTGATGAGTAGTTCAATTAAAAAAAGTAGCTTAGGGCTATTTTTGAAGCTGTTTTACACTGAATAGTTTGGGGCAAAAATGCTATTGCATGTATCAGGAATCTATTAAATAACTGAGACACTGAGACACAGTATCACCCTAAAGTACATTATGAGACATTAAAATTTGAGTGTACTAATGAGTGCAAGATAATTAAGCATATAACTGTGCATTATTGTTGGAAAATTGTCATTATGGAAAACCTTGTATAGAATTCCTAAACTATATCTTCACAGTTACCAGGATAGTGTAGGGCCTGGTTATTATGCATCCTAACTATATCATGTAAAAGAACATCCTTCATATCTGAGTTAAACATCTTTCAGTCATTGGCAGGGTCAGAATCAGGGACATAGATGAGGATGATCTGATGGCTGTAAGGCTGAAGGAGATCTAATGGATAATTTAGAAGAGGTCATTCCTCATTTCTGTTCAAGAATCTCTCTGGGCTTACATAACCTTATAACCACTTTGCTTTTTCTTTCTTTAAACAATTACTGTATTCATAAGATACTTACCTTCCAAAAATAGACTTGTGTTTCAAATACAAATTATACTTACCTTCCAAGAACAGGCCTGCATTTCAAATACAAATTATGATTCCTTTGTAGGATGTATTGATGAGCCCTTGACTAAACGAGACTGGGCATTATATAGAGTATGAATTTGCTTCATTTCTGTGTCTGTGCCACATGGACAGAGTAAGACATAGTATCTATATTATTATCCGTGATGATCAGGTCCCAAATCTGAGTTCTCTAATCCTACAACAAAATGAACCAACTTTTAGAGACTCATATGACTTTCATTAGGCTTCCTGCCTTTCATTAACTAATGTGTGCACCTATTTTTATATACACTTACTTACGTATGTATACCTATTGTAGGAATGTAAATTTAATCCAACATAGTTTTTCAATAATAATCTTATGATGGTTATTCTTATATCTTTCCTTCCACCCATTAATGAACATCTGTGGCTTCCCTTCTTGGAATACCATAAAGCAATTAGATTTACTAGCTTAGAAAAATGATCCATTCTCTTGTTTGTTAGCATCTCTGTACAGACTCTGCCCTGTCTAATTTAGTATCAAAGTGAATGTGTGTCTTATTGGATCAGCAGTGATTCCTGAGCCCTAAGTTGTGGAAAAAGAAAATATGAATGTTGTCAATGTGAACGGAGCCAAAGGACAAAAAGTGTCTTAATTGTAATCTATCCCAGTACTTGCTAGGACCAAGTATCGTACTGAGAACATTTCCTGTGCTCTCATCACAACTCACTCGCCACATGCCACAAATGCTAGGCCTGAAAAAGTGAACTGGATATCTTGTAAAACTCCCAGTTCCTAAGTTTACAGTGAATTTGTCTTTGGTAACTTCAAAATCCTGAAGGAAATTCTCTGCTCCATCCACTCAGAATGTCCCCATGATGAACCATAAATGCCTACTGGAAACTCATGAGAGTAATTGGATTCAACACCGGATGGGGTAGGTCTGGACTTTTCTACTCTGTCAACAGCCTTTTGCCTTGACTGTTTCCTTATTTCATGTCATGTCTCGTTAGGTAAACTAATTTACAAAGACAACATTTAATTTGTTGTCACTTTCTGCATCTAACACATTATTAATTAATGACTTAAAAGGAATGTAGCTACAAATATTCTCCATTTTGCTGGGTCACCTGGATCGGTTTCTCTCCACACACCAGTCTCACTGACTAGCTCCTATAGCCACTTCTGAAATAATCATTCTGAGGCTTAATATTAATTACATATTCTTTGACCTATTAGCTCAGGCTTCTTATTAACTAACTCTTACATCTTAAATTAACACACTTCTATTATTTTATATTTCATCATGATGGTCATGGTTTGTTACCTCTTGTTTCTTGGGTGGCTACATGGTATCTGTCTGACTCTGCCTTCTTTCTCCCTGCATTCAGTTTAGTTTTCCCACTTGCCTATGTTCTGCCCTGCCATCAGTCGAAACAGCTTTTATTAACCAATGGTAATAAAGTATATTCATATCATGCAGAGGGAAGTCTTACATCAAAGGATGGATTTTTGCATATGAGTATCAAACTAGGAATAACTGGGATACATGGAAAATAGAAAGGACCATGGGGAATGGGGAGAAAAGAACTCTGCTGAGAGGATGGCAAGACCTAGGTGCGATGAAGTGGGAGAGGGCAAAATACTGAAAGAACTTAACTGGAGAGGGGAGAGAGAGGATAATTCTATGGGAAAGGAAGGGAAGAGAGGGACTTATTACTAAAAATGAATGAAAAACAAGCATTATTTTCTAAGATTACTTTAAAATGCATATATAATATATAGTTTAAATGGAGTTATACCTCATGAAGAGACAATGCCCTCCCTATAGCTATCTATGTCTCACAAAACGGCAGTGCCAGGCAAGGGAAATTTCTCTTTGGGTTCTTAGGTAGGGCCAAGAGTACCCCAACATATAAATAAGCCATTGCCATTGCCCTTCAATGCCTCCAAGAACTTGATGGTTCTGCCTTTTCCTTTGTTTGTTTGCTTTTTGCTGAGGACACTACAATACTAGGAGGAATGGAGTTGGTACTGATCTGAAAGCCTCCTCCCTGAGGGATAGCTCTTGTCATATCAAAAGGTGCTGTGAAATATGTCAAAGGAGAAAATCGACCAATAACCAAACCATCTGTAAAGCCAGTGAACTATAGCAATTACTAGCCCTCATATATGTTCCAAATAGGACAATACTGGCATTGGATCTAAGACTCTTCATTGAAAGGGAACTATTGCCTGGTCTTGTAAACTTCACTAGCCATGATTAAAGAGGTCATAGCCATGAGGGGAGAGCCTACTATTATGATTTTTTAACCAAATACATTTCTAATAATTTAAGGACTTATCTTTATACATACAGATAATTGTAGCTCTTCTCAACAAATAAACTTCTTTTTGCTGCAAATGGAGCCTACTACAGAGATTCATAATAAGAGAAAATTCAGAGAAGAAGTGATCCAGGGATGCCTACCCCTCATTGATATATCTAAAATCCACCCTCAACACCTAAGCATCAAACATCATCAAGGAAGAAGAAGTATAAAGATTATAAGAACCAAATAATCATGATGCCTGTAAGAGACAGTTTCTTTTAGACATAACAGGGATGCTGAAATTATGAAAAATCAACAATATGATAACCTAACAATACCTGTATAATTGCACCAGTCAACATGCCAAAATTGATGGTGGAAATTTTACAAGGTCACCCAAGAGCTATAGATAATCAATGGCTGCTGATAAAGGGAGATTCAGTCTTTTTAGAGATGAACCCCCTACCGGTGGTCAGCCCTAAACACATATACACAAGAAAAACACTAAATGGTTATACATGCATATATGCATGTATATATTATAATTATAGAGCAAGAGGGATGGGGGACATAAGGAAAGTTGAAGGTGGGAGGGAGGGTGGGAAAGATGTCAGTAGAGAACTTATATGTGAAATTTTAAAAATTAAAAAGTAAAATGAAATGAATGCACAAGTATACTTTAAAAAAGATGATACATGTGTAGGGTATTTGCAAATTGAAAAGTATATCTTTTGCCTTATGAAATCTTCACAATTATTCAGTTAGGAATGGTAAATCTCTACTTGGCAAATAAGATAACTAAGGAACTGAGGCATAAAGATTAAGCGACTTCTTTGAAGTCATACTTTAGAAGTCTGACAAAACCAGATTTAGGTAAATTGCTTAGATCCTTAAATACTTTTGTTAAAATTGTCAAGTCATACTATCATTCCTGGAAGATAAACCTCAACAGAAATCTTAAATTTTAACATCCCTTTAAGTAGTGCAGTTTGCAAAATGCATAATACTAAATGCACATAGTTAGCACTGCTTGACTTGCCCAAAGTAGCAAAAAGACATGAGGATGAAACTAACAGAGAAATTTTCTGTATCATGCTGACATGCGCTAGTATGATCTCAGCTCCACCTTCACAGCAGTTTCATACTAAACTCGGCGTTTATCACAGATAACAGGGAGTGTGCCTGTAACAGCCACCGCAGTTCAGTTTCAAACAACGTACAAAGACAATGCCTCCGAGCACCATTGTGTGTCTGTGCATCTGTGATCAAGTCTTTAATTTCAGATCATGAAAGAGATCTGAAAAAGTATCGTGAATCACATTTTACAAGACATGAAAAGGCAAATGGTCAAATCTACTGGGATATGGCGACAACCGTGCTTCTTTTGTCACTAGCTGATTAATTTGAAAAATGTTTATTGAAAAGATTTTTTGTTTGTTCTAGGTACTGGAAGAGAGCAGTAGAATAGTAAAAAGAAAGCAACACAAATAAAAGAAGGGAAGGAGAAGAACAAAAATTATTGCTTTAATGAGTTTATATTCTGTGGCAATGGGCAAAACAAAAGGGTAAATTGTAGAATATGTGAAAAGTAGCGCATATGAGAAAAAGGAAGCAAGAAAGACAGGGAAGCAACTCTTTGTGATTGGACCGCTAATTTCTTAGTAGGTGACCCTTTAAACAATAATTTGAAGAAAGTGAAAGAGTATGTGAGAATGTTTGGAGAAAGTCTATGAAAAGATCTTAAATCTGCACTCTAATGATATCTTTGAGAGTCCAGAGCCAGTGTGTTTGGGACAGAATGAAAAGAGTAGATTGCAAAACCTTATAATCAGGTCTATACAGATCCTTGCATAATCTTTGATTCCTACTCTAACTGAAGTGATTGGGGAATTTAGAGCCATAGAGTGCTAGCTTTGGGCTTAGTTTTTATTGAATTGTAATTTTAAAGGACATTTATTTATTTAATGTTTGTGTGTAGACCTGAGTGTATGTACACCACATGTGTGCAGGAGCCTTCTGAGCCCAGAAAATGGCCCTGGATCCCCTAGAGCTGGAGTTATAGGAATTTGTAAGCTGGTGTGTGGGTGTCAGGAAATGAACTTGGGTCTTCTGAAAGAGTTGTAAGTCTCTTTAACCACTGAATCATCTCTCTAGTCCCTTGGCTCAGTAGTCAGTGTTAGTTTTAAAGTTAATTATAACATTTTAGGTTACTCCCTGGGTTTGGGGAAGAATGGATTAGACTGAGGCAGGATGGAACCAGGGAAACCAGGTGGAAGGTCATCCCAACTAATATTTCGTGGGAGAGGATATGGTGCTTTGGATTAGTTGATAGTTACAGAAATGGTTTGAAGTGGGGTAAATTCTGGACGTATTTTGAAGATGGATTCTGAAGATGGATTTAAGAACCCTTGAGGTATTACAATTGGGATGAAAAATAAACTACAACAGTTTCAAAGTTTTTAGCTTGAGCAATTCAAAAGAAAGCTTTTCCGTTAATGAGAAGCATATTTGCAAGAGTAAGATGAAAGCTTAGGATCAGACGTATTTCTCCTGAGATGTCTGCCTGAAACATAAGCAGTGTTGTCGTAGGCATTGAATATAAATCTATACATTAGGTAAAAATAATCAAACTAGAAAATATAGTGAACACCAGGGTTTAGGTGATATTTTAGAGTTATAGTAAAATTAGCGGAAGGGGGAAAAGATGCAGGGACAAGGAGAAATCCAGAGACTTGAGTCCTAGGATAAATTCTATCTTGAATTCTTAAAACATAAAATAGAGTATTGATTGAAGGCCATTGAAGTTAAATCTACTTTAGGATACTAGACATAGAATTCCCAAATCCTCTCAAAAATTAGTCATCTAAGCCGGGTGGTGGTGGCACACGCCTTTAATTCCAGAACTCTGGAGGCAGAGGCAGGCGGATCTATGTGAGTTCGAGGCCAGCCTGGTCTAAAAGAGCTAGTTCCAGGACAGGAACCAAAAGCTATGGAGGAACCCTGTCTCAAAAAAATTAAAAAAAAATTAGTCATCCATTATAGAGTAAGCTTGATTTTAACTGTCAGTAGAATTGGAGCATTCTTCGCATTCTTAGGATAAGATGAAGGTAACATTTTGCAGAGCTTGCCTCCACACATAACCCCTTGAGTTCTGACACTGGCTCTTTGCTACTGAGCACTTCCTCAACATGTACTATTGCTCCCTGAGCAGTCAACCTCCCTCATATGATGTAGTATCACAGTACTAGTGTGTGTGTGTGTGTGTGTGTGTGTTTGCGTGTGTGTGTGTGTTTGCGTGTGTGTGTGCAATGCTTTGTAACTTTCAGATAGCTGTGGGATTGTTATAGTTTTTGATAAATGAGATTTTATGCTAGTGTGTTTAAAGGTAGATCAGTCCACAAAAGCCTTTTATTCTCTTCTCTTAAGGAATGGTTCAAGGATTCAGATAAATCATTGGGTGCTTATGTACAATGTGAATTTTCTAGGAATTCTGATTCACTCTGTCTGCAAGGGAGCCTAAGAATTTGCACAGCAAATGATTGTGAAGCTGACTCAGAACTAAAACCAGAAGCCACTTGTGACAAAGTGTGAGTGATTCAGCCCGACAAAAAAAAAAAATGAAAGGAGCTTAAAGTGGATTGTGTTAAGGTAAACAAAACATCCCTTGTAGAATAGACTAGATGAATCTTTTGTAAGCAGTTTTTCTAATCTTTGGCTTTATCACATCTCTAGGAAGCCACCTGTGAAGTGTGTTTTGTTATTGAAGAAAAGGAAGTAGCCCTTTGAGAAGTCAAGTGTGGCATTCTTCTCTAGGAAGCAGGATTTTACTAGTTGACTTCTAAAGACTCGGCAAGTTATGTTTTTAAAACCAAACAAGAAATACACAAAGAAATAGACCCTTCTGTTGCTATAAATTCTCAGACGCTGAGTATTTTTAAAGTAAAGAAAAATCAAAGAATTAGCTCAGATTTTTAAATTTTCTCCTGCTTTAATTCTGGGTCATTTGCTATAATAAAACATTTTTAAAAAACTCTTTTCACACTTTCTTTTGATAAATGTTTCCACTTAATTTTGAGTACCAAGTCATTAACCTGAACTCTAAACCACTGAACAACTGCATGAGAAATACTATTTAGAGGCTGGACTGGAA
Organism: Microtus agrestis; assembly: GCA_902806775.1. Taxonomy (NCBI): domain Eukaryota; kingdom Metazoa; phylum Chordata; class Mammalia; order Rodentia; family Cricetidae; genus Microtus; species Microtus agrestis. Next base: position 395,315 of record CADCXT010004863.1, read on the forward strand.
GAACTCTCTAAGCTCTGTAAGTCTAAACTTAACTAAGTTTATAGAGGACTAACTAACTCTTATGATAAATTGCATATGTTTGCCAGTGAGTTCCAAATTTCACCTCTGTGTTTCATTTCTGGAATAAAGGCAGGGACAAACAGTAACACTACAGCGTTATTCCATTTTAAAATCACTTATAGATTCCAAATACTTATCAAATGCCTGCATTGCAGTTGCAGAAAGCAGTATGATATTTGAAACAAATGGCTATAATTTCTGTCTATATACTTTCCAAACACCCACTGTTTTGTCTTGAACTTTTAGTGTGAACTTGTCTGAGAATTGCTATGTAATGATTTAACAATGGCATTCCTAAGTGTACATCTTTGTCAGGTTTGCAAAAATCCATCAGCCATGGTAAAACAAAGTTCTGAGGTAGACATATTTTACTGCGAGATAGTATCCCCCATTCAGACATTGCTTCCTAAGAACTACATTATCTAACTATAGCAGAAGGCATAGCGTTTTCTAATGCAAATAATGAAAGGAACTGTAGTTTATAATAAACTATATTATGTTGCTCATGTCATTTTTAAATAACAAGGTTAATAAGAAAAGAAGTAATTATAAGTAATATTACAGCAATAACAAAATCATATCTAATGTCGTATACCAATAACTCTCTAAAATTAGTGTCTGTAATAAATAACTGCAATAATCTCAAAGCTTATGTCAGTGAATGCTTTCTAAGTTTATCTGAAGGAAGTCTTTCCCCCTATAAAAACCTACTGAAGACATTCACCTGTAAGATTAATTTTTTATCAGTCCCAGGATATATTTTCTTTCTCCTAGTTAGAGCACCATTTTTCCCTTTGGGAAATTACGTTTTCCCCATGGTTTGAAGCTGCATAAGAGGCAACAAAATATTTCCTATCCCTTAGGTGCTTGTGTAAGTGGCAAATGTTTTGAACTAACAGTAGTTCTTGTCCAAATTTAGACTCTCAAAGAAAGGTGTATAAAGGTAGGGAAGAAAAAAACCTCATCGCATAGGACTGGCCTAATAAAGCCTGTGTCTTCTTTTTTCTACCAAGTTCTTGCACCTGCCTCTCTGTGGTCTTTTCCGAGTATACCTGTGAAAATATATGTTTGGGTTTTTTGTTGTTGTTGTTTTGGTTTGGTTTGGTTTTTAATTTTTTTTTATTTATTAAAGATTTCTGCCTCCTCCTTGCCACCGCCTCCTATTTACCTCCCTCGCCCCCGATCAAGTCCCCCTCCCTCGTCAGCCCAAAGAGCAATTAGGGTTCCCTGCCCTGTGGGAAGTTCAAGGACCACCCACCTCATCCAGGTCTAGTAAGGTGAGCATCCAAACTGCCTAGGCTCCCACAAAGCCAGTACGTGCAGTAGGATCAAAAACCCATTGCCATTGTTCTTGAGTTCTCAGTTGGACTTAATTTTCATGTGTGTGATTTAAAAAAGCTCTTCTATGAGTACTGGTTTCATGGTACCAGAAGGAGCACTATTCAAACTTCCAGATTAGGGAAGCAACCAACAGTACTACCAAACTATGGTGCCTCTGAACCACAACAACATCAGCTTGGCACAGTAATCCTAAGTGTACAGTAGTGGAACCAACTTCGCTCTAATTGGATTTACAACCAATTCAACAAGAAGGAAATTGTGCTAGTGCTGGACCCTTGCCAACTGTGCAGGACAATTGTGTCATGGATCGTGAAACAGATCCCACAACTCCTATTTTACTAAGCCAGCATAATGTCTAACTGCATTTTATATAGCTGACCTTATATCCACAGACATGATTCTCACTCTTCATTAAGAAAACTTCTCTTAATGATGTGTATTTCAGAAAACCATAACCAATACAAGTACAGAGTTGTGGAACTCAGTCTCAATGGATAGATCTAAAATAGAACTCTTGCACCTAAGGCTTAGGGAATGTTTCAAAGGCTCAGACAGAAAGATAGAAAGAGCCAGAGGAAAGGGGAGTTGATTTTAAGATTGTATCTCCTAAATATATCAAAAGCAATACCCATAAATTTTACCAATATGAGCAAAAAAGGACTCCAATAGATAAGCTAACATGGGTGGAGTGAAGAACACGAGATCTCAACACAACACAGACAAATACTGACAGCTGAGGAATGTAGAGAGAGGAATAAAAAGTCTTCCCAGGGAAAAAAACACTCCAACTGATTGTTCATGGTCAATGGTCAGCTCTGAAAACATATACATAAAAGTATCATTATATAGACTTGGAGATTGTACTTATGTATGTATGAAGATATATATTTTATACATACCTATTAGTCTATCATTATTCATTTAAATGTTTGTATATTAGAACAATTAAAGAAAAACGAGGGAGTTAGAGAGATGGCTCAGAGGTTGGGAACATTGGTTGCTCTTCCAGAAGTCCTGAATTCAATTCCCAGAAACCATGTGTTGGCTCACAACCATCTATAATGAGATCTGGTGCCCTCTTCTGTTATGCAGGCAGAACACTATATACATAAAAACAAATGCCAGGTGGTGGTGGTGCATGCCTTTATTTAGGCCACAGCTCAATAATTCAACGTCTTCCATACACTTCCCAGTAGTTCTATGTGATTCCGCCCCTGCTCAAGGCCCCCCCTTCCTCACTCTTGCATGGCTTGCTAAATGCAACTATAATTCAGGAAGCTGACAGAGAGTGGAAAAGGTGGAAAGGCAGCAGATGGGTGGAGGAACTGGGGAATCTGAAAGCAGCCAAGAAGCAGTTACAACCCGAGCCCACAGACACATTGCCTGGTTATGAAGATGGCTATGCATAAGCTCTCATGAATATTCTCATGTGATGGTAATATCATACAGATGTGTATCATTTGCCAGCAGCCTATGTGACAGGTCCAGTGGGGAAAGGAACAACTGACTGTGTGCATTGGGTTGTTAATTGGAAAAATTTGCTGTAAAATTATCTGCAAATCTTCAGCAAATCTATTTAACCTCTATGAAGCACAACTTCTTTATCTAAAAAAATGGATTAGACTCTACAGTTTTTTTCAGGTGCCTTGAGGCAATAAGTTTGAATACTCAACATGGTTTGTCGGTTCTGGCTTAGAATTAAATGAAGAATTTGGCATGTTGTTGTAAAAATGTTTTAAGTCATTTTTATTTCTTTTTTGACATTATGATGTATCACTTCCTTTTCCTCCCTCCAAATCTTTCCATATACCTTTCTTGTCCCCACGCTATATAGGTAGTGGGACCTAGGAGAATAGAGTGGACTAAATTTCCATGCAATAGCCAACTTTATTCAGAACATCAATTTGTGTTCAGAGGGTTAAGAAGAGTCACATGGGTAAAGTGTCCAATCACAAGGGAAAGTCATATGTGGCAGGCAAGCTGCATGTGAAAAAAATGGTTTTTCATAGAGGCATATAAACAAGTAACAATATCGAGTTGTAATAAATACTCTGAAGTAAACTCACTCTTATCCGCTACACCGGGGAAGAGCATAAAAACACATTCTAAGAACAATTTTTTGTTTTGAAGAAACTGAGATTACGAGACCTTTGTCTTGATTTCTCATAAGCACTCAGAATTTTTTTCATATAACTCCATTCTTGATTTTCAGAGTGATCATTATAATGGAGCAGATTGCACGGTGCTGGGACAATGTAGAGTACAAAGCTCCAAAGCTAGTCACAGTAAAGATGTTGCCACAGATAGATCTGATAGAAAGGGCATGGATTTGGAAGCCAGAAGAGAAATGAATTAATTTAGAGAAGGCTGATTGCATCTGACAGCAGGAGAAAGAACGCTATTGGTGTGGTTTGTTTAATCCCAACTTCATGACTGAGTGATGAAAATGAGTTTAATAAAGATTTGGAGTGAATTATTAGAAGACATTTTTGAAGCATTTCTCCAACCTTGCGGCACAGTATGAACCTCTATAACATTGGTATAATCCTGCTAGTAGAAGGATGGTGGGCACAAACTGATTAACATGGAATTTTTTATCACTGCAGCAGAAAGAGGACTTAAAAAGGAAAGTGCTCAGTTACAAAAAAAAGACATATGCTATACTTCTTTGCAAAATGTAAGTTATGGACTGAGAATTATATCCAGATATATCCACATCATATAATATGTTAATTTTATGGACCATGACAAGGATCTGTATAAACAATCTTATGTATTGCAGATATGCACACATGCATACAACACACCAATACTAATGGGCTCCACCATAAAAATGACAATGTGATATAACATAGATCAAGAAGAGATAGTGAGGACAGAGGAAGAATGAGATGATTAAGAAACCTGTAGGAATGCCTTAAATTGGACCTGTCAAACAAGGGATGGGGATCTCTGATTTGTGACAGCGGGAGCCACTGTTTCTGCGAGATGGTCTTCTTGAATAACACTATATTTTTGCAAACAGCAGTGAACAAACGCTTGTCTACTGCTGTCTAGGACAGAGACAGCAGAAAGAGCAGTAAATAGTCACTGACTGAAGAGAAGAAAAACAAGAAATTTATGGCCTTTTGAGGATCTGTGAAGATTCCTGTGTTCATGTCTAGGTTAAAACACTTGACTCTTCCCCAGTCACCTAGCTCGAGAGATGCTTACTGTCACAGGTGTCTACTGTATTTCTAGGATTATAGTATAAAGTGAATTTAAATTTGTGAAGCTCAACTTAAGTTCTTTATGACAGAAAATGAACCCTATCTGATTGTTGTTAGAGTCTCCAGTAATCTCAGATGCTGAGGCATGAGGGCAGTGAGTTTAACGTTAACCTGGACAATATAGTGAGATCCCTATATCAAAAACATAAAAGAAAGAAATCCAAAACTTAGTTTTTGCAATTATTCAGTCTTTTTTCTTTCTTTTCATTCTTTCTTTCAGCATTTTTGAGCCATAGTAAGGGAAGCCAAAACTGTACACTTTATTTTCTATGAGATTCAGTATAAATGGGTTTATATTGAGGCCCTTGATTCACTTGGACTTCATATTTGTGCATGGTGATAAATATAAATTTATTTGCATTCTTCTACATGTTGACATCCAGTTGAGCCAGTACCATTTTTTGAAGATGCTTTCTTTTTTTGTTGTTGTTGTACAGTTTTGTCTTCTTTTTCAAAAACCAGGTGTTCATAGGTGTGTAGATTAATGTCAGGGTCTTTGATTCAATTCTATTGGTCCACCTGTCTGTTCTTGAGGTCAATAACAAGATGTTTTTAGTACCATAACTCTATAGTAGAGTTTGAATTCAGGGATGGTGATGCCTCCAGAAGTTCCTTTATTGTACAGGACTGTTTTATCTATTCTGTGGTTTTTGTTTATTTGTTTGTTTTCTTTTTCCATATGAACTTGAGTATTGTTCTTACAAGGTAGGTGAAGAATTGTGCTGTGATTTTTATGGGGATCACATTGAATCTGTAGATTGCTTTTGGTAAGATTGTCATTTTTATTATGTTGATCCTACGTATCCAAGAGCATGGGAGCTCTTTTCATTTTCTGATATCTTCTTCAATTTCTTTCTTCAAAGACTTAAAGTTCTTTTTACATAGGTCTTTTACTTGTTTGGTTAGAGTTACCACAAGATATTTTATATTATTTGTGACTATTGTAAAGGGTTTTGTATCTCTGATTTCTTTCCTGGCCCATTTATCATTTGTATATAGGAGGGCTACAGATTTTTTTTTTAGTTAATTTTGTATTCTGGCACATTACTAAAGGAGTTTATCAGCTTTAGGAATTGCCTGATAGAATTTTTGGGGCCACTTAAATATATTGTTACAGCATCTACAAATAGCAAAAGTTTGATTTCTTCCCTTCCAATTTGTATCCCCTGATCTCCTTTTGTTGTCTTATTGCTCTAGCTAGTTCTTTGTGTACTATATTAAATAGATATGGAAAGAGTGGACAGTCTTGTCTTGTTCCTGATTTTTGTAAAATTGCTTTAAATTTATCTCCATTTAATTTGGTGTTGGCTATCATCTTGGTGTAAATTGCCTTTATTATGTTTAAGTATATTACTTGTATTCCTGATCTCTCTAAGACCTTTATCATGAAGGGGTGTCAGATGATTACACAGTTTTGCTTTTTCAGTTGTTTCTATGGCAGATTACATTGACAGATATTCCTGTTTTGAATGATCCCTGCTCTACTGGAATGAAACCTAATTGATCATCGTGTATGATTTTTTGATGTGCTTTTGGATTCAGTTTGTCAGTATTTTATTGACTATTTTTGCATCAGTGTTCATGAGGAAGATTGAACTGTAATCTTTTTTCTTTGTTGTATCTTTGCGTGGTATTGGTATCTGGATATGTAGCCTCATAAAAGGAGTTTGACAATATTCCTTCTGCTTTAATTGTGCAGAAAAATTTGAGGAGTTTTTTTTTTTTTTTTGTAGCTCTTCTTTGATATTCTGGTAGAATTCTGCCCTGAAACCATCTGATTCTGGGCTTTGTTTGTGTGTGTGGGGAGACTATTAATGACTGCTTCTATTTCCTTGGGGTTTATAGGTCTATTTATTTTTTTTTATCTGGTCTTGATCTAATTTTGGTATATGGTACCTATCCACAAAATTGTTTATTTCTTTTAAATTTTCCAATTTTTTGGAGTTCAGGTTTTTTAAGTATGACCTGATGAATCTCTGGATTTCCTCAGTGTCTGTTGTTATGGTCCTTTTCATTTTTGATTTTATTAATTTGGATATTCTTTCTCTGCCTTTTAATTAGCTTGGATAAGAATTTGTTTACTTTGTTGATTTTCTAAAAAGCCAATTCTTTGTTTCATTAATTTTTATACTGTTCTCTTTGTTTCTATTTTATTGATTTCAGCCCTCAGTTTGATTATTTCCTGGCATCTCCTTCTCCTGAGTGGTTCTGATTCTTTTTGTTCTAGGATTTTCAGTGCTGTTAAGTCACTGGTGTGAGATATCTCCAAATTCTTTATATAGGCATTTAGTGCTAGAAATCTTCCTCTTAACGCTGCTTTCATAATGCCCCACCTATTTGGGTATGTTATGCATTTATTTTCATTGAATTCTATGAAGTCTTCAATTTTTTTCTTTATTTCTTCCTTGACCCAGCGAAGTTTCAGTTGAGAATTATTCAGTTCCCATGAGTTTGTAGGCTTTCTGTAATTCGTGTTGTTTTAGTTGAATTCTAACTTTAAACCAGAGATTAGACAAGATACAGGGGTTTATTCTACTTTTTATCTGTTGAGATTTGTTTTGTGACCAAGTATGTGGTCAAGTTTAGAAAAGGATCCATGAAGGTATATTCTTTTGTATATGTATATATGTGTGTGTGTGTGTGTGTGTGTGTGTGTTTGGGTGGAATGTTCTATAGATGTCTGTTAAGCCCATTTGAGTCATATTATCTGTTCCTTTATTTCTCTGTTAAGTTTCTGTCTGGCACACCTGCCCATTGGTGAGAGTGGAGTATTGAAGTCTCCTACTATTATTGTGTAGGATTTAATGTGTGATTTAAGTTTTAGAACTGTTTATTTTACAAATGTGGGTACCCTTTTATTAGGGGCATACTTGTTCAGAATTAAGACTTCATCTTGGTGGAATTTTCCTGTGATGAATAAGAAATGCTCTTCTCCATCTCTTTAGTTTGAAGTCTAGTTTGTTAGATAGGATAGCTACACCAGCTTGCTTCTTAGGTTCATTTGATTGGAAAGTCTTTTCCCAACCCTTTACTTTGAGGCAATGTCCGTCTTTAAAGTTGAGGTATGTTTCTTCTTTTGCAGCAGCAGAATTTTTGAATTTATGGATTTTTCATATTCATCTATTAGCCTGTATCTCGTTATATGTAAATTGAGTACCATTGGTATTAAGGGATATTAATGACCAGTGATTGTTAATTCTTGTTATGTTTTTGGGTGTGTTTCCCTTTTTAGGGATTTACTGGTGTGGGATTATCTATTGCCTGTGTTTTCATTGGTGTAGCTAATTTTTTTGGGTTGGAATTTATGAAAAAGCATCTCTCCAAGTTAGGATTTCTATTGCTCAGAAAGACCATCATGACCAAAAGCAACTTGGGGAGGAAAGGGATTATTTCATCTGATAGTTCTACATCACAGAACATCACTGAAAGAAGTCTGGGCAAGGAACTCAAGTCAGGAACCTAGAGATATGAACTGAAGCACAACCATGAAGGAACACAGCTTACTGGCAAGCTCTAACTGCTTTGCTATTGTCCTATCTGTTCAAGGGTAGGACCCACAGTGGTCTGGGCCCTCCCATATCAGTCATTACTTACGAAAATATACCATAGACTTGTCCAAGAGCCATCGTATGGGAGCATTTTTTGAAGTAAAGTTTCGTCTTCCCAAAGGACTTTAATTTGTGTCAAGTTGAAATAAAACCATCCAGAACTATACTCTATAATAAAAGAACTTATTGTAACAATAATTAAAGCTCAATCACTTGTTTAACATATGACAGAGTTTATTGAAATAATGAAATTAATGCTACCCAACTCTGAATGAGCTGTTGAGACTTTAAATTTCATCTCCGTTTAAACCTACTCACACTGATAGGTCTTAAAGCAATTTCTGTAAAAGGAAACACTATATTTTGAGCTCCATTTAGCTTTAGAAAATGAGCTTTCTACAACACAATAAGGACAAAAGCAATGGTTTTATATGTATTCCTATTTCACAGTACAATCCTCTTAGTTCCATAATTAGCATTGTTGAAATGGTTTGATTAGGAGTAGTTTGTGGGATTATTAGCCACTTTTGGTTTCTTCTCACCTCATTAGAAAAGGAACTCAGTACTGACTATTGATGGTGCTTTCTCAAAGCCTTTTGCTCAATATTACCGAGTCTTTCAGTTTGTTCAAGCGTTTTTCACGGGAAAGTGAACAGTTTTTCTATTGCTTTCCATTTAAACAAGTCATGCTCACATGAAAATATACTCTGCATTACTTAGATTCCAATTCTCTTTTCCTAAGAATAAACGGTGTCAGGTTAAAAATTGTTTTGTGGGTTAGTTTTGTAAACAATTTAAAATTATCTTAGTTAAAATGGAACCACTCAATTTATTTGATAGCTTGCTAGCACAGATAAATAAATTGAGATTTGGAAAACAATAATTATAGGCTTGCTTTTATTACTGAAGACCAGTGATATTTACTTTTGATTTACATGTTGGCTAGAGTGTGTGGAAACCTATCAAATCCAACATAGTTGAAGTCTTCTTGCTTTCAAATGCCTGTTAAGTCTTTCTGATTGCCATGAAGTAAATTGGCATACAAAGCTTCCACAAACAAAAAATAAAAGACACCACTAAATTAATAAAAAGAGAATTATTCAAAGATACTTATTCATAGGAGATAAGCATCAATTGTATTTATTTATTTTAAAATCAGTATGTGTGTGTGTGTGTATGTGTGTGTGTGTGTGTGTGTGTGTGTGTGTGTGTATTTGAGGCTCATGCTAATCAATGACTCTACCACTGAGCTGTTGACCAAGACTCTATTTTCTTTCTTAGAGAAAAAAGGTATCCTATCATACAACAAAAATATATGCTCAAATATGTTCATAGCAGCATTGTTTGTAATAGCCAGAACCTGGAAACAACCTAGATGCCCATCAACGGAAGAATGGATGAAGAAAGTATGGAATATATGCATATTAGAGTACTACTCAGCAGTAAAAAACAAGGACTTCTTGAATTTTGCATGCAAATGGATGGAAATAGAAAACACTATCCTGAGTGAGGTAGCCAGACCCCAAAAGAGGAACATGGGATGTACTCACTCATATTTGGTTTCTAGCCATAAATAAAGGACATTGAGCCTATAATTAGTGATCCTAGAGAAGCTAAATAAGAAGGAGAACCCAAAGAAAAACATATAAGAATCCTCCTGAATATTAACCTTTATCAGGCGATGAAAGGAGACAGAGACAGAGACCCACATTAGAGCACCGGACAGAAATCTCAAGGTCCAAATCAGGAGCAGAAGGAGAGAGAGCACGAGCAAGGAACTCAGGACCGCAAGGGGTGCACCCACACACTGAGACAGTGGGGATGTTCTATTGGGAACTCATCAAGACCAGCTGGCCTGGGTATGAAAAAGCCTGGGATAAAACCGGACTTGCTGAATATAGAGGACAATGAGGACTACTGAGAACTCAAGAACAATGGCAATGGGTTTTTGATCCTACTGCACATACTGGCTTTGTGGGAGCCTAGGCAGTTTGGATGCTCACCTTACTAGACCTGGATGGAGGTGGGTGGTCCTTGAACTTCCCACAGGGCAGGGAACCCTGATTGCTCTTTGGGCTTATGAGGGAGGGGGACTTGATTGGGGGAGGGGGAGGGAAATGGGAGGCGGTGGCGGGGAAGAGACAGAAATCTTTAATATATAAATAAATAAATAGATAGATAAATAAATAAATAAAGACTCATAAAAAAATTTTAAAATTCTTTTCATCTTTTGTTTATTTTGGTTGGATATACCATGTTTATATGCATGTATGCATATATGCTTGCACACATACATAAATGTACATATATGTGTATATGAATGTATAAGTATATATTGTGTGGATATATACACCTATATGTATGTGTATAATAACATTTTGAAAAAAGTGTATTTAATGGAATGGCTGAAATAAACTAATTAACATACTTCTATACTTACTTTTTGTGGTGACAACTCTTTTTTAAGTATATACAAAGGTTTACTGACAATTTTGATAACAGAAAAGCTCAAGCTGTCTTTATACAAAAAAACAAACATTTTCCATAATAATAAACAGGATATTTGCATCCTCCAATGTTAATCTCCCACAGAAACAAATATGTCAAATATGTTTTCTCCAAAATTTTAGATCAAAACATCTTAAAGTCAAAAATAACCCATTGTTTTGTTGGCTTGACCAAATATTGAGGCAGGCACATCCTGTCTTTACAAAACTAAAAAGTGATTGGCATAGGCACACATTTTGAAGAACAACAATCCTGTTCAAAACATATTTACAGAAATAGGGATGATTTGCCTCTAATCGTGTTAGTATTGAATTAGAACAGTTCTAAGGATCTGAAGTGATACCTGGCATCCTCTGAGAAGAAACTTGAGAAGCATCAGCTCCCAAAGAATTTTAGGGAAAGATATTTGAGAAAAAAAATGTGGTTTCCAAGAATGATCATATCTTTCCCATGCATGATTGACAGAATGTCACTAAACCCACCAACAAAATTTTCAATCATTATAAGAGAGAAGACAGTGTGGTGTGGGAGAATGGTTTGTATTCTGTCAATTATATTTTAAATAAATGCTGATTGGCCAGTAGCCAGTCAGGAAGTATAGGCAGAACAACCAAACAGGAAATGGAGGTGGGTCAATGAGAACAGGAGAATTCTTGGAAGAAGGAAGCTCATTCCTCTGCAGTCCTGACCAGCCACAGAAGAAGCAAGATGTGACTGCCTCTCTGAAAAAAGATACCAAACCGTGTGGCTAGCATAGACAAAAGTAATGGGTTAATATAAGTTATAAGAGTTAATAAGGAGCCTGAGCTAATGGGACAATCAGTTTATAGTTAATGTAAACCTCTGTGTGATTTCTTTGGGACTAAATGACTGTGGGAACTGGGCAGGACAGAAACCCCAACAACAACAGTGTGCAGGCTGCACAGTCCCAACAGTATTCTGTGCTGTCCTAAAGTGCACTGGTCCTTCTTTGCCGAGTGAGATAGTTCCCCATAGCCTCTGCCTCATCTGGAGACTTGTTGGACATACTGGTCCAAAAGTAGGCTACATGGCTTCAAACACATCTGAAACATGATTCATATTCCTCAAAGCATTCAACGACTGTTTGTCTATATTTGAAAATCCCCTTCCATTTTGAGTTTCAGTCTTTCTCTGATAAAAAATTGGCATTCTTCTCTGAAGCACTGGAAGTAGAAGGACCAGAGAAGCTGTGCTTAGATGGAACAGCTAAAGGCTGCACTGTTCTTCTGGCAGGACAAGAGCTAAAGGAAGCAATGTCTACTCTGCCCAGACCTTCTATTATCTCTGTTTTGGAGGGAATGTGGAGAAGAGGCATGTGGAAAAAGAAGTTCTGTGTGGCCTCAAGTTGCCAAGAATGCTTTGGACACATTAAACTTTTCTTCCTTCATCATACCCACAAAGAGGGCAACCGTGTCCTTTGCAGAAAAATGTCTATCCATGGAACTGGAAACTATGCATCTGAGAACTCTAGTGATTAAACTGATGATGGATTTTGTGGACTACAGATTCATAGTAGTGATTTCTTAACACCTTTCCCAACCATTCTGCCTCTGGCTATATAGCCTTGGTGCTGGCTGCAAACTCAAGACTCTACAGAGCTAGCCTCTGTCACTGCATTTACACAAGCTGGGACCCTTGACTCAACTCCACCTGCCATAACTTTGTTCTGTTCAAAGGCTGCATTAAAGAAACATCCACTGGCATTGGGATTGTGAGACACCATCACTTGCCACTTAACAGACCACTCAGAGAATGATGTCAGACTGCTTTGGTTTGCTTCTCCATGGCTCTTTGAGTTTGTTTTAGTTGTGTTTTATACCACAAACCAGAATAGTTAACCTTTTATCACAAGATCACATCCTAATACCTGGGCCTTTAGCTGTGTAAAGAGTTCAGTTTCACTCTGCAGCTCTTTTCTACCACGCTTGCCTATGAGTTTCAGGTGCCTTGTGCTTAAAGCCCTATAGCATTTTCTGCTTTCGGTAATTCTTTTTGGAAAAAAAAAAGCTCAGAAGGTGGCTGAGTTATATGATCTAGGACTTTTTATCCTATTCTCCAGTTGCTGTTTGAGGAGTTTACTTTGTCTCTGAAGTTCCCATAGTCTCTCTTTCATCTTTTCATTTGGCAAAGGTTTTTGTTTTGAATTGAAAGAAGCCGGGAGACGGCTTTGACAGACAAGCCGGAGTTCAGTTTCTTGCATATGTTTTTAGCTTTCCTGAGTGTTTCCATCTTTGAATGAATAACTGTGAGGTTCTTTTGCAGATGAAGTATTTTCTTTATTCTTCTGTTTCTCTTTTAGCAGGTTAGTAGTTCCAGTGATGTACTCATCCCTTACTTCTTGCTGGAAGTTCAGCTTTGAGTTTTTGATAGCAGATCTCTCTCGTCATGTTCTTTAGATTCTACTCTTGATTGCTGAGTGCCCCAGCTTCACATTTAGCTCTTGCTTCTTGGAGCTTCTGAATCAATTTCAGTTCTTTTTTTTTTCAGCTTTGCTTTGTTTCTTGAACAAATATCCATTATTTAGTAGAAGCTGTCTTTGAGTACAAATTTCTTTTGTTTCAAACTCTCAGTGCTTTTTCTTTCTTTACAGAGTGCTCTTGTCCTGAGAAATGAGAGAACCCAGCCAATTCCTTTACATACTTTCTTTCCTCTGCCATTTTAACATTTGTTATTTCAGCTTTTCTGAAACACTTCATATTTTGATGGGTTTTCTACCTGAGACTTTGGGGTTGTATTGGCTTAACTTTGTCTCTAAAAATTCTGGGACAGTAAGGATAAACTTTACAAGCTGATCATCAATAAGCTGAAACATCTCAGCAAGGGACACCTGGCCTGTTTCCATGTCTCAACTCTCTGTAGCTTGATGCTACAATTCCTTTAAGAAATTCCTGGGCTGGAGAGATGGCTCAGTGGTTAAGAGCATTGCCTGCTCTTCCAAAGGTCCTGAGTTCGATTCCCGGCAACCACATGGTGGCTCACAACCATTTGTAAAGAGGTCTGGTGCCCTCTTCTGGCCTGCAGGCATATACACAGACAGAATATTGTATACATAATAAATAAATAAAATAAATATTTTAAAAAAAAATTCCTAAGAAAATCTTTTTTTTTTAAGTGAAATCCTAAAATCAGTGATTTAAAGAGACTGGATGAGAGTTGATCTGAATGAAAGATAGTAGATCCTTCATAGTAAGTACATTTTCTTTTGCCAAACCACTCACTCGAAAGAAAACAGAAAACACATATCTTAGTCATATCTTTATAATTGATCTACTGTAATTGGAGGCTTTTCTCCCACCTTCTAGGTCCCAAATAACCACTCTGAGGCTCAATATTGATTATAAACTGTTTGGAAAATGGCCCAAGCTTCTTACTGACCAGCTCTACATATAAATTGACCCATTTCTAATAATCCATATTTACCAGAAGGCTCATGGTTTGTTACCTCACATCTTGCTTCCACAGTGGCTGCTTGTGTCTCTCTCACTCTACCTTCTTTCTCCCTGTATCTTTGTTTGGATTTCCCACCTAGCTCTATTCTTCCTGGCTATTGGTAAAATCAGCTTCTTTATTAACTAATTGTAATAAAACGTATTCATAGCATATGGGGGGCATCCCACATCAGTCTACCATCAGCTAGTTAGAAGCACCTATTAGGAGGGCACCGCCCTCCACTGAGAAGGGTGGAGACTTCATTTCCCCACTTAACACATGGTGCATCCGTTCATGAATTAGGTGGCTTTGGAAATGCTCAGATGTTTGCTATCTGACAACAATCATTATAAACAATGTATAGCTCATACTGAGATCATGTTTTCTTTCATTACTTGGCATATGTTCTACTGCCTCCTGTTGCTGTGGTGCCTTCATAAGAGCAATTTAGGGATGAAATGGTTCATTTTAGCCCATAGTTTAAGGTACTGTCTAGCATGGCAGGAAAGTCAAAGCAGAAGCAGTTTGAAGCAGCCTGGTCACTTTATGTCCTCAGTTAGAAGAAAAGAACAAAAAATGCCAACGTTTAGCTCACTGTCTCCATTTTAGATAGCACATGATCTTTGCCCAGGGAATGATCTCACCTATAGTGACTATGTCTTTGCACCTCAAATTCTACAATCAAGATAATCCCCCATAGTTATTCACTGAGACCCATCTCCCAGGTGATTTTAGATTCTATCAAGTTGACACGTAATGCTAATAATAACATGTGGTACCATTCATGTTGTTATTAATGGTAGACTTTTTTTCCTAAGACACAATAGTTTCCCATCATGCAAATATACTACATTTTCCTTACTGTTTTAGACACTTATGGAAATTCAAGTTTTTCACATCTTAACTGTTGTGATAATCTTTCATTGAAAATGAGACTGCATATTTCTAGACTGCAAAATATATAAATGAATTCCTTGGATCTTTATCTGAAGACTAAGATGATAAGATTACTGTATCATCTGATAGTTTTATTTTTATTATTTGAGGACCTCTATATTTTTCCATACATATTTTCTGTATACTGTTTCCATATAGATATTTTCCATTTGTATTTTCTGTAGTGCCTGTAACTAAACTAGTGGAAGCAAAATAAAGCCTGGGACTTTCAAAACATTTGACCTGTAGAAGGCATGCAACTAATTTGATTTTGTAATATTTAGAATCCATTGGTAACTGATAGCAAGCTCATGTCTACCTGCCTGTTGTTGGCACCAGTGTGGAACACAGAAATGATGATGTTTAAGTACGATAACAGCCCCCAGAGAAAGAGTCCATGAGCATAGCTGGAATCTGGAACTGCAGAATCCTTCCTTGTTCTGCAAGGCGCCTTGAAGATCGGTTTCAGTAAACTGCCCAAGAGCCTAGGACCAGACAACTAGCTTGGTGTTTGCTGCAGTTGGAGCCTATATTTGCAAGGTTCATCTTAGAGGATCAGTCCAAGGTAAGAGACCTGATGACCAAGGTTCATCTTGGTGCTTAAGTGAGGATAGAAATCTGAGTTTTCCGGGACCAGTCTGGGACTGAGGGTAATCTGGATCAGAGGGGTTCAGAAGCTGTTGTGTAATGGCTAAATTGTCTGGAGTGTAGGCCTGTAGGACATAGCCTACTGTGGGTGGACTTAAATAAGTTTGTTGATTAACCAAGATGGACTTTGATGGAATTCTTATTTTGGTTTTTCATAGGTGTCCCTATCTGGGGTAAACAGGTGCTTACTTTCTTCTGCTCAGGAAAAGTTCATACAAAAAGTTCAAAGGAATTGACTAGTTTTTCCCCTAAGTTTTATTCTACTTAAAAGCTTAATCACATAAATAAAAACACACAAAATGGTTTAGTGGTCAAATTTAGTTTAGCTTAAGAAAGGATTCATCTTATAAACTCTTGGTGATTAACAATGCATACTGTATGTCAAAGGCCCAGAAATGGACCTGTGTTATAAAGTGTTCTACTGACTTAATCTACTAAATTTACTTTACCACATAGTTTCTAATGTGTTGTTTTGTGTTTTTCTTCATTTTATTTACCTTATGTTTTATATTTCCTTCTTGAGTTAAGCACTTCATTATTTTCAGTGTTCATTATTTTTTACGTAAACATCTTCTCTAAATACTTTTTAAGAGGTAGTCACCAAAAAAAAAAAAGATTGTCACTATAATTCGAAATTTAAAGGAAAGACTATTGGACAATGCCTTTCATAGCTCAAATCAATGTATTAAAAATGAGTGAAGAAAAAAAAATAAGGTGTCAGTTTGATACTAAATATTCCATATGCAAAATTTACAAAATGATAGCTAGATATGCACTCTAAGCATGGAAAAACTTTTTCTGATGTAGATGTTAATCTAAGTAGACAGAAAAAGCCTGTGCAATTCTCAAAACCTCACTTATTTTTCATTTATGAACTGGAAGTCCTTGACCTTCATTTGTTTTGAAAGGCTTATGATATCTTAAAATTTCTATAAGCAATTCCAGTCATATTTATACTTTTGATGGAGTAACTGTCATACATAATATGAATATATTTGGAAGTGTGGTTAAAATAATCCAAATATGTATTTTAAGCACATTGCTAGCATTTTAAATTGAAACTTATCAATGTGGCCCTGTGACACATGACTGTAGAGAGATAACCTATGAAACCAAAGCAGTGGTTATTTCATTTATTTTCTTAGCTTGATATTTGAAGTTTCTATCAGGTCTTCTATTAGCATATGATATAAAATCTGGGACTCTCATGAGCTTTTCTTCAATTTTTTTTTGTCTTATTACTGCATCTGAGATAAATTCAATTCACACCTCTGTTGACACACTGGGATATGTCAGACTGGGGTCCAGCTTCTTGGGTCAGGAAATAAAGGCGTTACGCATTGCCTTTTGTGGCCTAGAATTAACAAGAATGAGAGATGCAGAAGGTTAGATCCAAAAATCACCAGAAAATAATCCCTCTGGTAATACAAGAGTATGATTGAACTGTTTTTATATTTATACTTACATTTATATCCTTTAAGATAAAATTGCTTGAATATAAAAAAAAAAGAGGTAGTCACCAGCCGGGCGGTGGTGGTGCACGCCTTTAATCCCAGCACTCGGGAGGCAGAGGCAGGCGGATCTCTGTGAGTTTGAGACCAGCCTGGTCTACAAGAGCTAGTTCCAGGACAGGCTCCAAAGCCACAGAAAAACCCTGTCTCGAAAAAACAAAAAAAAAAAAAAAAAAAAAAAGGTAGTCACCAGGTTCTAATGTGAAGCAATTCATTGCTACATGACAGAGAATGTTTCAGTATTGATTTTGGATCATTACTGAAGCAACAAGAAAAATGAGGAGCTATTTTTTAAATTTTTTTTCATTGAAAATTTCCACCTCCTCCCCTCCTCCCATTTCCCTCCCCTCCCCTCACTTTCCCTTCCCCTCCTTCTCCAGACCAAGGAGCGGTCAGGATTCCCTACCCTATGGGAAGTCCAAGGTCCTCGCCGCTCCCCCCCCCCCCAGGTCCAGGAAGATGAGCATCCAAACAGACTAGGCTCCCACAAAGCTGGTCCATGAAGTAGAATCAAAACCCAGAGCCATTGTACTTGGCTTCTCTGTCAGCCTCCACCATCAGCCACATTCAGGAGAGTTTGGTTTGATCACATGCTCCATCAGTTCCAGACCAACTGGCCTTGGTGATCTCCCATTAGATCAGTCCCACCATCTCAGTGGGTGGACGCACCTTTCGCGGTCCTGACTTCCTTGCTCATGTTCTCCCTCCTTCTGCTCTTCATATGGACCTTGGGAGCTCACAAAATAAATATAATTAAGGTATATAATACACCTTATATGAATTATCTAGTAAATTTTTCTCTCAAATTTATTTCTAGCTCATTAAACTAAGCTAAATATTATGTCCAAATGAAACTCCAATTCCCCAAACTCCAAAAGGCAGTCCATACTACATCTGGACTATAAGATTTCTGGTAGTTTGATAAAAGCCAGGATTCTTCACAAACATGTGAAACTAGTTTCCCTTTACCCAAAGGATTTATTTTCCTTAAGTCTGCCAGAAGAAACAAAAGGCTACTGGTAGCCCCAGGCTCCTCCAGTATCACACGGGCCTGTTACACAGTTTGAGGTCCATACCAGCATCCTCACCCCTCCCTTAAGTTTCTCTACCCAAAATTCTCTCCAGCTCATGAGCTTCCCTCCCCTCTTTGTTCCCTGCTATTCTCCTCCCAACTCCCAGTCAGGCCCAGTGTGTGGTTCATATTCATTCAATCTACTTCTTTCTCACTATTTTCTAGATTCTTCCAGATGCCTCTGGCTATTTTCTTTCTCATATCTGCAATAAAAACCTTTCCTGTCACCATACCATAAAGCAGTCCTGTCAAAAGTTTATATAAATACAACAGTACTACATGACAGTACATTATTTTGACATTTTAAACAAAAGTCCTAAAATTTCCAAGCAAGTTAGCTCTTGTGGTTGTGTTGGTGTCGTTGAATTTTTTAACTAAATTATACTAGATGTTGAAGCATAAACCTAAATAGCAATCTTATTTGAAAAACAGTACTGTCTTAATTTAATAACATTTAATTTCCTCATTTAAAAATTAAATGGGAAATAAATGAAATAGGAAAGACCACAGTGCCTTATAGAGTTACAAAGATTGAAAGCGATATTGGCACCTGCTTGTGATTCCAGACAAAAGCGGAGTTTGTTGATGCAGCTATGAATAACTGTGAACAGAAGTGGCCACAAGATTGTTTTTTATAGGAATCATAAAGCATTTCAGCAGCATTGTGGTGATGCTGCATTAGAACAACCTTGTGGCTTATTAATGTTAAGGATTTATCACAGCTGTTAAGTGTCTATGTTACACATATAGAATGTACTGCATACAGTATTTTGAATCTACAGAGTTAAAGCTACTTTTATGATAAATTATCATTATTTTATATTTTTATATCTTCAAAAAACTATGACATTTTGTTTTGTTATCTTATCATTTCATTCTCCTCGATTTCTTTCTTTCCATTTCTTTTTTTTAGTAATAAATTTTCCTGAGTACTTGCTATATTTAAGATCTGAAACTAAATTATTAAGTTTTACAGGTAAATTTCAGACATTCCTTCCCTTTCACATATGGCAAGCATGGGTGCTCTTTCATTGTTTTAGATCCATTCAAGACGAACAGAAATGCGTTCACAACACACTATCTTCAATACTATAACGTTCCTGTGGTGGAAAGCCCACTCTTTGTCCCGAACATCCCTGTGACTGAAAAGGATTTTAGATTATCTTTCCCCTAAGAACCAGCAGGGGGAGCATAGGTTTCTCCATATCTAAATAATAAAAGCTTTTACGCATATTGTAGGGCTTTTATGATTAGAACTTAGAGATGGGACTTAAATAAAGATAAAAATTTCAAACTGTAAGTGTTCATTAATTACCTTTGTAATGCTGTCAAATTGTACTTGTCTCAAAGAAGAATATGCAGCTTCAAGATATTGACCTGTTTGGAGTAAACTAAGACACATTAAATAACTAGAACACACCACAGTTTAAAAAAAGGTACGTTGTTAGAAGCAGGCAATAATGAAACGTTGAAAGTAATCGGACTGATTAGGTAAATATTTCCTGAGTACTTGCTATATTTAAGATCTGGACCTAAATTATTAAGTTTTACAGGTAATTTAAATTTAATCTGGGGAAGTAGACAGGATAAAATAAAAGCCATTTGGAAAGAAAAGGTCATATTATTAAATAAGAATTTTAAATATTTATTGCATGCATGCAAGCAAATGATGTCTGCACTAATAATAAAAAGTAGTATTTTATGTGTGCTTTGGCATATTGCTCACTCATTTCCCCCGAGGAAAGATGTAAGGTCTCAGAGAGAGTGAATTACAAGGCAGGGCCTTGGCTGCTTTGTCATCCAGCTTTGTCTTTACCATGAAAGATGTTTGTAGTTGATCTTCTCCAACAGCAACATTTTCTTACGAATGAATTCTTATGAAATGAACATAATTACTTAGTAACAGGCAATCTTCTTGAGACAACTCCAGATGATTAAGTATCTATATTTAGGAAATGAAGGTTAGCTTGAGAATATGTGTATTCTTTCTAAGAAAACCTTAATGGTAACTGAAGTAAATTCAGTATATATACACTGATATACATTACATATACAGACATGGACATATTTGTCTGTGTATGTATAAATAGACTAACACATGTACTATTCCAAGAAATTTTTTCTTGAGATCACTAGACAATTCTTAATTAAGGCGTTACAAGTCTTTTCTCAAATCATAAAATTAATACATTGATAATAAAAGAGCTAAAAATTTTAGTAGTAGGCCTTAGAAAATACAAAGGTTTTGGATTGATAATATCTAAAATTTTTAGATTAAATGCTAGCAGTGATTTAATTAATACAGTTTCTGTGTGATTATTTCGGGTCTAAAGTAGCCAGGCAGCCGGGAACCAACAAGCAATTTCCTCCAATATAACTTTGAATTCATTAACCTTTTTGCAGCCACAGTAAGCTTTTCTACATTAGAAAGTAAAGAATACTGCTATCATGTTGCCTTTTGCAGACTCCAAATAGGTACTTAGACTTTTTAACATCAGATTTATTCTTATCAAAGGTGGGCAAGAATCTAAAATAAGTCAATTGCAAATTCAGCTTATGAAGTTATTAAAATTTTAATCCAAATAGAAAAACTACATCTAATCAAGTTTTACATGAAATGTAGACAATTTACACCAATTCAAGATTAGATGGAGAGTTCCATCTTAACCATCCTGAATTAAAAATAAAAGATTTTTGAAGTGACATGAATAATAATGATGTAAACTACACTAATACTTTTCATGACTATGATACATGTTAAATAAAAAAACAAGTTACTTGTATTTTGAAATATGGTGAAAAACGTTACAAGTAAACCCATGGGAGATTGTTACCAAAACCATAGACCTGTTTTTGGTGGTAGTATCTATGGTTTCTTGACACTGTAGATTCAACAGAGAATCTTTAACCTGCAGGAATGGTTATCTACTGTGCACAGTTTTCAGAATTTATTTCAATTATATGGATAATTTTTCTTAAGCAGAAAAAGGCACCATTGTGCTTATATACACATTATTAAAAAGATGATGAGGGATGATAACCTTCCCAACCATTGTAGTAAGTCAGCCATTGGAAGTTTTACTATTGTAATGTAAGATAAAGTGAGAACTCATTGGTGGAGATGGGAGTGTTTTTTCACGTGTATCTCTTCACAAAAATTTTATATGACAGATTAGCCTGATGGCATAAACTCACTTACAGGAAGTAAAGACTCCTAATGTGGAGGACAATTCAAAAGAAGGCTAATGAAAATGAGGCAGAACATATGCAGAAGAGGAGGAATGTACTATGGAGTTGGAAGATCTCATGTCCATTATCTTCACCATTTGCATGGTCCCACTTTACAGGATTCCCTATGTAAAGTTTTCTGTTTACAACATCCTGTGATTTTCTTATGACATTCATTTTATCCAATTCTCGATAACAATTTTTAGTTCATTTTTTCATACTTTTTATTTAAGAATTTGCTTTATATTTTCATACTAACTTCAGTTCCCCCTCCCTCTCATCCCATCCCCCCATTCACTCCTCAGAGCAGGTAAGGCCTTCCTTGGATAGTCAACAAAGTCTGGCATATCAACTTGAAGCAGGACCTATCCCCTCCCCCTGTATCAAGGATGCGCATAATATCTTATCATATGAAATGGGTTCCAAAAAGCCAGTTCATACACCTGGGTGCCACTGCCAGGGTACTGGTGTTACTGCCAACTGCCCCTCTCCGCAACAGATTAAGCTACATAGCTGTCATCCATATTCAGAGGGTCTAGTTCAGTCCCATGCAAGTTCCCCAGCTGTCGGTCCATAGTCCCACTAGTTCCCACTAGCTTGGCTCAGCTGTTTCTGTGATTTTCTCCATCATGCTCTTATCAACCAAAGAATGGGTAAATAAAATGTGGTACATTTACACATGGAGTATTACTCAGCTGTAAAAAACAACATTTTGAAATTTGTAGACAAATGGTTGGAACTAGAAAAAACTATCCTGAATGAGGTGTAACATGAGGTCCTGCTTGTTGGGGTTTCTGTCCTACCACCAGGTCCCACAGCTGTTTAGCCCCAAGGAAAATCACACAGAAGTCTCTATAAGTTATAAACTGATTGGCCCATTAGTCCAGGCTCCATATTAGCTCTTTTAACATATACCAGCCCATTATTCTAGTATATGTTAGCCACATGGCTCGGTACCTTTTTCTGCGGGTAGATAACATCTTGTTTCTTTTGTGATCTGGGCAGGACTGCAGAGGAATGGGCTTCCTCCTTTCTAGAATTCTCCTGTTCTTATTGCCCTGGCTCTACTTCCTGTCTGGTTGTCCCACCTATACTTCCTGCCTGGCTACTGACCAATCAGCATTTATTTAAAACATAATTAACGAATATAGAATTGTTCTCCTGCACCAATGAGGTAACTCAGATGCAGAAAGACAAACATGGTATGAATTCACTCAAAAGTGGATATGAGATGAAAAACAAAGGATAACAAAGCTACAATTCACAATCCCAGAAAAGCGAGGCAAAAAGGAGAGGCCTAAGATGGACACACATACAGGGCCCCAGGAAGAAAAGTAGCTAAGATCTCCTTGGTAAACTGGAGGGGGTAGATAGAAGGGAGCAGAAAAGGGATGGGAACATGAGGGATCAAGAAGATCATGATGAGGGAGGGATGGAGATGGAAAGCAATGAAGGAGATATCTCGATAGAGGAAGCCACTATGGGGTTAGGGGGAAAGCTAGTGGTAGAGAAATTCTCAGGAATCTACAAGAATAATCCCAGCTAAGACTCCTGGCAATAGTGGGGAGTGTGTTGAAAGGGCCTTGCCCTTTAGTCAGACAAGTGACTACCCTAATTATCATCAGAGAACCTATATCAAGTAAATGATGGAACAAGATGCAGTGACTTACAGCTCAGCATTGCGTTGAGAACATGGAGTTCAGGTGAAGAGAGAGGGGAGGGATCATATTTTTATTAATTTTTTAAAATTATATTGATGAGTAAGTACTATATTTATGTCATTTCCACTCCATATACACCTTCAAATCTTCCCATGTCACCCTCAAATTCACGACATCTTCAGTTGATAACCTATCAGGAAGTCTATCGCAAAAGAACACTGATTTTCTTCCTATTAGAGGCCATTGATTGACTGGAGTTTTTCATAGAGAGCCTTTGTGAAAGTTTCTCCTTTCACAGTGGCATGTCATCTGGTGTTGTCATTAGGCAGGTCTTGTTTAGGCAGATGTGTTATTGAGATTTCATGGGTGTGTGTTCCCTGTCATCTCTAGAAGACATATTTCTGGCTCTTATATTATTTGAAATACTTTTATATTTTCAAAAGTTAGATATTTAACTTTATAGTACCAAATTTTCCTGTATTTCCTTTACTTTTACTCTTTCATAATCAACATGCAATATTACATGTATTGTCAGTCAAACATTGGTACAATACTCTTAACCAAAGCTATTTGCTTCAGTCTTTTGATTAATTTAATTTTAATTTCAATCAAGGCCCAACTCATGATAAACATTACAGTTATTCATTATGTCTCTATAATCTATAATACATGACAGTCTCTTAATATTTATTTCTCTTATTTTTAAAATTAGAGTATAATTTTACTATTTCTCCCTCATCTTTTCTCTTTTACAATATCTCTTGTTGCTTCCTCTAAAAAAATCATAATATTTATTTCTTTAATTGCTATTGTACACACACATGCATGTGTGCATGCACACAAGCACACATGCATGTTTGTGTGCATGTGCACACACACACACACCTGACTTCATTTAATGTTACTTGCATGAATATGTTTTCAAGACTGACCTAACTGGTATTGGATATCCCATTAGGGGCCTTATTCCTAAACAAGACTTTTTCTCCTGCTCTGAGTATTCCTTAGTTGCCGGTAGTTCTTTGTCAGTGAGGGGAGACCTATGATATTCTCCCTTTCCTGTTAGCTTGTCCATTAGTGTTGTACTTCTTCAAGTTTTGTTTAGGCAGCGATATTGTTGAAGTATCATAGATGAACCTTTCCTATCATTTGTATGAGACCTGTTCTTATAGCAGTTTTCCTGGTTCTCTGGCTCTTAATGTACTTCTGCCATTCTTTCTACAGTTTTCCCTGAGCTTTTTTTTTCCTTTTTTTTAAATTTATTTTTTTTTAAAAAGAAAACAAACTATCTTTTTTCATTTTACATATCAATCCAAGTTCCCACTCCCTCCCATTCTCCTATTCCTTCCCACCCTATCCCCATCCAGTTCTCTGAGAGGGTAAGGCACAGTGCTTTGGGGAAGGTCCAAGGCCCTCCCTTCTATATCTAGGCTGAGCAAGGTATCATCCAAAGAGAATAAGTTCTCAAAAGGCCAGTACAAGCAGTAGGGATAAATCCTGGTGCCACTGCTAGTGGCCCTGCAGTCTGCCCCAACCATTCAACTGTCAACCACATTCAGAGGGATTATTTTGGACCTATGCTTGTTCCTTCCCAGTCCAGCTGGTGTTGGTGAGCTCCCATTAGCTCAGGTAGACTGTTTCAGTGAATGTACCCATTATGGTCTTGACCTCTTTGCTCATATTCTCATTCTTTTCGCTCTTTGACTAGACTTGGGAGCTCAATCCAGTGCTCACATGTGGGTCTCTGTCTCCATCAGTTGCTGGATGACGATTCTGTGGTGATATTTAAGATATTCATCAGTCTGACTACAAGGCAAGTCAAGATCAAGGCCCCTCTCCTCTATAACTTAGGGTCTTAGCTGGGGTCATCCTTGTGGATTCCTAGGAATTTGTCTAGAGCCAGGTTTCTTGATAAAGGCTCCCTCAATCAAGATATCTCTTTCCTTGCTCTCATCCTTGTCCTTCCTCCTTCTCAAATATCACATTCCCTCAAGTTCTCACCTCTCCCCTTTCCCCCTCCTCTTCCCTTTCCACCCTCCCTTCTCCTCCAACCCCCTACACTCCCAATTTTCTCAGGCAATCTTGTCTGTTTCCACTTTCCAGTTGGATCTATATATGTTTTTCTTAGGATTAACCTTGTTACTTAGCTTCTCTAGAATCATGAACTATAGGCTCGATATCCTTTGTTTATAGCTAGTATGCACTTATGAGTGAGTCCATATCATATTCCTCTTTTTGGGTCTGGGTTATCCAACTCAGGATTGTCTTTTCTAATTCCATCCATTTGCATGCAAAATTCAAGATGTCATTGCTTTTTACCACCGAGTAATGCTCTAATGTGTAAATGTGACACATTGTCTTTATCAATTCTTCGGTTGAGGGGCATCTAGGTTGTTTCCAGGTTTTGGCTATTACAAATAATGCTGCTATGAATTTTATGTGCAGGAATTGCGAGGCAGATGTAGAAATCAGTGGTATGTTCCCCACATACCAGTTATGGTTTTCTGTGATGCATTACTTTGTTGTAAAGAGAAGCCTCTTTAGTGAGGAGTGAGAGCTAAATTTATCTGTGGATTTAAAGATAAATATTTAGAATGAAGTTAGGAATTATGTTGGTTTAGTAAAATAATGGTTCTGCTTTAGGATCCATGACCTCACTTGCCTCAGCTAAATTAGCTAAATTTCCAGGACCAAGCATAATTTTCCTCTTGTAGAATAGGATTTTAAGTACAACTAGAAAATTGTTGTTTATTGCTAAGATAGGAGTGCACTATTGTACCCTTAGGGTCATCGTGCTATTCTGGTTGTCACTGGCAACAGGGACCCAGATGGTTGCTGGTTCTCTCACTAGGACAGCTGTTGTTGTGTGTCCTAGCCAGCAGATGTCAAGGAGCACATCTCAAGGGAGCAATCGAGGGGTATCCCTGACATTGGGAGCATTAGTTACCAGAAAGAAGAAGGGGTTCTGGACACAGACTGAGGTAGCCATCCAGTTAATTTGGTATTTTTGTGTCACATTTACAGTACTTCTTCCTGTCCATTGGCCAGTATATTTTTTATGGAAGTAGGTCCCATTAAAAAGATGACCTCTCTAAACCAACAGGCTAAGAAAAACAAACAAACAACAAAAAACAGATTACCACCCTTTAGCAGTGTCAAGGGGTGCAAATCAGGACAATTAAAGGGGCCACATAAACCCCAGTTGCCCATGATAGGGTCAGATCAAGATTGTATGGGATCCCTGAGCAAGGTAGAAGACATTAGGTGCAGTGAGCCTCCACATGCCAAGTTTGAGATATTGGGTTGTATTGGATAATCTTCCACATATCTAGAGGATATAGCAGGTTAAGCAATGTTCCCAAGGAATGAGGAGCCCTGCAAAAGTGGGCAGTTTGGACACTGTTGAATACTGATGCAAAGATGCTCAGGATATTGCTGGGGGATCCAACTGGGATTTGAAGTCAGTGAGGGGAGCAATAAGTTTCATGCCCATCTTAGTTCTATTAGTGACATTGCCATGAAAGTCTCCTGTGGTCATATTATACAACTGCACACAGGGACTGGTGGAGAAAACATTTGTAGTGAAGTAGAGAACATTATTCAAGAAGCAGGTGCCTCCTAGTTTTTATGTTGTGGTGACTAGATCCAGGAAGGACAATCCCAAATTTACACTAGAGGAGAATAGAACTGGGTATGCCTGAGAGTCAGTAGCTATGGGTAAGAGAACAGGGACAGTGGGACAAGGGCCCACAAATCCTTCTCTAAGGTGGGATGAATTATGAGAAGGGAGTAGACTATATACATTACACCTCTTGGGCCTCCACTTCCTTCTTTTTCAGAGCTGCCTGGTCTGTGGTATGCCCAGCATCTCTCAAGGGTACCTATATCAGCATCGTGGCATCCTGTGGAAAGAGACAAGCATACCCTCACCCTCAAGTCAGTGGTGGGGCCCGGGGTTGCCATTGAAGAGTGACAGGGTCCCTCCATCTCACTAATGGCAGGGGTGTGTCCCATGGAGAGTAAGCCCAATATTTGTATGCCAGGCACAACCCTGCTTCATTAAAATTGAGGAATTTTATATGGAAGAGTACTTCCACCAAAGCTGAAATGGGGTCCTATTTTGTTTCTGGAGAGATTAACTGGGCCAAGAGCAGTTTAATTGTGCAGTTTGCATGCTTGTCAACAGCTAGGCCGTGGGGATTGTAGGGAATACCTATAGTGTGAGTGATCTTTCATGAACCCACAAAGTCATTAAATTGCTGTGATGTGTACACAGGGCCATTATCTCTTTTTACGGCCAATGGCACTCCCATTATTAACACTACTGATTTCAAAGCTTTAATAGCATTAGCTGCCATCTCCCCCTGGTAATGCAAAGGCATAGGTAAAGCCAGAGCAAGTACCAATCATAACATGAGCATATTGGGGGTTGCCAAAGGGCACACAGTGAGTGACATCCATCTGCCAAATGGTGTTAGGCAGCAGGTCATGGAAATTAACCCCGCCCTCTGAAAGGGCCCCAGAGGGGTGAGCAGTGCACAGGTTGCACAAGACCTGGACAGGCATTTGCACTGAAAGACTGGTAATTCAGGAAAGGGCTTATGTAGCTTGTTCTAGAAAGTCAATAGATGCTGTCATTATTCTAGCATCTGTCTTTTCATTCCCTTTGGCCAAGATTCCTGGCAATTTGGTATGCAACCGAATGTGAGACAAATACCATAATATCCTTATAAGGATAAGTATGTTTAAATTATTTATAATGCAGTTAGAAATAATTATGTTTAGTAACATAGAGGTAATAGGTCCTCTTCTAAGACTTACGACCTCACTAGTGCTAGGTTTTCTGTACAAGGTATTATTTCTCTTTATTGCATGCTTGTTCTTTGTGTACAAAAAAGTATTGAGTTTTGTAAGTTAATTATGCATCTCATGACTTCTCAAAACTTTTGATTATTCCTAGAAGTTTTATTACAAGGTTTTTGGAATTTCTTCTATATAATACCATAACATTTGCAAATAGTGATAATTAAAGTTCTGTTTCTATTTATTCTCCTTTAATTTCTTCTTCTTGTTTTGTTGTTGTTGGTATGCCTTGAGCACTATATTGAGGACAACCCAGTCTCATTTCCAATTTCATGAAACTGCTTCAAATATTTGTCTACTTAGGATGATGTTGGCTCTGGGTTTCTCATATATAGCCTTTCATTATTTCGAGGTATGTTACCTCCAGTGCTACTCTCACTAGAATTTTTATCATGAAGGCATTATAGATTTTGTCAAAGGTATTTCTTAGGTCATAGAGATAATCATGTGATTTTGTTTTTTAAGCCCATTTATGTGATTTCTTACACCTATAGACCTGAAAATGTTGAACTATGCCTGCACTTCCAGGAAAAGTCAACTTGGTTATGGTATATAATGTTTTCTTCTATATCTGTGTTAGGTTTATAAATATTTTAAAGATATTAGAGTCTGTTCATCAGACATATTGTCATGTTCTATTTTGGTTTTATTGTTGTTGTCATTGTATCTCAACATGGTTTTGGTATTAAAACAATGATAGCTTCTTAGAAGGTTGTGGAAGTGCTCCCTCTTTCTCTATTTCAAAGACTGGCTATAGGTCATCTTTGAATATTAAATAGAATTTCGTTGTTTGAGTCTGGGCTTGCAATTCCTTCCTTCCTTCCTTCCTTCCTTCCTTCCTTCCTTCCTTCCTTCCTTCCTTCCTTCCTTCCTTGTTCCTTTCTTCTTTTTCTGTCAGAATGCTTTTACTACACTTTCAATCTCTATGTTATGGGTCTGTTTAAGTTCTTGGTCTCTTCTTGGTTTAACTTTGGTGGTTTGGGTTATTTTAGAATTTCATATATTTCTTTCAGATTTTCCCACTTACAGAGTATTAATTTTTAAAGCATTCTCATAATACTCTGAATATTTATTTATTTGTTTAGGGTTTTCAAGGCAGGGTTTTTCTGTGTAGCCCTCACGGACCTGGAATTCATTCTTTAGACCAGGCTGGTCTCAAATTCACAAAGATCTTCTGTCTCTGTCTCCCTAGTGCTGGGATTAAAGATGTGTACCATTACCACCTGGCCAGTACTCTCAAAGTTTAGTGTATATTATAAAATTTCCTTGCTCATTTTTGATTCTATGATTTTGGCTCTTTCTTTTGGTCCATTGATACAAGAATCTGTCCATCTTCTTTTTCTTCTCAATGAACCAATTCTTCAACTAATTTATTCTGTTTCTATTTTATTAATTTTTATCTTTTTGCTATTTCCTATTGGATTTTTTATTTTTTACTTATTTTTTATTTTTCAAATTTTTTGAGTTGCCTTAATAAGCCATTTGTTGTCTTCTTTTTTGTTTTCTTAGTTAGGCACTTAGAGCTATGAATATCCCTAGTAAAACTGATTTAATGTATCCCAATGTTTTTTGTTGTATTGTGTTTTTATTTTCACTTTGTTTCAGAAAATTTTTATTTCTTTATTTTTCTTTGACCCATTCATTGTTTATCAATAAGTTGTTTAATCTCTGTGAGTTTGTGTACTTACTAGACACTTGTTTGCTGTTATGTTAAGATTTATTATATCATCATCAGAATGGATACATGGAATTATCTCATTTTTTAAAAAAATATATTACGTTTTTTTAATGCCTTAGGATTCTATTCTAGAGAAACTTCCATTGTCTGCTGAGTAGAATGTATATTCTGTGGATTTAGGGTGGAATATTCTTTTAAGTTCATTTGATGTATGATGTCATTTAATTCTGATGGTTCCCTATATTTTGTTCAAGTGACCTCTGTATTAAAGAAAGTGGTGTGCTGAAATCACTGTTATTAGGCTGATATTAATCTGCTTTTTAATTTTAGTAGTATGATATTCATTAAATGCTGTTTACTAGAATTTGACTCATATTTATTTAGTATTATATTGGATTCTTAGTTATTGTTTTCCATTGATTCGAATGAAATGTTTTTTGTCTTTTACATTTAGTTTTAGTTTGAAGTTTATACTTCCATATACTAGGAAAACTAAGCATGCTTGCTTCCTGGCCTCATTTGAATGGAGTACTTTCCCCCCATTCTTTTATGTTAAGGTGGTGTCTATCTTTATTTTATCTATTTATTTAATTAATTTATTAATTTTATATCTCAATCACAATTTCCCCTTCTGCCTAAAGCTAAACTGAATTTCTTATAGACAACAAACGGGTAAGTATTTTTTCTTGATATGTTCTAACTGTAGTAATAATCTAACAGCGTACATGTTTTGATTAGAGAACTGACACAATTAATATTCAAAGTTTTTATTAAAAGTCTATGTTGATTGTAGCTATTTTGTTGATCTTTTGGGTGTGTGCATGTGTGAGGACGTATGTGCATGTATTCTTAATTGTGGTTTGGCTTTTACTTATTATTGTTTCATTTATTTTGTTTCTAAAGTGTCTTTGCTGGACTTATTTTTCTCTTTAGTTTCAAGTATTGCTTCTAAGATTCTCTTTAGTGGTGTTTTGGTGACCATGAATTTTTAAAAATTGTTT
This sequence comes from Microtus agrestis, assembly GCA_902806775.1. NCBI lineage: Eukaryota > Metazoa > Chordata > Mammalia > Rodentia > Cricetidae > Microtus > Microtus agrestis. The sequence goes on from CADCXT010004863.1 coordinate 426,089, forward strand.
ATCTTATAGAAGTTATTTTTCTCTGTCAATTATGACAGGTAATTTGGCTAGATATACTTATCTAGTTTGGCAGTCCTAGTCTTTTGAAATTTGGAGCATATTGATTCAGGCTCTCTGTGTTTCAAAGTTCCCATTGAATTTTATTGTAATTCTTATGAACTGTCCTTTATATGTGAGTTTTCTTTCTTTCTCACAGCTTTCAAAACACTTTTCTTGTTATACATACTGAATGTTTTAACTAGGCTATGCCATGGGGCACTTAATTTCTCATTTTGTCTGTTTGTTCTCGGTTCTTCTAGTTTCTGTGTAGATGTATATTTCCTTAATTTGGGTAAGTTTTGGTCCACATCATTGATCTGGATTTTTCTCCCTCATCTATGCCTAGAATTTGAAGATTTGGTCTTTCCATAGTGTCTCAAAGCTTATGAAAATTCTTTGTCTTTCTCTGTGGCTTTTTTCTATTTGCTTTTGTTGTCTAAATCCTCTGCTTTATATTTAAGACTCAACATTCTATCTTCTGCTCCATCCGTTCTACTTGTAGGAATTTCCCTTGAATTTTCTAGTGCTTTTTATTGAGTTTTTCAATGCCATCTTCATTTCAGCTTGAGTTTCCATTTTTTTTATTGAATCCAAGGTTTTAAATCCTAAATTGTCTTCATTATTTTATTCACCCTTCTGTTTTTCTCTTTTTATTATTTTTTATATTTTGACATATAATTACATAATTTCCTCATTCCCCTTTGTCTATCCAAAATCTTTCATAAACATCTCCTTGCTCGCTTTCAAATCTATGCCTCTATTTCTTTAATTTCACATACACATACATATTTTAATATATATTAAAATGAATACATCTCATATCATGCCTTCTTTTTCTTTGACTCATAGAGTATTCCTGCCTGCTCTTTTGCAATGATCCCTGAGGCTTAGGTATATAATTTCCTTATGTATCAGTTGTGACTGGGTTCCACAACTCTGCCATTTACTGGACGTGATTTTTCTATAATGTTCTGCATTTGTTGGAAAGAGAAATTTCCTTGATAAAGGATGAGAACTACATTTATCTGTGGACTAATATTTAAGATATAGTTAGGGATTATAATGCTGGTTAAATAAAGTGGCAATTTTAGGTTCTCCTCCAAGGTCCATCTCTTCATTAGCACTGGGTAATTGGCTTGGTTTTCAGTACCATTCATGACTTCCCTCTCCTGCTGAATGGGTCTTAAGTCCAAATAAAGTTGGAAGTTATCCCCAAGGTATGTGTGCCATGGCTTTTCTGTGAAAGTTATTGTGTTATTCTGGTTGTTGCTGTGGTTTATAGGCTTCATAGCTGGGTAGGGTTATTGATTGCTTCCCTCCTTTGGAAGTTTGCATGACACCTTCTAGTACCATAAAACCTAGTTTTCTGGGGGGTGTCTTCAGTAATGGGAACTTATCTTCTATCTCTTAAATGTAGACAAGGGTGAGAGCTTGCGTAACTCTGGCCAACAGCCCAAAAGTGGGTTTTTCATGGCTAATACTGGAAATTTTATTAGATAGTTTATGGCTCTTGAGGGAAGCATCAAGCTGATTTTCAGAGGAGAAAACCTTTATTAAACTGTGTGCATATTATTATATAGTTTATGACTCTTGAGGGAAGCATTGGGCTGATGTTCAGATAAGAAAACCTCTATTAAACTGTATATATGAGTTTATATATCTACTTACGCATACCATAGATGGTTTTTGCTAGTTAGTATTATGATTATTTATGACCTTTCAGATATCTCTATTGTTATTTTGCCCTTTTCCTCCTTCTGTATTTCTTTCTTTCCCCCTCCTTAACTAGACTTCCCTCTCTCTTGTCCCCTTTCATATCACTCATACCCTGTTATTCCTCTCTTTCGCCTTTTATCCCCAGAGCAACCCCTTTTTGCTTCCTGAATTCTACTGTTACTCCAGGTTATATTTTCACATCTGTAGAGTTGGAGCTAAACCCTCAGCTGAGAAAGAACATGTGATGTTTGTGTTTTCTTGGGTACCCTAAGTGACCTTTATTCTCTTTTTGCTAATTCTCCTTAAATTACTTGACCAGGCTCTGTGTGTGTGTTCTTTGAATTCCTTCAATTCTTTCATGAAGTTTTTGATCTTTTCAATTCATTGTCTTGTGATCCATGTTCATAATTCTCATTAGAGAACATTTCTGTAAGATCGATTTCTTTGAGGGAAAATAAATCTTGGTATTTCACATCGTTTCTATTTTTGCATTGAGATCTGGGAATGTGGGTTTCTTCTGTTAGTTCTATGTATGATATGGACACAGCATACTGGTACAGAGTACAGGATGCCGTGTGGGCCAGGTTGGGCCTCAAGTTGGATATGACATTGGTGTAATGAAATCAGGTGGACATGGTGAGCCTGTCTAATGTGAAGGATGTGACTCAGTGTCACAACCTATAGGTTGTAGAATGTAGAAGTTATGTCAGAAGCCTGGAGAATGATGATTGCGTGAATACAGACTAGGCTGTGGCACTGGATATGGTGGGAGCATTGACTAGGTTCGAGCATTGGGTGTCGACCTGAGCTTGATCTCTGGGTTGGTGGTAGTTCAAGGATGAAAGGATCTAAAAACTTGATTAGCCTAATTATAAATATGACAAATATAGATGACTATTGATCTATAATTTTCAATACCTATCTAACTTAAAGACTAAGACAATAAACAACTGTGCAATACATAAGAACAATGACCTTCAAATGTAAACAATGTATAAGTATCTTGATCAGAGGTAGTAGTGTACACTGTAATATGGTAAATATATATGTCAATACATAAACAATGTTTTAAACAGAGGTAGAAGCATACATGCATACAATATTCAATATAATTTAACTTTGTATCAATATACAAGAATCGATACCAATATAATTGTCTAAAAACCATAACAAATACCAATCTGTCGTCCAGGTGTTGACGATAAATAACCAGACCAGCTCAAGAACAACAGATATAATTTAATAACTGAAAAAGGGGGGAACTCACACTACAAAGAGTGGAAGGTCCGAAATCCAAAAATGGTCCATAGAGCACCTCGTAGAGAGAGCACGCCCCTATCTACCCTTATTTTTGTACCGGGGCTCCAGGAGGCCACACCCTAGCCAGATGTGATTGGCTGAGCTTCCCCATCAACTGAGTCTTCTGGGTGGTATCCATAACTGTTGCATCTCAAATCTTATTTTTCAGTTTTTTATTTTACCAAAACTTATTTTTTATGAGCAAACTGGCCCATCATTTTCACATTGTGAACTAAAGCAAGTGCTTAAGATTTTAACTGAGCAGATAAAATGAACACCAGCTTAGCTTTAGTCGCATTGGTGATATGCATAAAAAAAACAAAGTAGGAAGAATGAAACAAAACCAGATTACATACACAAAGGAGCTACTTAATTATTCAACAAGAGATACAGATCCAAGACATTGGAGATGGGATTTGAAAGGGTACCCAGATACATAGGTAATATAAAATGCATGCATGCGGGAGTTTCCATATTAGTACACATGATGAGTATGTAGGCAAAAGAACAGTTCAAACGGTGTGAGCCCACACTCTTTTATTTACTAATGATAGTATTGGATGCCCAGTTATTAGGTTTCTCCTCTAATGTAATAAACTAAATCAAACCGAATTAATAAATCCAGATTTAATAAACACAGCAGAGCAAAGCAACTCCCCGGTGACTCTCAGGAAGGCAGGAGGGAGAACACATGGCAGATCTATGGGTCCTGTCTTAAATAGCCTGTAGTTAGTCTTAAGCAGTTGTAGGGGAGGAGCTGCAGATGGTGAGCTGGGCAGAGTTGGAATGGGAGAAGCAGAGCTGGGTGTGGCTTCTCAACAATTAGCCTTATAGCCAAGGCAAACTCTTAAAACTTCACCTTGAATCTTTTCATTCAGTCATCAAACAGAAATAATTGTACTTTTTACTTTACAAGTATTTGTAGAGGATTAAACTAGATAATGCAAACTCATTAATGTGTCATTAATAAATACAGTAGGTTCCCAACAGTGAATTACACTGCAGGCTTTACACAGATAGGGAGGAAGAGGAAATCCTCTAATCCACAACAAATGGGTGGAGAAGAAAGCCCTTTGAAAGCCCAGCCTGAATCTGGAGACTAAGAGATAGGGTATATCTTGAGGGAAATCCACTGGTGTCTTACCTAAGTGGAATGCTTAAATTTTAAATTCTGTTTTTGAGAATTCTGTTCCACTAGTATGTAGAGAAGTCCTTCACCCTTTTACGTCCTCATCCATCAAACAGACACTGTAATTCTCTGTGAAGTGAAATAATCTGTCTCAGAGCATTCTGCAATGTTGTACATAAAGAAACTTCAAGATAAAAAGATAAACCACCTATGAAAGTCGGCAGTATGAACTGGCTGATGAAACCAGTTGACTGTTGCGTACTTTATAAAACTTTAGGATAAATTGCAGGATCCTGGATCTTAGGGGCTTGGACTAAGTATTACAAACTCCCAAATACCTGTTTTCTCTTCAACAGTATTACTTTGTGGCATAACTCTTTAGGATAGTTGTTCTGAGAAAAAAGCCCATGATGAAGCAGGGTGAACAGCTCTTCTTGAAGGTAGACTTTGTTCTGTTTTGCCTCTCTAGTGCAACACATTCTTTTACATAGAGTAATTCTCCCCCTAAGCCTTCAAACACGTTTACATTCACAAGGAGCTGTAGCTCATAATTCCTAGCACTTTTACAAAGAAAAAAAACAAACAAACTTTCCTTTATTGAATTAAAAGATTATCAAAAAAAAAGCTCCTTTAGTCTGAACGGAATCATCAGTTCATTAATGAACTACTATTGCCTCGATAATAGACCCTTCCACTGGATGAGCCTGGGCCATATGCTCCTAGTATGTAATGTGACCCAATACTGGAAGGCCCTTCAATCACTATAAGAAAAGTAGAGTTTAAGAAAAGATTATGAAAGACAAGTGCTACTGTAGCATATCTTAAATTTTACTACTTCCTAATGTATGAAATTACTTGTCTCCAACATTAATAGGAACTGTGTCGTGCAGTGGCTATAGTTACAACCCTATAGTGTATAGTGATACAGATTATGCCTAGATTTCCCTACTAGGAGAATAGACTTGCTAAACTAGCTATTTCAGCACAACTGTACTTTCTCTTCACCACTAAGATTATAGCACTCTGGCCCTGATGTTACAGGTGTGGGAGAACTGACCCTTGAGGGCATGAAAGCTGTAGAACCAGCCTCACTACTCACACATTGCTGAATGAGGTGAATTAGCTGGGGGCAATGTTTAAGAGCCCGTCTTAGTGGTGAGGACAGAAGAGAATTTGTGGGTGGACCAACCATACAGATGCCTAGGCTCAGAACCAGCGCTGAATTGGCCGGCCCCAACATCTACGCAATCTGTGATCTACTGGAGCACGTGAAAAAATTTGACCCACAGACCCAGAGCTACAGGATCTCCACATCACAGGGCACCAACAGAATATCCAAGAAGGGTCCCAGTGAAAGCCAGCATCAATATTGTGATAGAAACCAGAGACCTCAAACCAGACCAATAACTCTTTTAAAGATACATGGGCAAAAGGTTTAATGTGTGACTCTCTGTGTCACACTGAAATCCCCCCCACTTCTTTTCTTACTTTTTCCTTCCTTCCTTCCTTTTCCTTCCTTCCTTCCTTCCTTTCTTTCTTTCTTTATTTATTTTTTTCTTAAATTTTGTTGTATTTTGGTATGTGTGGGGCACAGGGCCTGAGGGTGAATGCAGGGATGGGGAAATGAATGGGATCAAGATATATCATGTAAAAGACATAGAATAAATAAAAAGAAAGAGAAGATTCACAGCCCTCTAATAAAACAGTAAATAGATGTTTTACTCCCACATAGCATCTCCTTATGCACATGCTTTCAACATCCCAAAAAGAAATGTTAAAAATCCGTTTCTAAAAGGAAACAGGTAACAGTGTATTTTTTTTTTTTTGGTCAGAAACAATTTCTTGGATAGAAAAATCAACACATTGAAATAGTTTCCAAAAGTGTATCTTAGATTGAATTCCAGAGCCACTTTCAAGATTCATTCTTATTTTTACATCAGTACAAGTAGGGAATTTGAAATCCCTACTTGAATGTACTTGACTTTTATTAATGAAGATGGCTATATAAAAGTAGATATGCCCTTAGTCTCCCATACACATTTTAAAATAACTGTTGAAAAATAAGCAAAAATTAAAGTGTGTTTCCCCTTCTATTTCTAGAGAGCAAAGATAACAACAAGATATGGTATCTGAGTTATGGAAATTTTTATTTGTGTTTATATTGTGGGGGAGGGTGGTATGTATAAGTGCACATGCCCTTACATGCACATGTAGAGGCCAAATGTAAATATTAAATGTTGTGTTTGTTAGTATTTTGTCAACCTAATGCAAACTTGGGCCATTTGGGAAGAAGAACACTCAACTGAGAACATGCCTTTATCAGAAGGAAAGTCTGTGGGGGCCCAAGTCACTAAAGCTGGTAAAACCCCTATGTTTTTATGTTTCATGATCATGGTAGGTATTACAAAGATAACTAAGCTTAAGCCTTGAGAGCAAGCAAGTAAGATTTCTTCCAAAGATTCTGCTTCTGCTAGTGCTTTCAGATACTGATTTGACTTCCCACAATGATATAATGTAATTGGGACATAGAAACCAAATAAACTCTTTCAAAGATTATGCATATGGACTATTTAAGCCCCCCTCCTTCAGAGCAGTGGTGTGATTTCTCTCCTTCTTTTTTTCCTTGAGAATCACCTGGGGATGATTTGTTCATTAAACCTGGACTTTTCATTTGTCAAAAATCAGGTGTTTGAAGGTATAAGAATTAATATCCGGGTCTTCAATTTAGTTCCATTGGTCCTCATGTCTGTTTTTATGCCAATACCAGGCTGTTTTCAGTACTGGAATTCTGTATTAGAGTTTGAAGTCAGGGATTGTGATGCCTCCAGAAGTTCTTTTATTGTAAAGGATTTTTTGCTATTCTGTTTTTTTTTTTGCTTTTCCACATAAAGTTGAGTAGGGTTCTTTTTTTTTTTTTTGAGTAGGGTTTTTTTGAGGTCTGTGAAGAATTTTCCCGGGATTTTGATGGACATTGCATTGAATCTGGCGATTGCTTTTGATAAGATAGCCATTTTTACTATTGGAATTCTATATACCCAAGAACATGGGAGATCTTTTCATTTTCTAGAGTCTTCTTCAATTTCTGTGTTCAAAGATTTAAAGTTTTTCTTTTTTAAAAAATATTTATTTATTTATTTATTTATTATGTATACATATTCTGTCTGTGCACATGCCTGAAAGAGGGCACCGACCTCTTTACAGTGGTTTGAGCCACCATGTGGTTGCTATTGAACTCGACCTTTGAAGGCGGCATGCTACCACTGCATCCCCCCTAAAGTTTTTCTTATACAAGTCTTCTAATAATTTGGCTAGAGTTACCTCAAAATATTTTTATGCTATTTGTGGCTATTGTAAAGGGTGATGTTTCTCTGATTTCTTTCTCAGCCCCATTTATCATCTGTGTAAAGGAGGAATACTGCTTTCTTGAGTTAATCTTGTATCCTGCTGCATTATTGAAAGTGTTGAAGTATGAGTTGTAGAAGTTCCTCTGAAGTAAGTACACCACTGATCCCTTTATCATTTAGTGTTATAACTGTTAAATAACACATTGCATTTACACAGTAACTGCTAACATCTGCACTCCCAAAGATAGCCTCCCCCCCCAGTTTGTGGACAAACACCATGCAGTATCTCTAATGTGAAAATACACCTATCAAATATCAAATGGAGCATCCTTAAATATATGAGGTCAATATGAACAAATATATGTAGGGAATCCAGGCTTTTAAAACATTTACACTTAAATTCGTTCTCTTTTATAATAGACCATTTAAAAGGTTCTATATTATGTTACCATATGTTTGAGTTTATTCTTTCTCTAATTCCCTTTTCAAAAAAGCAGCACTGCATTTGTAACAAATTATATTTCAGGTACACACAGGAAATACCAATTAAATTAAATTTTTCTGCTCTGAGCATATTATTGACATAGAATTAAGTTTGGAAATAAAACATAAAATATGGCCATTTCCTCGCCTTTTATTTTCTTTCTCCCCACTGGGAAATACACAAGTCAGTGCTCTCGTTACTGCCTATCATATGGGCTCTTTTCTGTGTTAGGCTTCTGTGCTGAAGAAGAAGTCATCAGTAAGTATTCTTTTCAACTCCTAAGTTATAATTGCACGTGGAATATGCTGCCCTTACTACATGACAAGTGTTGGTGTTTTGTTAGCATCATCTCAAGTCTGGCTCATGATGGACTATCACATGATTATCATTGTGCCCACTTTCCAGAATACACATCTGAGAAGTTAGGTGCTCTGCCCAAATATAGTGCAGAGCCAAAATTATTTGTTTGTTCTCGAAGCTCGTGCTTCCCATGATATTCAGAACTTCAAGGCTGGGGATTAAGACTCAGAAGCCCCCTTTTTGTTTTGTTTTGCTTTGTTTGGGTTTTTGAGCCAGGGTTTCCTATTATCCAGGAGGGCCTCAAACTCCTGATTTTCATTGTCCCACATACCAAGAACTGAGGTTACAGCAAGTGATTTTTATGGATGCATGTATATAGGGCAGAATTATCCTCCTCGAGTTTTCATTTTTTACTCAGCATTTTCTTTGCTCTAACATACACCATGATTTCATAATGCCAAATGAAAGGAAAAGACTATGGTAGATCATTTTTATTTTCCTTTCTGTAATTTAAGTTCAGATTCTGGTACAACATGTTGAAATATGTATTGTTTACAGCCTTTCTCTGTTCACGGGGTTTTCCCAATTAGTATCCACTTAAATGGATTACAGCAAGCATTTCTTACAAGTTATGACGTCATATTGAATTGTGCTGATTATAAAGGCTTCAGTGACAGGAAAGCTCTGAATAGGGTATACTAAAATTTTTCCTTATTGAAAGGGAAACTCACAAATCACAACAAGGAAATAGGAACTGGGTCCAAATCCAGGTGTGGCGCACGGGAAGAAGAGAGGCAAGTGGGCAGACCAAGGCATTTTGGTACCCAAAGCCATGCCCTGCCTGGTCCAGCCTCTCAAAGGCCATTGGCTGAAGGAGACTCCCCACCATTATATCACATATATCTCACATTTTATATCATATATCTCACATTAGATCACATACATTCCACACATTAGATAGATAGATAGATAGATAGATAGATAGATAGATAGATAGATAGTCCTTTTACATTGCTTAGCCATACAGACTGTGAAAAATAACTCTTCAGAATTCTCTGATATAAACTACATTAAAATGTTTGTTTTTGCTAGTTTGTTGCTCAATGTCTTTCCAATTTAGGTGCTCTATTTTCTTGGGTTTTGTTTCTCAGATTATACTTGCATATGCCTTCAGGGCAAGGTGGCATTGATTATCAGATCTCTTCAGTTCATTTCTGCTCTCCATCTATTTAAGAATATAGCAAAATAGTGTGCATTTTGTGTATTTCATTTCAAATATCATTTGCTATAGCAATTGTCTCAAAGCTGCTTTCTTTTCCTTTTGTTTGCTATTTTACATATACTTTCTACAAAACTGGTTATAATAGGAACTGAGGGTTAATACAAACATTAAGAGCTGATATTTTATTTAGTGACAGAGATTAAAGTATATAGCCTTGCCACCTTTTACTCTTAATTTTTTTCAGTGCATGAATAATTTAGGTCTCTGAATTCTGAAGAATATGTTCAGTTCTTTCATGACATAGACATTTTTATTTTGTGTTTCCTTCCTAGAGAAATAAGAGGTTCCAGGCAATATTTTTTAAAAATCAAACACTCATATCTTTGGATGAGAGAAATACCTCTAAGAGTACTACTTGACTCATAGGCAAGAAGAGAACTCAAGCAAGGTCACTAATCATTTTAGGAGTACAGCCTTGCAACTTCCTTTATTTTAAGAATATGAGAGTGGATTCCTCTACAAAATGAAGCTGTCTCTGAGTTTTCTCAGAATTACCAACTTGTGGCCAGATGCATAGGGAGGGATTTTTGTCTAATTCACTCCTAGTTGATCAGGGCTAAGGAAATGTTTCAAATTATATATTGACTTTATGGATCAATTTTGCTAGCATTGATTATGTATTTCTGTCTATCTCAATGAAAGAACATTTGATTTATAGAAGTAGAATATTTTCTCATCATCAATTCAGAATACAATGGTAGCAGATGATAAATTATGCTAAACTGTTTCTGCTTTCAGGTTTAGATCATCTCAGGTTGTAACAAATTACTAATTATAGCCAGCTCATGTTTTAGAATAGACCAAACTTCTTTGTGAATTCATTGTTTGGAACTCAGGGGTATAATTATCCTAGGAAATCATCAAAATACAGCTCACACTCCTCCTTCCTTCCCCAGAGGGTCTCATGTAATTGTGAAACAGTGATTTAATTTCACAGCACTGTCTAAATAGATTGGCACAAAATGGGTACAAATATGAAGTTATTGGCTCAACGTTTTTGAGGCTACAAGTTTATAATTAAGGTGTCAGCAGATCCCTGTTTCCTTGAGAGACTCTTAGAAAGTGACTCCTCACTTGGTGGAGCCTCTGGTAGTTGCTGACTGTTCTTGTCTTTGTAATGCATCTTTCTAATCTTACCGTTCTCTTCACATGGTCTCCTCCTTTTTATGTCTACATCTCTGGGCCCAAATTCTCTCTCTCTCTCTCTCTCTCTCTCTCTCTCTCTCTCTCTCTCTCTCTCTCTCTCTCTCTCTCTCTCCCTCTCCTCCCTATCTCCCCCTCTCTTTCTTTCTCCTCCTTTTTTTTCTTGGTGGTACACACCTTTAATCTCAGCACTCAGGTAAAATGAACAGCTGGATCTCTTAGTTCCAGAACAGACAGAGCTACGCGGAGAAACCTTGCCTCAAAAAAATCAAGCCAAAAAGAACTACTATATGTTCAGTGCATCTGATAATGACTGAAAGAACAAAACACACAAGCACATACCATCGTGATTGGGGGTAGCTCAGTGTAGAGCACATCCTTAGTCTATGTGAAGTCCTGGCATCTAAACCAAACCCATGACAAGGATGACTGTTTGATCCCATGCTTTTATTAAGTAGCCACAGGCCACCTGATATAGGTGTCTTGATTTCCTAATATTTTAACTTGAAAGGTATTATCAGAACCTTGCAAGGTCCAAAATATGTGCCCCACCTTGTTCCTTTCCACAGACCAGGGCTCCTCCAGTACGTAGGTTTTGGGATTAGAATATGCTCGAGTCTTCCACCATGCTTCTAATAGCTTTCAGTGTTCCCGGAGTCCAAGGGATCTACCTCCTGAATAATGAAATGCTGTATGCAAATCCTTCTTCTGTTTTCGTTACGGAGCTGTGTGCTTAGGGCTGTGTTAAGATCCTTGACTTCACACTGTTTCCTTAATAACAATTTTAGAAAAGAGTGAAGGACTTTTAGAACACCCTGAAATCTCTCTTCATTAAAATTATACCTAATTCTATAAAGTGGCTTGACAACTAATGTTAAAAGTAATAAGTTATAAATATTCTAACAAATAAAATTTAATACATGCTATCAGGAGCTCATATTTATAAACTTCAATATTTTAACACTGCCTCATGATGTATTACAAAATTAATGAACATTACAATCTACAGCAAAGTCTACACTTTTCACCATGGCTTCAGTGTGGTTGACATCCATGGTTCACGTCATGGCTGAGAGAGGACGTGCAGTTTTCTTTATGTGAATAAGACTTGTTCGCCCTAGGAGATGTAGGAATGGCCCTCTTGAATTACTATTTAGCTAAGGTCTCAGACTGTTGCTTGGGCCGCACAGTCTTGACCTCACAGAGAAGGTGTTGAATAAACGGGCAGAAGGTAAATCTTTTTATTCCTCTCCTTTCTCTTTCCTAGAACTTTGCTGATAGTGTTGATTGGAAATTGGTTGTTTTCCTGTCTAGGAGAGATGAAAAAGATGGTTTTGCTGACTTAAGAAAACTATCTAAAATACAATTCCTTTCATTATGTGATGATATATAAGAAATGTATTACTAATAAACACATATTAATATGTCGATTGAGACAAATTTGTATGCATCACATTTATATTTATTATACAGAACACTAAGAGCTGTTAAAAAAAATAAAGTTTTCACCTGAGTTATCAGTATGTTTTCCATTGTGAGTGAGGATTTCTGGAAAGAAGGCTGATTGTCTGACTGGAGCTGCACTGATGTGGAGAGAGGCTGGAATGCCGCAGGTCCAAAGCCTCATTACTTGTTACCTTGGCCTATCTTCAGCCTACCGAATAGCATTTTCTACCCACTCCTGTGTTGGGGGTAGCATCCTGTGGTTAACAGATGAAAACCTTTTGTAATGTGTTAACTTAGCAGACTACTAGCTTCCATCAACCGAAAAGGTAAGCATGGCACAAGGGAAAATCTGAGGCCTGTAGCTGAGATATCTCTGCTTTGCTGGACTCCACCTCTCTGCTGTTTGCAAAAGTGTCTTGATTCGTGAGTTTCTTACATTAAACATTACAATAACATTATAATAACATTAAACTCTTCATGAAAATGATACAATCTAGGAGTCTTGATCTGGTTAGTTTTCTCCGCCAATCAGAGAATTAAAAGGCATGAAAAGCTGTGGGTGCAGCAGTAGCAGCAGAGGAATCTAGAACAGCACTGAACAGCAACAGACAGAATTAGCAGCTGAAGATGTTTAGTGTGGGTGAAGAAACACATGCAGCAGACAATTCAGAGAAAATGACCCTCTGCAGGTTAGGGACACGGGGCTATGGGGGACTAAAGCAGAAAAAAAAAAGAGAAAACAAACAAACAAACAATCCAGTCTCTTCTTGAGGATTTTAACTCTGAAGAGTGTTCCCTAAGTGAGGGCTGGTCAGTTTGAAGAGAGATTGGTCCACAGCTGCTGTATAAACATGTCCTAATCTGGCCTCAAACTTGCTAAGCTACTCCACAAGTTTTGAAGGCCTATTGGTGAAAGAAAAAAAAATTACCTTACAAAGCCTTTGCTTCCACCTGTCAGCTTTTGTCTCCAGTAAGGAGGGTGGGAAGGAAGCAACCTTCTTGGAAGCTCACGATCTTTACTGCCTATTCATGTGAAACCCCTCTCCCTCTATGTCTGCCTACCGGGTACTCCAGTCACTCAGAATTGCTTCCTCGTTAAAAGATGGAGTTTGGGGATTCCAAACTTGTGTTCCTGAGCTCAGGTCACTCTGGTTTTGACTTAAAAATAAACTATCTCCCTCACCTTTGAGATGAGAGTTGTTTTACATTGTTTAAGCAATAGTTGGTACAAGTCTTTTTTTTTTATCAATTACTATAAAACGTGTTGAGGAGATGGGATTGAAATCTTTTTATCTTCCCCATATTGTAAATTTTTCATTGAGATGTTTTTATCCTTCCTTCTCAGTGTGACATTGGTAAATATGAAGTCTGAGTGCTCTACTCTAGGAATTTGATGGCCTTGAATGATGACTCTTCCCTTCCCTCCTTATTTCCTATGGGACACTTCTTTCTAGAGGAGCCAATGAAAAAGACTGTGAGGCCGTACTAGAGGGAGTGGGGTAAAGACAGCTACCACCTGAGTTAGAATAAATGAAAGCACTCTTGTCACCATGGTATGTTTGCTCTTCTGAGCTCAAGATTAAAATATGCCTAGTTCAGAACGTTTCAGTTGGCATGCCTCTTTCTTAGCAACCTTGAACTTATTTCTAACAACTGACAACATAGGACCAACTTTGTCTCTAAATACAGAGCAGATACAAATTTTTGACAGAATATACTACACAAGTGTGGAAGAACAACGATTCCTATTTTGAGAAGATGTGAAGGGTAAATGGCTCTCATGTTAATGCATTGTCATAATTCTAGGATTAAACAATTCTGTTCCCTTCAAAATGTGTTTTTTATTTCTTTGTTTATAAAATATGCTTCTAATTCACTATATGTTTCTTCTAGTAAAGCTCTTGGATGGATAACAATCCCCTGAGGATTTTTTTTTCAACTGCTATTTTCAGGAAAATATTCTCAATACTCACTTCCTAGATAAGAGAAATATTTTCAAGAGGTTGCAAAATTATTTTTCCCTTCAACTTTACACCTACTAATGAGGAGACTTGCTAGAACTAGAGATAAAAACGTGTTTCAGTGCCAGTCGGTGATTTTACAGATTAAGGTTTATGGTATAGAAAATGCCTCAGTTACTCAGGTGTTTGGTTAGTGCTGTTTTTCAAGTGTTAAACTGTAAAACTATTTTATATTAGTTAAAGATCAGGTAATTTTATCTCACTGGCTCAGAGAATGGATAAAATTGAATCCCCAATTCTCCAGAGTTATTTTTTTGAAAAAATGAAGAAAATACCTTACGATTTTAAATATTAAGGCATTCATGGTCTTAATTTTCAAGCACTTGTAAAATATACTCATAATATTCCCAGATTTTCCTCTAACCTGTGTGTGTGTGTGTGTTTAGCTATGTTTTTATTGCAGTGAACAAACACCACTATCAAGAGAAGCTTGGGGAAGAAAGGGCTTCTGTCAAATTACAGTTTATAGTTCATTATGGAGGAAAGGCAGGCAGGAATCCAAAGTCGGAACCTGGAGGCGGGAATTAAAGCAGAGGCTAGGAAGAAACACTAATTGCTGGCTTCCTCTATATGGTTTGCTCAGCCTGTTTTCTTACCTTTTTACTGACCACCTGCCCAGGGACGGAACTACCAGAAGTGGGCTGGACCACCCACCCCAGTCATTAATCAAGAAACTACCCTTGATTGATTGCAGGCAAGAAAATACCTTGCCTTCAGGTAGTTTGACAGAAGCATTTTCCCCAATTATCATTGTTTTTACCAGATAACTCTAGTTTGTTTCAAGTTGAAAAACAACAACAGCCACAAGACCAAACCAGGACGCTCTCTGAAATACACTGAATTCACTTGGGTGAAGTAAAAGATCCCACTCTCCACTTCCAAACCGATGCTAGCTGGAAGCTCACTTTCTTTGTTAATGTTTAAAAAGTTAACAAAAGCAGCCTTTTGTTTTGTTTTCTAAAAACTTCTCAGCCCCACAGTGATGATTTTAAAGAATTAGAGAAAGACAAAGGTAATGATTTGACTGGGAACTGCCATTACTCACTAGAGAGGCTCTTGTGATTGTTACTGGTATCTTTCTGAAATTTGAACAAAATCAAATCAAGTTTCCTGTTGCCCCTCATTGTGTCCTGGTACTTCAGTGTGCATCAAACTAAGGAAAATATTTCAGTTTCTACACTGTACTTATAAAAGCTCTGGCTCTTTAAAATAACTTTGAAAAAATTATCTATAGTTTTAGGGATAAGATGCAGACACTACAACTGTCTCCCCTCTTTTCTTTCTCTCCATTTTCTTCTTCTTTCCCTTTCATTTAGGTAAACCTAGCTACAGGCAGTAATACAGGAAAAAATTTAACTTTTTCCTTTGACAATTGTTGTGTCAACTTGACAAAACAGCAGCATGCAGGACAGATCTCTTTGAAAGGGACTGTGAGCTTTGTTCTCCAAGAAAATAACATGTAAAAAGAAACGGCAGGCAAGGAATACATGAGAAGAAGGAACAGTCAGGATGAGAGAGGTGGTAAAGATCTAGTAAAGGCTTGAAAAAGTATAAGGCACTTACTGTATTACCAGTTTGTTTGCTTGTTTCCTTCTTTAACAAACTTCCTTAGGCACTCTAGAATGAAAAGATACTTGCTACTCATAATTCCTGAGGTTCAAGGTCCAAACTTCATGGTGCGCTGGGGCTACACCATGTAATAATGAGAGCAAGCATTTTTGTGCATCTTAGATATCTTGATTTTTAATCCAAGAGCGTTTAATTTGTCTCTACCCTAGTTGTGATGGTTGCACCAAGCAACCCCAATCCCCTTTGTACCCATTGACCCTTGCACTGAAATTCCTAAAAGATGAGCTCCTAACAGCCTACATCCTCCACAGAACTGTGGTACTTCTGTGAGAGAAGCGTGAATGAATGCTGTGATGGCTGTGAGGTAATTAACTTCTTACTCTGACTTTTGTGAACCTGCTTATTGTTGTGTAACTTGGGGTGAGAGAAGTTGAGGGTGGTAAAAGTTCTCAATGAGCCGCAAATTCCATAGAAATGAGATAGTTGTGGCCCCTACCTTTAAAAACCCTTCCCCTAGCCTCTTCTGGGTGGTATGCCTTTGGTTGAGCTTTAAACCTGTTGCCATGATAGCAGTAATTAATAAATTCAACTAATTATAATTTGAGTTGTGGTGAGTCTGTGGTCTTTTTCTGTGGCCTTGAACTCTGTAATACAGTGATCTTATCTCTGCCTCTAAACACGGTAGGGTTAAAGTTCTACTCTCTTAATAGCATCTACATGTGACTTTAAGGATTAAACTCCTGTAAGTCCAGGGTACAAATCATAATCAAACTATTATATCTGACAATCTTTCAAATTTAGTTTGCTCAAGCTGACAAAACCAGTCAGTAACATGCATTTTAACTCTTGAGAGATATCTATTTACGGGCTGGAGAGATAGCTCAGTGGTTAAGAGCACTGCCTGCTCTTCCAAAGGTCCTGAGTTCAATTCCCAGCAACCACATGGTGGCTCACAACCATCTGTATTGAGGTCTGGTGCCCTCTTCTGGTCTACAGGCTTACACACAGACAGAACATTGTATACATAATAAATAAATAAATATTTAAAAAATACTTTCCCTTGGATTTTTAAAAAAAATTATGTTAAATTTATTTTGGCCTCTTGGTCTCCAGACTTACTCCTGACCTTCTAGAGCCCCTCTTTCTTCTTTTCCTCTCTTACTCTCCAGACTTATGGCTCAGTTCAGTCTGCTAGCCATGTTCAGTCTGAATTCTCAGCCTGAAGCATTGCCTCTTGCTGAATTCCCCCTCATATCTAGAAGAAACCTTCTCTCAGCTGATACCTAGGAGCAGTCATGTACTCATTTTTTTATTCACCTGGTGCTGAAAATGTTATGCCCAAATCTGCAAAGTCCCCCCCAGAAGCCAACAAGGAGATGAAGTCCCATATGTAAAAGCAAAGTGCCTTTATTTTATACAAGTTTGCAAACTCTGTCTCTCCGTGGTGCAGAATTGTCTGCAATCTGTCAATCATGTTTTAAATGAACACTGATTGGCCAGGCAGGAAGAATAGGCAGGAAAACCAGACAGGAAGTAGAAATGATCTAATGAGAACAGGAGAATTCTGGGAAGGAGGAAGTTGATTCCTCCCACTCCTGCCCAGATCACCTAAGCAGCAGGATGTGATCTGCCCCACTGAAAAAGGTACTGAGCCACATGGCTAACATAGATCAAAAAAATGGGTTAATCAAGATGTGAGAGTTAGCCAGTGAGAGGCTAGAGCTAATGGGCCAATCATCTTATAATTTATGGAGACCTATGTGTGATTTTCTTTGGAGTTAAACAGTTGTGGGGTACCAGGCGGGACAAAAACCCCCAAAACAAGCAGGCCCCCCTTCATGATACATCTCTGCAAGTCCAACATATTGGAATAAAGGGAGAGTTCCAAGCTCAGTTAGAGTTGGGTTTTTATAGTAGTAAAGGTGTGGGTGAGGGGTTTCTGATGTTCAGGACCCCTGATTGGCTGAAATTTGTCTAGGGGTGTCCTGGTGAGTGTGTGCTGGCAGGTGATCTTATCTACAGCAGTTGGAACACTAGGCATTTTTTTTGGATGGTCTGTTCTTGGGTGGTGCTCAGGTAATCTTAGTTTATGGTCCTTTCTGTGACCAGGTATTGCTTCAGGGTAAACTACTGAGACTCAGGCTTCCAATAAGCTTGTCGATGGCTGAGTCCTACTCTGTCAGGTGATAATGGTTGGAAGTAAAGAACTTCCTTTGGGTGTTTCTGTTCATATTTAGCCTATCATGGCTGGCTCCTACATTTCCCCCTTCACAAGCAGCAATGATAGGACCCAATCTTAGGTTTTGCTTGTCCATAGTTTTAAGAAAGTATTATTGGGACTTAAGAACTACTTAAGTTAATAAACCCATTAATTGACAACTTTGGACCTATTTTTCTGGTATATCAACAGGCACCATAGGTAGCTATTTTGTCCCTCATGCCAGGGAGTTCCCCCTTGTCTCAGCCTTTCAACCTATTCTGGGCAGGGAACTTGGGACAATGTGTTCCTTTCTGCACCTACTTCCAGGTGACTTCGGAGCACTGTTATCAGGGCCCAAGGAGGTTGAAAGGCTAGCCCAAGGTAGGGAGAAATTTCAGGCAATATGACAGTCATCAGACTCTGTTGAAGGGACAGGGAATGTTTATATCAGCTGGATTGGTCTACAACAGCTTTCAAGAAGTCCATGGCCCGCTGCCATTCAGAGCAGGTTGTAGTCAGCAGCTGATGCTTAGATAGCATCTGCCAGCCAAGTGGAAGCCTATTGAGATAAGTTTAAACTAGGAATAGAAATTAAAATTTATTTACTTAAAGAAAAATTCATATTGTAGAAAAAGAGCAGATAACGGACATCTGTAAACAGAAGAAATAGACTCTTACATCTGAGTCCTAGCAAAAACTACAAAATTTGGTTAGAAGCATGTATATTTTTCTGCTGTCCAAAGAACCATGTATGGTAGCTTTATAATGAGTTAACAACTTGGCTATAATTTTGTGGAAGAATCTGGATATCTTTTGCTGTTAAACTGACATTATAACTGCCCTAGCCATTAATACTATCAGAGATCTCAGAAGGAGACCAAATAGTTTCTGAATCTATTAAAAATGACTGGGACCAGAGTCCATATACAGTTAGTAATACCCAGGTCTCCATAGCATTGGTGGCAGAAATATCTAGAACAGCAGTCTTACTGTCCAAGCCAGGCCCATGATTTTTTTTTCTTTTATTTGTGGAAGGGGAACATAGTAAAGACTGACCTTACTTTGACTAGGCAAAAGTGGTGCAATCAGTTCTCCAAGGTCGTGATGTTTGTCCACAGTCTGGACCGGGTCCTGGCAGCAGGTGTTACACTCGGGCACCTTGCCCAGTGGTCAGTGTCATCGTAATCCAGGTGGAGACATCATAGTGTCTCATAATCTTCTTTAAAGACCTTGGGTTACTGCTAGGATCTCGGAGTCTCTGTCTAGTATAATAAGCTTTCTAATCATTATTTTAAATGCCATATTCCACAGATCTCTGAAGTATGAGGGCTGCCTCGGAATGTCTAATTAGACAAACTATGTTTCTCATTATTTGTTTTAAGTTTGACTTTGAAAACATATACAGGGAACTACATAAGGCTATTCCTGTAACTAATTATATCAGTACTTTAAAGATGCCTGACTAACTTGCATTTCCTAACAGTCTATAATAAGTCAGCAGCTTTCACAAGACTAGAACTCCACACTCTAATGATTCTGAATTAAAGCTAATAAAGATACTGCATTAGTCATTCTGAGGGTAAACACAGAATAAGTTTACATCTAACTATTAATGCTGTCTCCTGCAGAGGCAAGGAATAGGTCCCAGAGTAAAATGGAAACAGGAGGAGGTCTAAGAGCTAGCATTGTCCTAGGGCAAACTGAGATTCAGTTGATCTATATCAACTTATATATCAGTTGATCTGCTGATCTATAGAACCCATCTTGGCAGGTGTGTCCCAGTTGAACTGTGGAAGCAACCCTGGGCCCTACATTTCCCCCCATTTACAAGTACCAAGACCAGGACTCAATCATGGGTCCTGTCTGTCCAGGGGCTCAAGGGGGTGATACTGGAACCGCAGTACCATCAGTCAAACAGTATTGACTAGTTCTCAAGCCAAAGCCATCTGTGTGTTGATATGAAGAAGCAAGATCATTAGGGGCCTGTTAGAGCTGAAAGTAAGGTTGTTAACCAAGGAGACTGTAAGGACATAGAAAACTTTAAGAAACTCTGGAGCATCAAGAATTAGCTGGAAACAGGATCCTTCGCAAAAGTTCAGACCACTGTACCTAGCAGCTGGCCCCCTGTCAACACCTAGCTTTGTGGTCTAGACAGGAGCATAAAAAACTACTCAGGGGGAGGGCAGGAGGGGATGCACAGAAGCAGAAGCAGTCGCTTAAAACAGAAAGAGGATATACAGAAGTAGTCCATACTCTGTACTCAGCAAAACTAATCCCCTTGACCCTGAGTAAACCTGGCTTGCAGTTTTTGCCTATATAATGTCAACCCCAAATGATAAGGGGGTCTCTTCCCTACTGCATTGCATCCAGTAGTGGTTGAGCCCACAGCCTGGCTGGAGAGTGCACTGAATAAACCATGCTTTTGCATTCTGGACTTGACTGGATTTGAGTGGTGCTGTCTCCAGGGATCTCAACTTGGGCACAATAGAGACTAGTTGAGCAAGTTTTCATCCAGCTTTCCTGTGAGTGTTCTGTTCTCTATCATTAACAAGGCCATGGAATCTCTAATTACCCCAAGTGATTGACATAGAAACAACATTCTTTCCCCAGAAGAGGAGGTCCAAACCTTTTAGTATCAATACCAAAATTTATGACTCAGTTTATCCAAATAGCTTAAACCCAACAAAGTTAGCAAAGACAAGGAGGCTAAGCATACATTTTTAAGCCTGAATAGACCTTGAACAAGGAAATACATTTTTAAACCATTAGTTAATA